>CM024755.1:131096478-131540033 GCA_014218235.1 Colocasia esculenta
GAAGGATCGAAATAAATGTGTGGAAAAGATCTAGAAGGGGGGGATGAATAGATCTTAGCCACTTTTGCGGAAGCTTAATAATTTTAAAACTATTTAGAATCAGAGGCAATAATATCAGTGAAAAGCTGCTGATCTGATTAGATTGGAGTGAGTTGAAAAACTTAGATGAGAATCAAGTTGATTAAGTGAATTAGAAACGAGTCCTATGCAAGCATCTAGCGGATGAACCAGTCAAACCACAGAACACAAATGCACAAGGATTTTTAGGTGGTTCGGAAATCACCCATGTGATTCCTACATCCACCCCTCACAACCCGTGAGGATTCACTAACACAACTGGGTAACACACCCACTGGAGCCTGACAACTCCAACACTGAAGAGCTTACAACTCACACCACTTCTAGAGCAAGACTACTCTAGAACAACTGAGCAAGACTGCTCAACACACACTTGAGTTTGACAACTCAACACTGAGCGCACCGGCTCACAACAATCTGAGCACAAGGCTCACACATAGACTTGCTAGACACCAACTTAAGACAAGATCTCCTAGCAACAGATCTAGTCGAAATTTGAGAACACTAATGAGAATTATGCAGAAGCACTTGCATAATCTCAAGAGATATCTCAGAAGAACAGAAGTAAAGTAAAAAGGTATTGAATGACTTCGTTCTTCAAGTGTACTCCCTTGTAGAAGCTTGAATTGGGAAGAAGCTTGTAAACATGAAGTCCAAGACGATGCTCTGCAATCTGGGAGGTTGGACCTTCCTTGAATTCTTCTCCAACGATGGCTTCTACCTGATCTACTTCCTTGAGATGCTTCAGAGGCTTCTTTAAAGATCAAACCACAATTCTCACACCTTGAATTGGTGAGAAGAGGTGTTCAGGAGACTCCAGGAAGCAGAGGAGGGAGACACGAACTCTTATGGCCGCCAGGAATTTTTCAGGAGCTCTAAGAGGTTGGTTGGGTCTCTCTCTTCGAAGGGAGGCCAAAAGGAGCCTTTTATACCCTTAGGATTCCAAAGATACCCTTTTGGGGTACAAGGGCACGCTTCCCTAGGAAGATTCTGATCGCCCTAGAAGGACACGTGGCAGCCATCAGCTCTTAGGATGAAAAGTTTCCGTAGTGTGTCGACCTGCCCTGGTGGTTGTGTCGACACACTGTTCCAAAGATAGAAGAATCTGTTCTGGGAGAAAGGTCCCGTGTCGACCTGCTCTGAGTGTGTCGACCTGCTCCCAATTCCTCAAATGGCTGTTCTGGGAACTGGGTCTAGTGTCGACCTGCCCTGGGAGTGTGTCGACCTGCTGTCCCAATTCCTCAAACTGGCTGTTCTGGAACTGGGTCTAGTGTCGACTGCCCTGGGAGTGTGTCGACCTGTGTCCCAATTCCTCAAACTGGCTGTTCTGGGAACTGGGTCTAGTGTCGACCTGCCCTGGGAGTGTGTCGACCTGGGTACCCTTGATCTCTGGAAAACTGCCACTCGTGTCGACACACTCTTGACATGTGTCGACACACTCTTGACATTTTTGCACAATTTCTCTTTGAGTCTGTGTTGATGTGTCGACACCATTGATGGGTGTGTCGACACATCTTTTGCATAAAAAGTTTGTACCTGAAAAATAAACACATATATCATTAGTTAAATGATTTATCATTACCACAAATGATAAATGTGGTTTGAAAAATGCTTTTTGAGCATGACTTTCAGGTATGATGCTTTTGACATGTTCCAATTAAATTGCTTTAAGAACACTTCTTGTCATCATCAAAATAGGAGGGAAATGATATGAATTAGACATTCAACCCAACAATCTCCCCTTTTTGATGATGGCAACATTAAATCCATATTTGAATGTGGTTTTGATGAAGTGTGATTTTTAAGCAATTTTTATTGATTAAGTTTTTGTTTTTCTTTTGTTCATACTTGTCAATGTCCTTTTGATATTGTTCAGTAACAATTGATGATATTTTTGTGAGATACAACGTTACTTGAAATTAGAAGATTTGTGCACACAAGTCAACAATTGAACAAGTATTCACACACAAATACAAAAATTTGTATTGAAGCCAAACAACCATTTCATGTCATTCATTTCATTCAAAAGATCATTACAATTCATTCAATCTTCTCCCCTTTGACATTATCAAAAAAATGTACATTAGGTAGAAGATGGAGGAGGAGGAGGAATTGGAGCTAGAAGCATCTCAATATCTGACAATCTCTTATCCATTGACTTCATGCTTGACTTTATCTGTTCATGGATAGTTGTCAGCCGAGTGTGAAGATAATGCTCCATTCTATCAGAATGTTCTATCAAGGTGCTCTGAGTTCTTTTCAATTCATCTGAAACATGTTGAGAACTTGATGACCCAGCTGACCAACCAGGTCTTTGCATGATTTTGAACTCCTTGGTCAAATCTGTGAGCTGCTTGTCAATGTGCTCATTGAAATTTCTCATACTTTCCAAATCATCCACAAAATGAGCAAATGATAGTCTGGTGCTGGAAATCTCATGCAATGTTTGATTGGTGTTGAAGACATCTGCTTGGGAATTGGCCAAAATTCCCTGAAGAACTTTCTCTAACTTGTCCTGATGTTCTTTTAGCTCAATATAGGAATCTCCCAGAGTTCCTATGAGTCTGTTAAATCGCTGAGCTGCATAATCAGAAGCTGCCTTCTGCTCAATAAATTTGGCAGAAACTGTGTTTTCCAGTCTTTGAATCCGTAGCTCAAAAGATGAGGACATGGATTGAAGTGAGGAGTTGAAGGATTCAAATTTGTCATTTAGGAAAGATATCAATTCTGGTGGAACAGGAGGCCCACCAGAAGATGTGGATGGTTGGAATGAGGGTTGTGGAGAAAAAGGAGGAAGCTGAGGTGAGAGAGGATCATGAAAAGGACTGACATTTTCATTAAGAGCTTGATCCTCATGCATAGGAGGCTGATCCTCTTGACTTAGGGGCTGGTCCCCTTCAGCTGGAGGCTGTTCCTCCTGTACTTGGGGCTGATCCCCTGGAGCCTGAGGCTGGTCCTCCTGAGGTTGGGGCTGTTCCCCTTGGTCTTGAGGCTGTTCCTCTTGAACTGGAGGAGCCTCAACCACAGCTGGTCCTCTTCTAATTTGATTTCCCTCTAATCTAAATCCCATGAACTTCTGGATATTCTTGAATGTATAGATATTTGACTTGGGAATGGACTGGGATTTTTCAGATTCCAATGGCACACCAAAGTGCTTGAACACTGAGGTCAGATGTGCTCCATAAGGAAGTGATCTCTTCAAGTCTGTTCTTGTAGTTTCAGAAATGATTTGATAAAGAATCACATGAAGGTTGACCTTGATATCTTTGACCATGCAATAGAGTATGAATCTCTGGATATCTGTCAGTCTATCTCGCCCACCACCTTGAGGGGTAACTATGGTTGTCAAGATGTGGTGAATTACCCTTAACACAGGTGGAAATGAGTTGGCATTAAACCTTGTCACATAGGTTTGTTTGGCATCTGATGGATCTGCAGGATGGCCTGTCAAGATTGAGTAGGCTTCATGTAAGTCAAATTCAAATTCATGGTAGTCAGCCCCCTCATCTGGCACTTTGAAAATGGAGGCTGCTACATCAGTTGGCATGTCTATCTCTATCCCCTTGACTTTGGATTTAAAACCTTCTTCTGTGCAGGTGAGGTTTTTGTAGAACTCTCTAACTAACCTTGGATAGCAGACTTGAAATTCAGAAATGAAAGGAATCCAAGATTGAAAGGAGAAATAGGTTTGAATTTCAGGGAGAGAGTCTGCTAATTGGGTGTCAGAAAGGTCAAGAATTCTAGGCTTCAAAATCAGTTTGGCAGCACTGACGGATTCTGAGGGTATATCCTCTTGAGACTCAGTAGAGGAAGACGAAGATGATTCCTCATGATGGTCAGAGGAATCGCCCGAAATATCTGATCTAGGGTTTGAACTTTGTCTACCTCTGCCAGCATTGGAGGTCCTACCTCTCTTTGAAGCTCTGAGAGGTGCAGAAGAGGATCCTGGAAGCTCTGCAGGATCATTTCTTCGCTTGGTTCTTCTTTCAATCTGTTCAACTGGAACCTGTGCCGGAACCTGCCTTGAAGAAGCCTGAGACCTTGCGCCACGGCGGGGACCCAACTTGCGGACCATGGTGCAAGGAAGGAGTGGAATGTCAGAGAGGAGATGGAAGATTGGTGAGGTGATTGAAGATTAGAGAGAGATGGTGAAAATTTCTTGCCGGAATGGTGAGAGTTTGGCCGTCGGGTCGACCTGATGCTCAAAAAGGGATGCAGAGGTACACTGCCCCGCAGGAACAACAAGGGTTTAAGGTGAACCCGAAAGATTTGAAAAAGTTCTGGCAAGAAGGCAGTGTCGACACATGAGGAAGGGTGTGTCGACCTGACTGGAATTATGTGTCGACACGAGAGAGGATTGTGTCGACACAGCCTTTGAGAGAAATGAGATTTTTGAGAGGAAATTTTTGAGAAATTTGGGGACATCTTTATAATGATAAATAATGAGAGGAATTATCATTTGAAGGATTTTTAAGAGGCCTAAAAATTCATTTGCTGTATTTTACAAAAATTCATTACAGTTCAAGTATTTCATACAATTTCCAACAGGATATTAGCATTCCAAGACTTGAATCAACAAAATGATAAATTGAGGGATATAATGTATCTTACAATCAACCAAAATCTGCCATGTTTCTCAATTTTCAAGAGTTAAAGATATCATCTAGACTAAACACAGTTGTGTTGAAAGTAAAACACAAACTTAAAGAACAACTTGATGAAGGAGGAAGATGATTCTTTCTAAACAAATCTCCAATAATTTTCATATTTTTGTTCTTTTAACAAACTATCAAATGATGTAAATCTCTTTCACTCAAGTACTAGTGCTTTTTACACACCATAGTCCCTGGATACTCAAGATGTAGTCATTGTCAAGTCTCAAAGGGGTAAATGATGACTTTTTGACATGAAAATATACGTTTTTTAGACGCCAATATTTCCAGTTACTCAGTCATCATCAAAAAGCATAGCACATAATTGCTTAAATTTTGAGGTTATTTTCAATTTGGATCCCCTTTGAACAGAGTTAACAAGAATGCCTCATGACATGCATAGCACTTCATTCATTGTGAAGGTGTGCAGTTTCTCAGCACAGATGTCATTGCTCTGTTGAATTTTACAAGATTTTGGAGAGTTTGTAGGATAGAATTCAAATACATCCAGCCATCAGTTGCAAACAAGGTAATGTTTTAAGTTCAAGACACAATTGTAATTTAGTTTAGGAAGAGATCTGAGTTTCTGTGGATTGAGAGACATAGTGGAAAGTTGATTAGTAAAAAATATAATGTATCACTCAAGGTTCACTTTGAGACTCTAGAATTTAGAATGAGGACATCATGCAAGGAATTGATGAAATGCAAGAAGGGTTCTGAAATTTGCAAAAAGATGACTTGTGAATTTTCTAGCTCCCCCTGAGATGATGATTTCAATCATTTTTCATCAAAATAAAGATATGCATTTTTTTTTTTGAAATCAGAAAGAATGTTTCTTTTTGGATAACAAAGATTTCTTCTCAACAATTGTATATTCATTTCTTGGTACTTGGCGGAGACATATACTCTCGCATAGTGAAAGTGTCCAGACAAGCATAACCTGTCCTTCTCCAAGTCACCATTTGATATACCAAGAGATTTCAATACAATAAGAGTTGAAGAATTCATTATCAGAAAGAAATGAAGGTTAAAACTGTGCAAGTTTTGAAATCAGAAAAAGACATTCTCTTTGAACAATAAAAGCTCCCCCTCAACTATTGCATATTGACTTCTTAGTACTTGGCGGAGATATGTTCTCACGCATAGTGAAAGTGTCTAGACAAGCATAGCCTGTCCTTCTCCAAATCACTATTTGATATACCAAGAAGTTTCAACACAATCAGAAGTGAAGAATTTATTGTAAAAAGGGAAATGGAATTGGAATAGAGAGAGATATGAGCAATGTAGCTTGAGGAAGCAAGGAGTTATGAAATACAAAGAACTCCCCCTTAGACAAAGCATCATTCAACCCAAACTTTAAGAGAGATCAGAAGGATGGACATTTACAAAGACCAAGTTCTCTCCTTAAAGATGAGAATCTATTTTCAGGAAGGGGTTTTGTGAATATGTCTGCAATTTGTTTTTCAGTTACAATAAAATGGAGTTCAAAAGATTTCTTGGCAACCTCATCTCTCAAGAAATGATGCCTGATTTCAATGTGTTTTGTTCTAGAATGCTGAATGGGGTTTTTAGAAAGATTGATTGCACTTGTGTTATCACATAGGATGGGTACACACCCTAAATCTTGGTTGTAATCAAGAAGTTGATGTTTCACCCAGAGAATCTGAGTTCCACATCTACCTGCTGCAACATATTCAGCTTCTGCTGTTGACAGAGCCACTGAATGTTGCTTCTTAGAAGCCCAAGAAATAAGGCACCCACCTAGAAATACACACAAGCCACTTGTGCTTTTTCTATCTAACTTACACCCAGCATAATCAGCATCACAATAGGCAAACAATTCTAACTTGCAACCAGCAGGATACCAAATTCCTAAGTCACATGTTCCAACAAGATATTTAAAAATTCTTTTCACAGCAAGCATATGACTTTCTTTAGGATTTGATTGGAATCTAGCACATAAGCACACACAAAACTGAATGTCAGGTCTAGAAGTAGTAAGGTAGAGCAGAGAGCCAATCATACCTCTGTAGGTCTTTGGATCTACTGACTTACCAGATGGGTCTTCTTCTAGCTTAGCATTTATTGCAATGGGTGTGCTTGAATGTTTAAGGTTCTGATAGTCAAACCTTTTCAGTAGCTCCTTGACATATTTGGTTTGACTGATGAAGATACCTTCATTCGTTTGGTTAACCTGCAACCCCAAAAAGAATGTTAAGTCTCCCATTAAGCTCATTTCAAATTCATTCTGCATTTGATTTGAAAATTCAGTGCAAAGGCCTTTATTGGTGGAGCCAAAAATTATGTCATCAACATAAATTTGGACCACAATTATTTGATTTTTTACTGTTTTAGTGAACAATGTTTGATCAACATTACCTCTAGAATATCCTTTTTCAAGTAAAAAGGAACTCAAACGATCATACCAAGCTCTTGGAGCTTGTTTAAGACCATAGAGTGCCTTATTAAGCTTGAAAACATGGTTAGGATATTTTTCATTATCAAATCCAGGAGGTTGTTCAACAAACACATTTTCCTTTATATATCCATTTAGAAATGCACTTTTAACATCCATTTGAAAGACTTTGAATTTCATGGAGGATGCAAAAGCAAGGAAAATTCTCACAGCTTCTAGTCTAGCTACAGGGGCATAAGATTCTTCAAAGTCAATTCCAAATTCTTGGTTATACCCCTTTGCAACTAGCCTAGCTTTGTTTCTTATTACTTGACCAGCTTCATTCAATTTATTTCTGAAAACCCATCTAGTGCCAATCACTGTTTGGTCACTAGGTCTAGGCACTAATTCCCACACTTGATTTCTTTCAAATTGATGAAGTTCATCATGCATAGCATTAATCCAATCAGAACTGGATAAGGCTTCATCAATTGACTTGGGTTCAATTTGGGAAATTAGAGCTAGTGAGTCTTCTTCAATGTTTTGCAAAAAGGATGATCTGGTCCTAACTCTATCATTTAGATTGCCAACTACACTATCTAATGGGTGATCTCTTAGAAATCGAGGTTCAGAAATTACCTGTTGAGAGGTACCCACTTCTGAATCAGTATTACCTGAACCATTTGGAGATTGTGAGTTGTTGTTCAGGTTTTCTTCAATGTTATTACTCTCCTCAACGGTTGGTGAAGAATCCACAATGAGGTCATCCTCTTCATTGTCTTGTTTTTCCCTGCAAGATTTAGAATCATTAGTGGAAAAGGAGTTTTCATTAAAAATAACATGTGGAGATTCTTCAATAGATTTGGTTTTTATTATGTACACTTTGAAGGCCCTTGACACTTCAGAATAGCCAAGGAAGATAGCTTCCTGACTCTTAGCATCAAACTTGTCAAGGTTTTCTTTGTTATTATTGTGAACATAGCATTTGCACCCAAAGACTTTAAAATAGGAAACAGTTGGCTTTTTGTTTTTCAATAATTCATAGGGGGTTTTCTTGATTTTTGGTCTGACCAATGCTCTATTGAGTATGTGATTTGCTGTGTTCACAGCTTCAGCCCAGAAGGATTTGGGTAAATTACTCTCAAGAAGCATGGTTCTAGCCATTTCCACAAGAGTTCTGTTCTTTCTTTCCACAACTCCATTTTGTTCTGGAGTTCTTGGTGAAGAAAACTTGTGGAATATCTGAAATTCAGCACAAAAATCAGAAAAGGATGTGTTTTCAAATTCACCCCCATGATCAGTTAAGATGTTTTTGATTTTATATGGATAAGTGGTTAAGACAGTGGTACAAAAGTTCCTGAATTCAAGGCATGCATCACTTTTGTGAGATAGAAAAATAACCCAGGTAAATCTAGTAAAGTCATCAATGATTACAAATCCATATCTTTTGCCACTCAAGCTTAGAACTCTTGTTGGCCCAAAGAGGTCCATGTGAAGAAGTTCTAGTGGCTTAGATGTGAGTACATCATTGAAGACTTTAAAGGATTTTCTAGTTTGTTTTCCTTTAGCACAGATCCCACAAATTTGACCTTCAACACTAGAAAAGGATTCAGGAAGACCTTTAACCAAATTCAATCTTAACAACTTATTCATTGTTCTGAAGCTTGCATGGCCAAGTCTTTTGTGCCAAGTCCATGCAATTTCATCTTTATTTGCAACAAAACAAGATTTTCAGAAAAGTTTTTATTAAGGTTGATCATGTAGACATTGTTTTCTCTTTTTCCAAAGAATTTGATTTTATCAGTTGATGAATCTATTATCTTGCAAAAATCAGATTCAAACACAACTTTGTGACCTTTGTCACATAGTTGGCTGATACTGAGCAAATTATAGTCAAGTCCATCAACTAACAAGACATTATCTACAGAGTTTGAAGAAGTTTGACCAACCTTACCAGATCCAATGATCTTTCCTTTATTTTTACCTCCAAAGGTGACTGACCCTCCCTCCTTTTCAAGCAGGAATGAGAATTTGGCTCTATCTCCAGTCATATGTCGTGAACACCCACTGTCAAGAAACCATACATTTGTGTTGGGTGCACGACTTCCCTGCAACAAGATCAGTGGAGAGAAGATTTTGGTACCCAAACAGAGTTGGGACCATCAGAATGATTTAACATAGACAGCAAATCCTTTCTCACCCAAATTTGATTTGTTTTAGATTTTTGTTTTGTTACTTTGGTGTTTTCAGCATTTTTCTGTTTGTTCTTTCTTTTAGGAATGAAAGCACCAAGATCTTTGTTTTTGGTAGGAGGGGAGTTTTTCATTTGAAAATTTGAGTTCATAGAAGGAGGTGGAATCCATGGATTGTGTTGGTACATCCAGAAATTTGGATAAGGGTATTGAGGATAATGCCAACAGGGATTTTCATACCATTGGTTCCAAGGATTAATCCAATTTTCTTGAGGAGCTGTCTTGGAGGTCCAAGGTTTTTCATGGATCATTTCTTTTCCCTTTTTCTTATTTCTCAGATTTTTATTTGAATTTTTAGTTGAGTTTATTATGGTTTTTGGTGTTGAACAGGTCGACCTGTCAGGGGACTGTGTCGACCTGACAGTCTTCTTTTGTTTTTGAATTTTTGATTTGTTTTGAGTTTTGTTTGGGTTTTTGTTTGGGGTTTTGTTTGCTGTCTGTTGGATTTCAGTGTTTTCCAGATTGGGACCTTTAACAAAGTTGATTAATGGTGCTTTTCCCTTTTTCTCACCAGATTTATCTTTTGTTGATTTCTTTTTGTTGAATCCCAATCCATGAGATGTGGTTGTCTTGTTGGATCCTAGCAATGCCTCTAGGTTATCTTGGCCTTTTGTGAAGGTTTGGATAACCTCCTCCTTTTCCTTTAGCTGGTTTTTAAGAATTTCAATTTCTTCGATTTTCTGTTGTTTTTCTTGTTTTTCAATTTCCAGCTTTTCATTTAAATTTCTGAAGTCTTGGGAGGCCTTCTGAGAAGCAAGCTTTAATTCATCAATTTGGTTCAGTAAATTTTCTTTTTCTTCAACCAATTCTGTTACTTCAGATTCCAGTTCACAGATTCTATTGTTTGAAGATTGGTTATGGTAAAGATTTTCAATTTTCTTTTTGATGTGTTTGTTTTCTTTTCTCATTTCAGAGTATCTTTCTACCAATTCAGCATACACATCCTGCCAATCTTCAACACTATAATCTTCAAAGGAAGTATTTACCTTTCCATCTGTGCTGTTGGCCATGAAGCAAACTTCCTCACTCTCTGAGCTTGAGGACTTCTTCTCTTCTTCTTCCTCACTTGTGTCTTCATCAGACCAAGTGGCTACCATGGCCTTGGGCTTCTTGTATTTCTGGAATCTTTTGTGCTTTTCCTTTTTGTTCTCAGGACACTCTCCCTTCATGTGTCCTGGCTTGTTGCACCTGTAACAGATAACATTCTCATCAGGTTTATGATTCTTATTGAAATTGGAAGAGGAAATATTCTTCTTACCTGGGGAAATTTCTTTTTCCCAGTCATTTTCCCTTTCCTATATTTCAAGAATTTCCTGAATTGTCTGGTCATGAGGGCAATCTCATCCTCATTTGACTCAGACTCTTCAGAACTTGTTTTATCCTGATTTTTATCTTTGTTGCTTGAAGAGGCTTTGAGTGCCATAGGCTTGGTCTTAATGATAAGATCTTCATTTCTTCTTAAGTTTATTTCATACGTCATTAAAGATCCAATCAATTCATCCAAAGACATTTTGGATAAATCTTTTGAATCTTCAATAACAGTGGCCTTGGTATGCCAAATTGAAGAAAGTGAACGCAAAATTTTTCTTACCAAATCTGCATCAGTATACTCCTTACCCAAAGCCTTGAGTCCATTGACAATCACCATAAATCTGGCAAACATTTCAGAAATAGATTCATTAGATTTCATCATGAAAAGTTCATATTCTGAAACTAATATATTTGCCTTGGTCTCCTTGACCTGAGATGTTCCCTCATAGAGTAGTTCGAGTTTATCCCACATCTCTTTGGCAGATTTACACATAGAGATTCTCGAATACTCCTTGGGATGGACAGCACATTGAATCATATTCATGGCACTGTAATTCAATGTAGCTCTCCTAATTTGCTCCCTCGTCCAGGTTTCTTCCTCACCCTGGTTTTCATAGGGACCAGCCTCAACTACTTTCCAGATCTCATAGTTCTGGGCCCTTAAGAATACTTGCATTCTGTTCTTCCAATAAGAATAGTCCAAACCATTAAAGAATGGTGGCCTATTTATGGAATGGCCCTCAGCTATAAAACCCTTTGAGTCCATGACACTTAAGTAAATGCAAGGAGAAGTAGTTGAGCAAGCAGGCAAACAAACAACCAGATAGACAGACAAACAAACACTCAATACTCAGAAACAAAAGCTGCTCAGTTCAAATCAGATCGATATAAACCCGCTCTGATACCAATTGAAGGATCGAAATAAATGTGTGGAAAAGATCTAGAAGGGGGGGGATGAATAGATCTTAGCCACTTTTGCGGAAGCTTAAATAATTTTAAAACTATTTAGAATCAGAGGCAATAATATCAGTGAAAAGCTGCTGATCTGATTAGATTGGAGTGAGTTGAAAAACTTAGATGAGAATCAAGTTGATTAAGTGAATTAGAAACGAGTCCTATGCAAGCATCTAGCGGATGAACCAGTCAAACCACAGAACACAAATGCACAAGGATTTTTAGGTGGTTCGGAAATCACCCATGTGATTCCTACATCCACCCCTCACAACCCGTGAGGATTCACTAACACAACTGGGTAACACACCCACTGGAGCCTGACAACTCCAACACTGAAGAGCTTACAACTCACACCACTTCTAGAGCAAGACTACTCTAGAACAACTGAGCAAGACTGCTCAACACACACTTGAGTTTGACAACTCAACACTGAGCGCACCGGCTCACAACAATCTGAGCACAAGGCTCACACATAGACTTGCTAGACACCAACTTAAGACAAGATCTCCTAGCAACAGATCTAGTCGAAATTTGAGAACACTAATGAGAATTATGCAGAAGCACTTGCATAATCTCAAGAGATATCTCAGAAGAACAGAAGTAAAGTAAAAGGTATTGAATGACTTCGTTCTTCAAGTGTACTCCCTTGTAGAAGCTTGAATTGGGAAGAAGCTTGTAAACATGAAGTCCAAGACGATGCTCTGCAATCTGGGAGGTTGGACCTTCCTTGAATTCTTCTCCAACGATGGCTTCTACCTGATCTACTTCCTTGAGATGCTTCAGAGGCTTCTTTAAAGATCAAACCACAATTCTCACACCTTGAATTGGTGAGAAGAGGTGTTCAGGAGACTCCAGGAAGCAGAGGAGGGAGACACGAACTCTTATGGCCGCCAGGAATTTTTCAGGAGGCTCTAAGAGGTTGGTTGGGTCTCTCTCTTCGAAGGGAGGCCAAAAGGAGCCTTTTATACCCTTAGGATTCCAAAGATACCCTTTTGGGTACAAGGGCACGCTTCCCTAGGAAGATTCTGATCGCCCTAGAAGGACACGTGGCAGCCATCAGCTCTTAGGATGAAAAGTTTCCGTAGTGTGTCGACCTGCCCTGGTGGTTGTGTCGACACACTGTTCCAAAGATAGAAGAATCTGTTCTGGGAGAAAGGTCCCGTGTCGACCTGCTCTTGAGTGTGTCGACCTGCTCCCAATTCCTCAAACTGGCTGTTCTGGGAACTGGGTCTAGTGTCGACCTGCCCTGGGAGTGTGTCGACCTGGTGTCCCAATTCCTCAAACTGGCTGTTCTGGGAACTGGGTCTAGTGTCGACCTGCCCTGGGAGTGTGTCGACCTGGGTACCCTTGATCTCTGGAAAACTGCCACTCGTGTCGACACACTCTTGACATGTGTCGACACACTCTTGACATTTTTGCACAATTTCTCTTTGAGTCTGTGTTGATGTGTCGACACCATTGATGGGTGTGTCGACACATCTTTTGCATAAAAAGTTTGTACCTGAAAAATAAACACATATATCATTAGTTAAATGATTTATCATTACCACAAATGATAAATGTGGTTTGAAAAATGCTTTTTGAGCATGACTTTCAGGTATGATGCTTTTGACATGTTCCAATTAAATTGCTTTAAGAACACTTCTTGTCATCATCAAAATAGGAGGGAAATGATATGAATTAGACATTCAACCCAACACCTGTCGCCACCTAGGATCGAGTCTAGACTCATTTGGCAAGGTAGAGAGAACTTTAGTCATACCCGAAGTTGGAAGCCCTCTCCCATTTAGGAACCCTTCCTTATTTGGAGAGAACTTGCTAAAAGTCAAAATCACTAAGAGGCAAACCTAACCAAATAAAAGAAACCATCATCATTGCCAACGCTTGCTTTGGGTGAGACGTTTTTTCTCTTTCCTTTTGTCTGCATAGGATTGTTTGTTTAGGAAACTAAGAGTCTGTCTAGGTCAAGTTGTCTCTCAAGTCTGGAAAGGCTTTCTCCGAGTATGGAGTCTTTCTTGAACCCAATCTACAAAGGTGAGAATCCCGACACTGCCTTCCATAATCCCCAGGATTACGAGGTGTCCCTACCCCATGATCTCTTTGACGAGGTGGCCCGGCCTTGGGTTGCCACTGTCCATACCTCTGAAGGTCGCCATCGTGACGAGGGCAGCCCGTCTCGGAACACCCACCCTCCTCAGTCAGATGATCAAGCTGCTCAGCTTCTGTGTCTAATTCCACAGCTTGATCAGTCTCAAATTCAAACTCTCGTGACGGCTCTCAAAGGAAAGGCCGCCTCCTCACCCTCACCCAGAGCGGGCACATCACGCCCTGCAGCAGCTACCTCTGGCCCCCACGTCTCCATGGGACAAGCCGACAACACCCCCATCCGGCCACGGACTATCCGATTGACGCCCTTCGAGTATGAGCACTACATTCCCCGTAAGTCGAGGCCCCGATCTCCACCTTACCAGCCATGTTACTCCCCTCACTGTCCTGAGCCGCGCGCCAGGCCCACCTCTCGTGCCTCATCCATCTACGCTCAGCCATCCGCTGCACCGGACATGATGTCCGAGTGGGCGTCCATCAAGAAGGAGCTCCAAGAGCTCCGCAAGCAAGTCGACCCTAGGCAGCACCACGATGTGCACATGCCTAATTTCAATGGCCTGTGGGTGCCCTCTCCATCCGAGATGCCAAAGTACCGAAAATACAATGGCTCAGACAATCCATATATCCACATCAAGGACTTCATCTATGAGTCCGCACCTTACCAGCATGACCGCCGTCTTATGGCATATCTCTTCCGCCGGTCGCTAGATGGGCACGCTCTGGATTGGTTCTATTCCCTATTACCCGAGGACGCTAAAGACTTCGCTGTGGTGAAGGCTAAGTTCCTCGAGCAATTCCAAGATAGAGTCGGCCCTGAATATTCACTCACAGATCTCATGGCCGAAAAGATGAAGCCTGAGGAGAATTTCGCCACATACGCCGATAGGTGGAGACAAATGGCCACCAGAGTTCCGGGGTACCTTCCAGAAGGGGAGAAGGTGAAGATCATCATTGCTAATGCCACACCCGCTTTTAGAAACATTCTGGCGATGAATGACATCACCACCATGCATCAACTCTACAGCCGGGCCCGGTTTATCTAGACCCAGCTCAAAGACTCCCCGATCCACTCCATGTTCGAACCCCAGAAGCCTAGGTTCCAAAGAAAGCCTCAGGGTCCAGTTACCGAGGGCGTCCAGGTGAATGAGCAAGTGAGCGCGTTCAACCCTGCCGGTCAGAGCCAAAACCGCCAACCGTACAATGCCCAGGGTCAGAACCCTACCCAGCCACCCCAGGGGCAGCAACAACGCCAATACAATCAAGTGCCGCCTCCTGATGGCTCTCAGCCAAGGCGTCGCATGGGTCCCAGAAGAACCCACTACCCACCGCTGCCAGAGACACTCTCCAACATATTCTTGGCTTTACTCTCCATAGACGCCATTAGGCTCCCTCCTGAGAGACCCCTGAACCTGAGCGTGGATCAAACTCGGTACTGTGTGTTTCATAGGCAGCCTGGTCATACCATCGACCAGTGCTTTACATTCAAGGACTTGGTGTACGACTTGCATGAGCAGCACAGAATAGATTGGACAGCCCTCTGGCAAGTAATCGGAGACATCAAAGAGAGGCAGAGACAGCAGCAGCAGCAAAGGCAGCAGCTCCAGCCACCCCCTCCGCAACAACAACAGCAGCAACATCAGCAGCCACTGTAGGACCTCGGGATCGTCCACAATCCCTTACCTAACCATCCACCAGCTCCGAACCCACCACCACCACAGCAACCTGCCCAGGTAAACCCCATCGTCCACCACCCTCCTCCGCAAGCAAACTGGACATACGATGATGAACTGGACGTTCAGCAGATGATGGCCATTAACCAATATCCTATCCAATCCCAAACAACACAACCAACCTACGTGGCTCCCCAATCAGTCCCTCTTATAGTTTCCATGGCCAACGCAGTCATACTGCCCGTCAGTTCAACATCCGCGCCAGCTGCTAGCTCACCCATCATCTTACCCTTCGCTCCACCTGTCTCCATCCCTCTACCCTACTATCATATCCGCTCCCTCGCCCATCATCCTGCCGCCCCCTGGGCTTGACCAACCCTCCGCCGCAACATTATCCTCCGCCAGACAGCCACCCACCAATCCAACCACCCTACGGAGCGGGCGAGTCTTTCGCCGCCCATACCCACCTATCTCCACCACCACCACTTCCACAAACCCCCAACAGGTCCTGCAGCCGCCACAGCAACAGAAAGCTCAGCAACAAGATGAGGGGTTGATTGAGCCATTTCCTGGAACCCATTATGACATCCTCAAGCACCTGGATCACGTGCCAGCCAAGATCTCCATTCTGGAGCTGATAAAGAAGTCTAAAGAGCACCAGGAAGCCCTGAGGAATTTCTTGCAGAAGGTGGTAGTGAATGAAGACATGATGGCAGACAAGCTACCCAGTGCCCTGGCCATGGTGACTCGCGGGCCGGCAATCACATTTGCAGAGAATGAATTAGCCCCCCCAGAAGCCAGGAGGCTCCCCATCTGTGTCACCCTAGTCATCAACCATATAGCAGTGGGAGCAGCACTGGTCGATACAGGGGCATCCATAAATGTCTGCCCGCTAAGCACCATGAGGGCCTGTGAGTTATCAGAAAGTATGCTGAGGCCGACGCCCACCACCATTGCCGCATACGACAATTCTAGAAGATCTTGCCACGGCATGGTGACTGTGCAAGCCGAACTGGGACCCCTCGCCATCACAATGGACTTCTACGTCCTAGATATCGATCCCATGTTCAAGGCAATTCTGGGACGTTCATGGTTAGAGTCACTAGGGGCTGTACCATCTACCGCACATCAGTGCTTAAAGTTCCCCTTCCATGGCGAATTATCAAGGTCAAAAGCATAGCCACCACCCACTCTGTAGATGCTCTCCACGATACCCACCTCCCAGCTGTGTGGCCAGCCAACAAACCCATCGTCTCGGTGCTAGACATCAACTACCCTGGAGCTACACGTTCCAGTCCCAGCGAGAGGTCAACCTAGCCCAGGTCAATGCGGTAAAAAGAAAGGAGCCACTAAGCACAAGGGGTGGGAAATTATGATGAAGTTGGGGTATGAAGAAGGCAAGGGCCTAGGGGCAGAGCTATAAGGTATAGTCAAACCCATCCCCGACATCGTCATGAAAAGCCGATGGGGCTTAGGATATAGGGAGAAATCCAAACCATGGTCATCCAGCACATCCACTCTCAAGGCCGACCGAGAGCCACTCACCTGGACACTCTGGTGTCATTTTGTCAGGGGCCTACCCAGCCTGGATATAACACCGTGGTAGTCAAGGCAGAACTCTCACAGCACGAGGTGCATGGCCGGAACTTCTCCCGGCACATGGCCCCATTGCTGACCTATCAAGCCCTGGAAGCCCTCCGTCCGACCAGAAGGAGAAAGGTAGGAGACCCAGAGGCTGAGTGGTATAGATGGTTCGACATAGAAGACATCGCCATCGCCTTCAGCCCACTGTTCTGGGAAGAGGAGAGAACCTGGCCGCCAGCTGCGGAAGAATTACTAGATCCTCCCGTTGCTATCACATCCAAAAGGCAGCTCATGAGCGATGCCTCAGATGTAGGAGAGCCGGACATCCCCTACGAGGAGGGGAACACTGTTGATGAACTCTGGAGAGGCACCTGCCTAGCCATCCACCCATCCCTCCTGGATTCCCTCCTTCCCAGCCTAGTCCCATCCTCTCCTCCTTTGCTGATCCAGCTGACTCCCCAGCTCCTTACGGCGGCGCACAGCCTTCTCACACCCCAGCTCCCACCGGCTGTCCTGTCCGCCCTTCAAGCTGATCCAGGTGACCACGAGGTCACCCTCTCCTGTTGCATGCTCTCCTCCGATCTCCAAAAAAAAAAATGTCCACTTTCAAATGCACGTTGAGGTCGAGGAGCCGGCATACGTCCTGCACTCTGCTGATCAGGGGCCCCCCTCGACTGAGGGTCCCCCTCCTGCTCCTTCATTAGGAGCCATTCTCTTCGAGGACACCATGTCCTCCCCCAGTCCTGTAGAGTCGTCTAGTTTAGGAGAGTCTAGGGTAGGTGAGTCTAGAGTAGATAAGCCTAGGATAGAGAGTCAGGTCAGCCTGCCATCTGCCAGTTCCAAGCACCGTCCTAGGAAGCAGCGGGGAAAAGCTATTCCCCGGAGATATCTTCAAGAGCTAGCTCGGCGGTGTCAAGCGCTACTATTGATAGAGGAATTCACAAAGGAAGCACTGGTGTTTGAAGAGGTGTTTGAGCAAGACGGGGTGTTCGTAGATGACGGGTTTGGTGTCTACGAAATAATGAATGATGAGGACCCAGTCGATGAAGAGGATAGCGAAGTAGATGACACTGCCGAAAAATATGCCAGTGGAGTAAGGAGGTTCAATGATCCCACAATGGCAGTGGATGAATCTACTAAGGAAGTCAACCTCGGAACAAAAGAAGATCCCAGGATTGTGATAATCTCAGCAAACCTCCCTCCTGATGAAGAAGAGGAATTGGTGCAAATCCTAAGGGAGTACAAGGACTCATTCGCCTGGTCTTATGAGGACATGCCCGGCCTAGACCCCTCTTTAGTGGAGCACCGACTAGTACTGAAAGAAGGGGCAAAGGCAATCAAGCAGAAACTCCGAAGGTTCCACCCACTCACAGCCCTAAAGATGAAGGACGAAGTAGATAAACTCCATAAGTCTAGATTCATCAGGGTAGTGCTTTATCCGAACTGGGTAGCCAATATAGTCCCTGTCATGAAGAAAGATGGCAAAGTCAGAATCTGCATCGACTTCAGGGATTTGAATAAGGCATGTCCAAAGGACGACTTCCCGCTTCCTCATCTTGATGTGCTAATCGACAATACGGTTGGGTATGAGACCCTCTCATTCATGGATGGGTATTCAGGATACAACCAGATCTGTCTCGCTCCTGAAGATCAAGAAAAGACATCCTTCACCACGCCCTGGGGAATATACTGTTATGTAGTAATGCCATTTGGGCTGAAGAATGCTGGCGCTACCTACCAGAGGGCGATGATGGCTATATTCCACGATATGATCCATGTCTATGTTGAAGTCTATGTGGATGACATCTTGGTGAAGTCAAGGACCAGGAGAGAACACCCCGAGATCTTAGCCAAGGTGCTGCAGAGAGCTAAGGAGTATCAGCTGAAGATGAATCCAAAGAAGTGTGTGTTCGGGGTATCATCAGGTAAGCTGCTAGGCTTCATAGTCAGTAAGCGGGCATTGAGATCGATCCGAACAAGGCCAAGGCAATAGCAGAGATGCCTCCTCCAAAGAATATCGCACAATTAAGAGGGCTAATCGGGCGTTTGCAATTCATCAGAAGATTTATCTCCCAGCATTCACAAAGATGCCGCCCCTTTTATGATCTCTTGAAAGGAGGGGCAAAATTCGAATGGAATGATAAATGCCAAGCAGCCTTCGATGAGCTGAAGAGTTATCTCATGAATCCCCCAGTCTTACAGCCTCCTGTACCCAGAAAGCCGCTAATCCTATATCTCTCAGTCATTGAGGACTCTCTAGGAGCTGTCCTAGCACAACATGACGAGTCTGGGAAAGAAAGGGCAGCATACTACCTCTCTAGGCTCTTCAACCCTGCTGAATCCAAGCTCACTACCGCGGACAAAACTTGTGCCGCACTCGTGTGGGTAGTCCAAAATCTCAAGCACTACTTCTTAGCCCACGAGGTCAAGCTGATCTCAAGGATGGATCCACTCCGTTATCTTCTTGAAAAGCCCGTCCTTTCTGATCGGCTGCCACGCTGGCAAACTTTCCTCTCCCAGTTTGACATATCCTTTGTGGTCCAAAAGGCCGTCAAGGGTATGCCATCGCCGAGCACCTAGCCCATCTCCCACTCCCTCACAGCGACTCCCTCCGAGAAGGGTTCCCCGATGAGGAACTCTCAGTCATAATCAAAGACCCTTTTGGTCCCTTCATTTCGATGGTGCAATCAACTCTCAGGGACGGGGCATTGGAGCCGTGCTGCTTACCCCGGAAGGTATCACCATCCCCTTCGCATATCAACTCACCTTCCCCGCTACCAACAATATGTCAGAGTATGAGGCTCTCCTTGCTGGTCTTAAGCATGCTTATCTGCTGGGGGCATCACACCTCAGATTATAGGAGACTCTCAGCTCGTCCTGCGGCAGGTGCTCTCAACTTACCGCACTCGTGACCCAAAGCTCAAGCCATATCAAGACCAGGTCACGTTGCTAGCAAGGCATTCCGTAAGCTTGTCTATATCCACACTCCCCGTTCTCAAAATATCCTAGCTGACGCGCTGGCGTCGCTAGCCTCATCTCTATCCTTCCCTCTGAGCCGCCGGACTGAGACAATCATCGTCCAGCGTCTCGATGTTCCATCTACCCAGGATCCTTGGTTTAGCGACCTTAGGGCAACCTTAGAAGAGAAGGCTAGGAGAAGAGGAGCACAGCAAGTCATGTTGACTGAGCTCGAGGAGATCTTGAATGAAGAAGATTTGCCATGGTATTTTGAGATAGAGCAATACTGCAGGGATGGAACATATCCTAATGGGGCAAGTGCAGAAGACCGTAGGGCCATCAGAAGAGCCGCCTTAAGGTACACAGTTGTCGGAGAAGTTCTTTACAGGCGAGCCCTTAATGGAGTCCTTTTAAGGTGCCTTACCGATGACGAAGCTTGGAAGGTGGTGGAAGTGAAGAGTTATGCGGAAATACACAATACGGTAATCTAGAAGGGGGGGGGGTTGAATAGATTACGGCAATTTAAAACTATTGATGGCTTCTTTTCGATGCTACAGCGATCTTAATGAAATTTGATTCAAATTCAATTAAGTGTGATTCAATTAAGTGTGAGACCGCTTGAGTTGATCTAAAAGAGAACAGGGAATCAAACGTGCGTATGAACACCGTGCCTACCAATCATCTATCGCAAAACGCGAACAAACCACAGAACACGATGATTTAAGGTGGTTCGGAGTACACAACTCGTGTATCCTACATCCACCGTCCACACACACACGCAGAAACGACTGCTTATGAGCGAGTTAACACCACAACTCAACCACACACACGTTGTCTGATGAAGCACGATCAGAACAACCACAAATACGTGAATCAAGCACAAGGGATGCTCGAAACACAACCACACACACACACGATGGAATGGAAATTATGAAATGGAGAAGAATTAGGAATTAGGGAACAAATCCGGTTGGAATTCTTCTCGTGGATCGTCCAAACGCTCTTCAAACTTCGATTGGATGTAGATTGATCGATGTAGAAGGTTGAATTGATGACGATCCGGCTTCAGCTCCGCATAGATGGTGATTCCACGTCGATCTGGGCGGAAAGTTGAAGCAGAGCAGCAATTTGGGGCTTTTCCTCTTGGTCCCTTGGAGGCTCTTGGATGGGAGGCTGCTCTCTGCGAATTTGGCTCCAAAAGGATGCTTATATAGTGTTAGGTAAAGGTGGGGGTCGTGGAGGAAGGAAACACCCAAGTGGGGCCGGATTTGGAAACCCAAAATCTGAAGTTTCCGTCGGCTGTCGACAGGTGCACTTGCATCTGTCGACAGGCAGACTCAGGCTGAGAACTGGGTTTCAGGAAAATGAGTTTCTGAGTGTATCTGTCGACAGGCAGTTTGCATCTGTCGACAGATGCACTCAGGAATAGAAAACCTGAGCTCTGTCCTGGGTTGTCTGTGTGTATCTGTCGACAGGTACATTGCATCTGTCGACAGATACACTCAGAGATGCAAACCTGAGTTCTGTCTTGGAATGACTGTGTGAATCTGTCGACAGGTACATTGCATCTGTCGACAGATACACCTCTTTGACAGATATTTGTGCTTTTTGCTCATTTCTTCAATGCCTCTTCAATGCTCCATGTTTCATGCTTGTGCACCTACATGCAAATACATTGTTAGTGATATACATTGTATGATTTAGCAATGTTTAACTCAATCACTTTCATGGTGTTTTTCATGTTAGTTAGCACATCAATTTTGCATTAAATCAATGTTCAAGGGTGTTAATGTGATCATCAAAAACATGATATATGAAAAACCCAACAATCTCCCCCTTTTTGATGATGACAAAAACATTCAATTGATGCATATATTGATGTTCTCCCCCTTTTTGACAACATGCAAAAGTCAAGTCATGCACATTTAGAGACAAAAAACATGAACTGAGTTTTCATTGATTGATCATTGAAATTTCACAGTACATTTGATAATCATTACATGACTCTCAGAAAGGGAAATAACATGAACAAGCAAAAGATGACAAGACAAGTGAGACTAATTCCCATCTAAGACTCTTAGTGACCTCTAATGACCCTGAGACCCTCTATTCATCGTCATGTCCAGCAGGAGGAGGGTGACGGGATCATCTCTCTCGGAGTAGAGGTGGTCAAGACGGTCATCTAAAGTGTTGAGGCGAGCGTCCACTTGATCAAATCTTGACGTCATGTGAGCAAATCCTGAGATCATTTCTTGATGGATTTGTGCCAAGTAATCACGAATGGATTGTTGTGGAGGCACAGGTACATCATCAAACTCTTGAGCTTGGTCAGGCATTTGCTCATCCTGAGGGTCTTCATCACTGCCTTCATTTGCTTCATCATCTTCATTGTCTTCTTCACCAGTTGACACGTCAGCTCCTTGTGGTTCCTTTCCCTTGAGAGTCCTTGTGACGACGCCGTCTACAATCTTGTAGCCCATGCGGTTGGCGGCAGTGAGGTCAAAGGCACTTCGGGATTTTAGTGAGATGAGCTCACTTGGAGGGATAGGAATGCCAAGGAAAATAAGAAGAGAAGTGATGGGGCAAGCATATGGCATTGATCTTTTGGTGTTAGAGAAACACCGACGGATGAGGCTTATCATGAGTTCAGGAAGATTGATTTCTTGACACTTGAGGAAAAATATGAATAGGATTTATGGACCTCGGTGACTAACTCTCGACTTCCATCCTTCGGGACGATCAAGGTAGTGAAGATGTGATGGATCATCCGGATCAAGGAGGAAAGGAGTTGGCGTTGAGACGAGCAATCTCCTTGGTAGTGTCATAAGGTTCCAACGTGAGAAGCTCATAGTACTCAGAAGCAGAGGGATTGTAGTTGAAGATTTCAACTCCTGAGTTTGGAATTTCAAGGGCTGTGGAGAGAAGATTTGCGGTGAGGCGAAAACGAGTGCCTTTCACCGAAGAGTAGATATCTCCCTGATCGGAAAGCCCTAAGTTATTGTAGAACTCGGATACGGCAGTTGGAGAGTATTGCAAGTGGGAGTATAAGAAGGATGTCCACCCTTGAGTGTCAAAATAAGGTAGGAGTGAGGGGAACATCGGTGCTAAGGACTCGAAGTCCACATACCGGGATTGGACAATCTTCTTGAAGGTGCCGTTGGGTCGGATAAGACGGAGACCTTGAGGAACGATGAGTTCCGGCAACCGATCCTCACGATGCTTGCTGCGGCGTTCGGAAGGAGCCCTGGAGCTTTCTCCGGCGTCCGTCGGAGCGCGACGACGGCGAGCGAGAAGCTTCGATTTGGGTGCCATCGCAGGAGGAAGGATGAGAATGGTGTGAAGGGAGAGTGGAGGGATCCCAGACGAGGAGCAGGATCGTCGGAGACGGAGCCCTGAAGGGGGAAAGAGAGGGGTTTGGAGAGGAGGAGGAGGGAACAAGAGAGGAAGGGTGAGAATGGGTCGTGGGTGGCCTTAGAATGGGTTTTAAAAGAGAGGCCCCACGAAAAGGATGTGAACCGGCGCGAGGGTTTGGATCAAAAATGGATCTGCGCCATCGTCTGTCGACAGATGAAAGTCTATCTGTCGACAGATAGCTCCTTTTTGGTGAAAACTTGATTTTTGTCAAAATTTTTCAAAGGGACAAGTGTTCATTTGTTGTTTTAAGGCAAAATGGGTGTATGTGCAAGACAAAAATTCATATCCATTAAGATGAAGACATGACACAAATCTAAAATGATTTTGAATTAAAACCGATAAGTTCTTTAATTAGATCATGAAGAACACATTTCACAAAACCAGTGAAAATTAAATAACTCTTTTGATTAAGGCCGTTGAAGAAAAACATGCATCTTAATAGAGATGATAGTCAGATGACAATTGAATTAAATGGCCACAAGAACGTCTTACCGAAGAAACACATTGGACTTGACATAAAAATTTTCGGAGGCTTCACTCTATTTCTGGTATGATTTTTGAATCTTTAAACAACGAAGATGGAAAAGAGTGGCAATGAGGAGCACTTTCACTTTTTCATGTGAAGGTAGACATTTGTGATGCCAATACCCCCAGTTACTCAATGTGAGTGTCCGTCAAGCCATTGTATAGAGATAATGAAACAACCTTTTGACGCGAAGACTGACATTGGTGATGCCCATGTCCCCGGTTACTTAGTGATTTTCATCATTGCTCTACCTCCATCCCACAAATGAAAAACAAATTTGTTGATTGAACCGAAGAAATAGGTAGCTTTTCTCCCTTTTTTTTTATTATTTTTGCTTTTTGTCAAGTACATGAGATTTCTTTAGGCAAGTTGTAATGTAGAACATTAAATTCAAGAGCTTTCTGATTTTTCAAATCATTTTAGATTCATGTTTAACGACAAGGGAGTTATTCAACAGAGATGTTTAAAAATCATTTGGTTTGCTCATTGTGTTCAAAATGATCTAAAAAGACCTCGATCAAGTATTGCATCAAAGAACATTTAGACTTGGTTCACGACTTTGACATGAAGTGGATATGAAAAGGTTATATTGCACACAACCAAACCAATGTTTACCTTTAAATCAAGTAAGGAACACTTTCTTGAAAAGTATGAAGAAGGATTGAAAATAAAGAAGAATGGGTGTATCTGTCGACAGAAGAAGTCTGTCTGTCGACAGATGCACACAGACTGAGGAATTGAGTTTCTGCCAGAACAAGACTGAGTGTATCTGTCGACAGATGGAATGTGTCTGTCGACAGATATGAACAGAGTGGATTTTTCTGGTTTCAGATTGATTGCACATTGAGTTCAAGGAAGTGAGAATTCACAAGTAGATATTGGAAGAGTTTCCTCAAGAAAATACTCAACAATCCTTAACTTACTCCCCCATAGTGTGTGCACGTGTTGACACAACATCTAAGCAAGGATTCACACAAGCACTTGATACAAGACAAACATGTTCATGAAAGGAAGGTCATACACAAGCACATGGTCACAGAAAAAACATTGTTTCATGGAGTTAACATGATAAAATGTAAGGAAACTAAAAATCCTATGTGAAGTACAGGCCTTTATATGGAATGGGACTATTGATACTTGGCGGAGAATATTTCTCACGCATGATGATAGTTTCCAAACAAGCCGAACTTGTTCTTCCACAGTTCACCATTTGATATACCACATAGTCATTCACACATAAAGAGCATGTACTC
Source organism: Colocasia esculenta (assembly GCA_014218235.1). Lineage (NCBI taxonomy): Eukaryota > Viridiplantae > Streptophyta > Magnoliopsida > Alismatales > Araceae > Colocasia > Colocasia esculenta. Next base: position 131,121,632 of record CM024755.1, read on the forward strand.
CAATATGGATAGCCAGTTTCATTGCATTTTACACAAACCCAATTCTCTTCTTAAGGATGTGAATCTATCTTCAGACAAGGGTTTGGTGAAAATATCAGCCAATTGTTTTTCTGTGGGAATGAAAATAAGTTCCAAGGTTTTATTGGCAACTTCATCTCTCAAGAAATGATGACGGATTTCTATGTGTTTAGTCCGAGAGTGTTGGACAGGGTTTTTTGAAAGGTTGATAGCACTTGTGTTGTCACATAGGATAGGTGTGCATCCAATTTGAACATTATAGTCAGCTAACTGACTTTTGATCCACAACACTTGAGCTGCACAACTTCCTGCAGCGACATATTCTGCCTCTGCAGTGGAGAGTGCAACCGAGTGTTGTTTCTTGGATGCCCACGAAACCATGCAACCGCCAAGGAATTGGCAATATCCACTAGTGCTTTTTCTATCAATTTTACATCCAGCATAGTCAGCATCAGAATATGAAATCAAATCAAAGCTACTGCCTGCTGGGTACCAAAAACCCAAATTGCATGTGCCTGAGAGATATCGGAAAATTCTCTTGACTGCAATTAAATGGCTTTCCTTTGGACTAGATTGATATCTAGCACAAAGGCAAACACTGAATTGAATATCCGGTCTACTTGCAGTAAGATAAAGGAGTGAGCCAATCATACCTCGGAAGTGCTTTGCATCTACCGGTTTACCTTTCTCATCATTTTCCAATTTGATGCTTGTGCTCATTGGGGTGGAGGCCGGTTTAGCTTGCTCAAATTGAAATCGTTTGAGAAGCTCTTTGACATACTTTTCTTGATTTATGAAGAATCCGTCTTTATGTTGTTTCACCTGCAAACCAAGAAAGAATTGAAGCTCCCCCATTAGACTCATCTCAAATTCACTGTGCATGTGTTTAGAAAATTCTTCACACAGTGAAGGGTTAGTAGAACCAAATATATATCGTCCACATAAACTTGAACAACAATTATGTGATTGCGAACTTCTTAGTGAAGAGTGTTTGGTCTACTTTACCTCTTGAGTAGTTCTTGCTTACCAGAAAATTGCTTAGTCTATCATACCAAGCTCGAGGTGCCTGTTTCAAACCATAAAGAGCTTTGTGCAATTTATACACATGGTTAGGCATTTCAGAATTTTCAAAACCTGGTGGTTGAGAGACATAGACTTCTTCTTTGATATAGCCATTTAAGAAAGCAGTTTTAACATCCATTTGATAGAGTTTGAACTTATGGGAGCATGCATATGCCAATAAAATTCTGACTGCTTCTAACCTGGCTACAGGAGCAAAGGACTCTTCAAAGTCTACACCAAATTCTTGACTATATCCTTTTGCTACGAGTCTTGCTTTATTTCTGATCACTTTTCCTTCTTCATTAAGTTTATTCCTAAACACCCATCTAGTTCCTATGATAGAGATTTCAGGGGTTTTAGGAACTAAACTCCATACATTGTTTCTTTGAAATTGACCAAGTTCCTCATGCATAGCATCAATCCATGAGTTGTCTTTTAAGGCTTCTTCAACATTTTTGGGTTCCACTTGAGAAACAAAAGCAAAAAGATCATGTTCAATTATTTTTCTTACTTGAGACCGTGTTTGAACAGAATCATTTAAACTACCTATCACATCATCAAGTGGGTGATCTTTGGAATACCTCACATTTGTGATTGTTGAAGGGCCGGGAGTATCTTGTCCTTGAGGAATTTGATCTTGTGAGTGTCGATCTTCAGGAGGTTCACTTTCTGGTGGATTCTCTTCAAGTGTTTCATCTGGTTTTCTGAATGCTATTTCATCATCTTCATCGTAGTCCCTGTGAAGATATCCACCTTTGGTCTTGGAATCTTCTTCAGATTTGTCTTTTGCTTTGACTTGAAGATCCTTAAGTGATGTTCCTTCATCCTCTTTTTCAGTCCTGTTAATATTCAAACAGTTAGATTTGGCATAAGTCTCATCAAAGATGACATGTGGAGTTTCTTCCACAGTGCGTGTTTTATTGTTAAACACCCTATATGCCCTAGAGTGTTCTGAGTAGCCTAGAAAAACACCTTGATCACTTTTGGCTTCAAATTTATCTAAATCAGATTTATCATTGTTATGAATAAATACCTTTGAGCCAAAAACTCGGAAGTACCCAAGGTTGGGTTTCTTACCTTTCAACAACTGGTAGGGGGTTTTCTTTATCACAGGTCTTACCATGGCTCTGTTTAGAATGTAGCACGAAGTGTTCACTGCTTCTGCCCAAAATCTTTTGGAGAGTTGGCCTTCAACCAGAAGAGTGCGAGCCATTTCCACCAATGTTCTGTTTTTCCTCTCCACTACTCCGTTTTGTTCTGGAGTCCTTGGGGAAGAGAACAGATGTTCAATCCCTTGGTGCCTGCAAAAATCAGAAAATGCATTGTTATCAAATTCTCCCCCGTGATCGGTGCGGATTGAGCATATTTTATTCACATTGCCATGCTCAATCTTGTTAAAGAATTCTTGGAAGATTGAAAGTGTTTCACTTTTGTGTGCCAAGAATTTGACCCATGTGAACCTAGAAAAATCATCTACAATGACAAAACCAAAACGTTTGCCATTGAGACTTAGAGTTCTAGTTGGTCCAAAAGGTCCATGTGCAACAGTTCAAATGGTTTAGATGTGCTTACCGGTGCTTTAGATTTGAAAGACTTCCGGGTCTGTTTTCCCTGTGCACATGCATCACAAAAACTTTCATTGTTGCTAAAAGAAATGTCAGGAAGTCCACTTACCAATTTGAGCTTCATGATCTTGTGCAACACGTTGTAGCTCGCATGGCCAAGCCTACGATGCCACAAGGTCAATTCATCCTGTCTATTTGCAACAAGACACAAGTTGTCATTTTCTGGATCATCTAAGTCAACTAAGTAAATGTTATTCACTCTTTTTCCAAAAAATTTCACACTTCCTGTTTCTTTATCAACAATTTGACATGAATTTGATTCAAAAATGACGTTGTGACCTCTATCACATAATTGACTTATGCTAAGCAAATTGTGATTAAGGCCATCAACCAACAGTACATTTTCAATTGAATTGGAGGTACACTTACCAACATTACCTGTGCCAATGATTTGGCCTTTGTTATTACCTCCAAAAATGACTTGTCCTCCGTCTTTCTCCACTAGGAAACAGAATTTACCTTTGTCGCCCGTCATGTGCCTCGAACAGCCGCTATCCAAGTACCATTTGTTTTGATGTTGGGCTGCTAGGCATTCCTGCAAATGTGGATCAGACAAGAGGTTTTGGTACCCAAATTACTTTGGGTCCCAAAATTTCATTCATGCAACAAAGTAGATGTTTAGGAATCCAAACTTGTTTGACTTTTTGTTTCTTTGGATTATTCCAACATTGTTTTTCATCATGACCAATCTTTTTACACACATTGCATGAAGGAATTTTCTTTTCAATTTTCTGTTGCTTGATAGACTGTTTATTCATTGAAACTGTTCTTGTCTGTCGACAGGCACCATTGTATCTGTCGACAGGTGGCTTTTTCTTTTGTTTGTTGGGAACATTTTGTTTGTGTAGTATTGGCTTGGTCTGAGACTTTCTTGAATTATGCTTTGTGGGAGCATGCTTGGTTGTGCTTGGGCTAGGATCAACAAATGAAGTTATCAATGACTCTCCTATTTTCTTTTGTTTGACAGGTTGATATCCTAATCCATGCTTGGTTACATGTATTTTGGCGCCCAAAACCGCATCTAGATTTTGCTTCCCTTTTACAAATTTCATTAAGTCCTCAGATTTTTCTTTCAATTCCTTTTCAGTTTGTTCCAACTTTTTCTTGGTTTCCAATTGTTCTTCTTGAAGGAATTCAATGGAATGGCTTAAACAGTCTTTTTCTTTTTGTATTTCTTGCAATTTCATTTTCAAGCAATCCATTTCTTCATTATGAGTCTTTTCATCAACTTTCATCATTTCTAATTCTTTTGTCAGGAATGCAATTCGTTCATCATTGTTCTTATCATGCACAAGGGAGTTGCATTTCTTTTTTAATGCTCTATTCTCAGATCTATATTCACGAAAATTTTCAAATAAAGTAGTGTATGCTTCCTCCCATTCACTTGCAGTGAAATCATCAAATGAGAAATTTACCTCGCTGGAGTCATCACTCCTGGCCATCAAGCATTTCACTTCTTCATCATCGGATGTTTCTTGTGCATCTTCATCTTCATCTTCATCACTCCAGGTGGCCAACATTGCTTTGGCCTTTTTGGAGGTGAATTTTTCTTTCTTCAGCTTCTTCTTGAGTTCCGGGCATTCTCCTCTCATATGCCCCTGTTTCTTGCATTCATAACAAACAATGTCAGATTTTTTGTTGGACTCATATTTCTGTGAAAAATTTTTCTTAGGAAAGGGTTTGGAGTTACCTGTGTCTCTCCTCTTGAACTTGAGAAATTTCTTGAATTGTCTAGTGAGCATTGCCATTTCATCATCATCACTCTCACTAGACGTTTCTTGCTCATCACTATCTTGTTGAATGGATTTCTTGGAACTTGTTGATGTTTTATTGGATGCTTTTAGAGCAATTGACTTCCTAGGATTTTCTTCTAATTCTTTTCTCTTGATGTTGATTTCATATGTCATTAGAGAGCCAATTAGTTCATCCAATTTCATTTTGGAAAGGTCTTTGGAATCCTCAATGACAGTGGCCTTAGTATTCCAAGATGAAGTAAGAGAACGAAGGATCTTTCTTACTAAGTCACTTTCAGAGTATTCCTTCTTAAGACCTTTTAGCCCGTTAACTATTAGCATGAATCTTGCAAACATGTCTGATACGGTTTCATCAGTTTTCATCTTGAACATTTCATATTCAGACACTAACATGCTAACTTTAGTTTCCCTTACCTCGGACGTACCTTCGTAAATGAGTTCAAGCTTGTCCCACATCTCTTTTGCTGTTGAGCATGTGGAGACTCTTGAGAACTCCTTTGGATGCACCGCACATTGCATCATGTTTAGTGCGCTCCAGTTGAGAGTTCCTTTAGCTATTTGGTCTTTCGTCCAGGTGTCTTCGTCCTCGGGCAACACGTATGGTCCCTTGCTGACTATCTTCCACAGCTCGTAATTTTGAGCTCTCAAAAATACCTGCATACGGTTTTTCCAATAAGGATAGTCAGTGCCATCAAAATAGGGTGGCCTGGTTACTGAATGTCCCTCGGCCATATACCCTTTGCTAGAATCCATAAGATCGAAAATCTCCTGATCGCTAGATCAAATGACGAACAACAGTAAATCGGAGAAACCCGCTCTGATACCAATTGAAGAGTTATGCGGAAATACACAATACGGTAATCTAGAAGGGGGGGGGTTGAATAGATTACGGCAATTTTAAACTATTGATGGCTTCTTTTCGATGCTACAGCGATCTTAATGAAATTTGATTCAAATTCAATTAAGTGTGAGACCGCTTGAGTTGATCTAAAAGAGAACAGGGAATCAAACGTGCGTATGAACACCGTGCCTACCAATCATCTATCGCAAAACGCGAACAAACCACAGAACACGATGATTTAAGGTGGTTCGGAGTACACAACTCGTGTATCCTACATCCACCGTCCACACACACACGCAGAAACGACTGCTTATGAGCGAGTTCAACACTACAACTCAACCACACACACGTTGTCTGATGAAGCACGATCAGAACAACCACAAATACGTGAATCAAGCACAAGGGATGCTCGAAACACAACCACACACACACACGATGGAATGGAAATTATGAAATGGAGAAGAATTAGGAATTAGGGAACAAATCCGGTTGGAATTCTTCTCGTGGATCGTCCAAACGCTCTTCAAACTTCGATTGGATGTAGATTGATCGATGTAGAAGGTTGAATTGATGACGATCCGGCTTCAGCTCCGCATAGATGGTGATTCCACGTCGATCTGGGCGGAAAGTTGAAGCAGAGCAGCAATTTGGGGCTTTTCCTCTTGGTCCCTTGGAGGCTCTTGGATGGGAGGCTGCTCTCTGCGAATTTGGCTCCAAAAGGATGCTTATATAGTGTTAGGTAAAGGTGGGGGTCGTGGAGGAAGGAAACACCCAAGTGGGGCCGGATTTGGAAACCCAAAATCTGAAGTTTCCGTCGGCTGTCGACAGGTGCACTTGCATCTGTCGACAGGCAGACTCAGGCTGAGAACTGGGTTTCAGGAAAATGAGTTTCTGAGTGTATCTGTCGACAGGCAGTTTGCATCTGTCGACAGATGCACTCAGGAATAGAAAACCTGAGCTCTGTCCTGGGTTGTCTGTGTGTATCTGTCGACAGGTACATTGCATCTGTCGACAGATACACTCAGAGATGCAAACCTGAGTTCTGTCTTGGAATGACTGTGTGAATCTGTCGACAGGTACATTGCATCTGTCGACAGATACACCTCTTTGACAGATATTTGTGCTTTTTGCTCATTTCTTCAATGCCTCTTCAATGCTCCATGTTTCATGCTTGTGCACCTACATGCAAATACATTGTTAGTGATATACATTGTATGATTTAGCAATGTTTAACTCAATCACTTTCATGGTGTTTTTCATGTTAGTTAGCACATCAATTTTGCATTAAATCAATGTTCAAGGGTGTTAATGTGATCATCAAAAACATGATATATGAAAAACCCAACAAAATGCTAGCGAATGCGAAGGGCAATCAACAGTCAGATGCTAGAAAAGAAGATCATTAGGCAGGGCTATTACTGGCCAACCCTAAAGAAGACTGCACATCTACGTCCATATGTGTGTCAAGTGTCAACTCCATGCCGATAAATCCATGCCCCTTTCCTCACTACACCCACTCTCACACCATGGCCATCCTCCTGTGGGCTTTCGACATTGTTGGCCTCTTGGTGACTCTAATGCTCAAACCAAACAGAAGTCATTCATCTAACAACAACTGAGTATTACACCAAGTGGGCGGAAGCTGAAGCCTTTACAGAAATCAAAGCACCACGGTGTGCCGCTTCATCATGAGAAACATCATCTCGCGGTTCGGAGTGCCAAGCAGCATCGTCACGGACAATGGGCCGCAATTCACGCGCAGGAGCTCCAGGACCTCTGTAAGAAATACAACATCACGCTGCATCATTCATCGCCGTATTACCCACAAGGCAATGGCCAAGCTGAAGCAACGAACAAACCCTTCTTAAAATCTTGAAGAAAACCTGTGAGTCGCATAAATTCGCCGACTGGCCAGAAAAGCTAATAGAGGCTCTATGGGCCTACCGCACTCCGTCCGCACCCACGGGACAAACCCCGTACGCTCTCACCTACGGGATGGAGGCGGTAGTTCCATATGAGATCCTAATTCCTCACTAAGAGTCCAACTAGACAAGGAACTTAATCTTGATGAGAGTCGAGAGGCGTTACTAGTCCAATTGGAACTCTTAGATGAAAGGCGGCTTATGGCAGCCGACCATGTGCTTTCCTATCAAAGGCGAATCTCCAGGTCTTTTCAAAAGAAGGTAATTGAACGAAAATTCCAAGAGGGTGATATGGTCTTGAAACGCATCTTTATCAAGCCCGGAGGTCCTAGGTCCAAATTACAACCTAATTGGGAGGGTCTGTACGTTGTGAGGGAGGTCTACCCTGGAAACGCATATCGCTTAATTAATGCTGAGGGCGTCGAGTTATCAATCTATGGAACGGGTTGTAGCTCAAAATTTCTATCCTTAGGCCTATAGGTGTGAGGCCACGACACCTAGATCGAGGAGTAGCCCCATGTTGGGAGTCTAAAATACCTCTCTAATCGCCAAGGGCTACTCTAAGTTAGGATTAACACACACGAACACGGCAAGCCCGGATAACTACACTCGGTAGGTGCTGCAATTATGCGGGCCCTGCTCTAGCGATGCGTAGGTCATTCTCTCCTAATCAGTCGGAGTGTAGGGGCAAAAGGGATCGTAAGGGTGAGGTCGTCAACCTGCAGCATATCTCGACGAGAAGAAGTCTCAAACAGGGACGGTCAAAATAACAAAAGGGCAAAGAAGCAGTGAAATGAAAAGAAATAAAATCCATAATACAATAGGGGTATGGCAAGGAGTGGCAAAGTCCCCGCGGGACACTAATGAGCCCCAGTCGTACGCATGCCCCAAAGCAAAGAAAGTCCATGATAAAAGACCATAAAGTCCCTCCACAACAGACCCAATCTCCGAATGGTATGCTGTAGGAAATAGCCGAACCCAACGTCCTCATAACCACACAAGACTTTCCTTAAATAATCTTCTGTTTCTCCCTATAAGGCTGATTCACCTCTAGGGTGGGGCCAGATTAATCACAGCGTCAACCAAGGGCAAGTTTTCCGAGGCATTGTCACACCTATGCACGTCCTAACTTAGAAAGCCTTGTGGCGAGAACCAGAGGTGATCAAGATTCCTAACCAGCGGCTCGAATCGGTTTAAGTGTTGTGGCCCGAAGATGCGAGTATCTTCGTCTCGCGTGTCTTATTTTAGGAAGGGCCAACGCCGGCTTTAGGCGCTAACAAAACCCCAAAAAAAATCAATATTTCCAAAACTCCAAAAAATCCAAATATTTCCAAAACTCCAAAAAAATCAGATATTTCCAAAACTCCAAAAAAAATCAGATATTTTCAAAACTCCAAAAAAATCAAATACTTTCAAAACATCAAAAAAATATCAAATAGTTCTAAAACCCTAAAAATCAAATATTCCAAAAATATCAAAAAACGTTAAATCATTCCAAGCCGATTTGCATGCATTTCATTTGTTTATTCGCATCTTTTGCCTATTTAATAAGGCTTAGCCCCTTGACAAATTATCAAGGTCACTCACTCGTCTTTTTTAAGGCAAGGGGCTAAGCTTGAGAACAGATCTAACTTGTTTTGTGGTTGTCTAAGTGTGCAGGACAGAAAAGAAAGCGGCACTCATATCTCACTCGTCGCTCTCACTCAGTCACAAACCATAAAAAAAACAAAAAAAGGGGGTTCCATTTCATTCCATTCTATTCATATCATGTACAAAAGAAAAGAGCAAAAAGTACGAGCCCTCAGCCGCTCTCCCCTGTACCCTCAGGCGGGCGGGGAGATGGGGGGCCATCACTCTCGGCCCTGTCTCACTCCCCTCGGGCGCCCTCTCGCGCCGTCGCCGCTCCTCCTCCTCGTTCCTCCGCCGTCCGGAGGAACCCGTCAGATAATGCCCAGTGGACCCGCTCGGGATACCGCTCCGACTGGTCACTGAACGGCTACGTCCGACCAGGGCTAGGGCTCTCTCTAGCCCCCTCATCTCGGATCGCAGCATGTCGCTGCGATGCCTCTCCTCCACCAGCTGCGTGCGAAGGTCCCCAACCTTGGCGCGCAGTCGCACCGCCTCCTCCGCGTCCTGCTGCCAGCGCGCCGCCGCCTCCGCCTCCTGGCGCCACCGTGTCGCCTCCACTGCCTCGGGGCGTAGGCGTAGCTCCGCTATCGCCGCCTTCAGCGCGGTCGTCCGCGCCAGGGCGGTCCTCAGCTCCTGCTCCTGCAATGCCAAACATCCTGTCAGGTTTCACCGAAAGAAGCAAAAGTCTAGGGGCATCTATGTAAGAATCCTACCCGCTCCTGCAACTGGCCGAGGGCGTCCTCCGCTCGAGCCGTCGCCGCCGCTAGCTGGCCCTCCAAGACGGAGCGGCCAGGGTCCTCCTGAGAGGAAGAGGCACCGCCCACCATCTGCTGGGCCCTCTCCAACTCCCCCCTCTGCAAAAGAAACACCACAGGGTCAGTCAACCAAAATCAGGATTAGAAGGGAAGGGTGCAAAGTTACTCACCAGCTGGTCCACCACCGCCTGGAGGTCGTCGCGCTGCTGGATGGTGAAGTGGAGGATGCCCTCAAGCGAGGTAATCTACCCCTCAGGGTCAAGCTGCAAACACAAGTCAAGTCAGTCGCACAATCAAATTAGGAATCCAGAAGAAGACTGAAAGCAGTAAAGACTCACCGGTCGTCGGGACCCCTTGTACACCTGGGCCCGTACTTCCGGGCATATGCCCGGAAGTAGTCCTCATCGCTGGTGGCCTCGGAGACCACCTCCGTCCCTCGTCGCTCCCAGTCATCGAGCTGCTCCCGCACCCGGATCGTCCAGTCCGTGACCTGCTGGATCCCATGGAAGCTCGGGCCTGGCCTCTCCCAAGATCGCTGTCGGGACGGGAACTCCACCACCGCCTGGTGGAGTCCCAGAGTACGTGCCACCAGCCGGTGGTGGAGCGGAACCACTGTGTTGAAGCAATGCAGCCAAATGTCCCTACCGAAGTAGGGACGGCCTCGCTCCACCCACGGCTGGGCGGCGTCACTCTCCCCGACGTAGGGGGTCCACTGTACCTGCACACCCAAAAGCAAAAACCCCGTCAGTCAGCCATCAAATAGGCAAAGTAAAGTGGGCAAGGTTAGAAGCACTTACATGTCCAAAAGGAGTGGTGTCCAGCACATCGTGAATCATGGTCACCTGGCGCCGCAGGGACCTCTCATCTCGGCAAAACCGCCAGCGCTGTAGGAGCGGTACAGCGCCGCGTCGCCTCGCCACCCCTCGGCCTAGGGAGGGGAGGTGGTAGTAAGCCCACACCTACGAGAGCAACACAAGTCAGTACCACAGTCAATAAACAAGCAGGAAAAGCAGCAAAGGGCAAGGGTAGAAACGTACCTGTAGAAGTGGGAAGAAGCCCGCGACACCCGTCACCCTGCTAGAGGTGCCCAGACTGTCGAAGAGGTGGGCCAGGAGGGCCGCACCCCACGCGTTGTTGCCCACGCTGGATAGATCCTCCAGTAGGGGCAAGCAACGGCAGCCCACCGAGTCCCCTCTGGTCCCCAGGATCAGCTTCCCGATCACCAGCGTCAGGAATCGCCGCAGGTCCCTGTCCGCTACCTCTCCCTCCTCCTCCGCCATCACCGCTCTAGCACCCTCGGTCATCCGGTCCATATGCTCCGCCGGTCCCTCTCCTGTCTCGCGCCGCGCGCTCGCCACGCCCAGGCTCGCCTGCAGCGCCGTCCGCTCCACTAGCGAGGACCTCTCTCCCCTCACCTCCAGTCCCAGTAGCCTCTCCACCGGCTCCTGATAGCTGGTGTAGGTGGTCCCCGTCACCGCCTGGCCATCCACGCGTAGGCCGGTGATCCGCACTACGTCTTCCAAAGTAGGGACCATGTGTCCCCAGGGGAAGAGGAAGGCGTGGCACTCTGGGTCCCACCTCTCCTTCAGCGGCTGGATGAGTGCCACATCCGGCGCCAACTCCTCCAATCTCAAGAATGGCCGAAGCCCATCCCCTCCAGTCGGCGTACCTGGAAGTCCAGAAGGCCGTCATAGATCGCCCAGATCACTGCCCACCCGAGTCGGGACCGCAACTCAGTCTGCAAGGTAAACACCAGAAGGGGTCAGAAATCAGGAAAAAGGGTCAAAACACTCTCTGCCCTACTAAAGCGACAAGGGACCTGTCACCTTCTGAAGACGACAGACCCCTGTCGCTTTAAGACCTCATTGCGACAGGCCCCCTGTTGCCTTCCTTAAGGCGACATGGGGGGCTGTCGCCTTCTGTCTCGGTAATACGACAGGGGGTCTGTCTCATTACTAGGGCCGAACCGAGATGGAGTTTCCTCTATTTTTTCGGCCATTCCTTCGGGCAACCGCCCTACAATCGGGTGCTCTGCAACCCCCCACATCCCATATTCAAAGTGTAGGGTTCGGAGACCTACCTTCTTGGGCCCGACTGGCTTGTCCTCGTCCCGGCATCACCACGGGCTCCTCCTCCATCGGCACGGCCGGAGGGACCTCCGGGCCGCCGTAGAGGTCCCCTCACCCAGTTGTTGACGCCGGATTGATTTCTTGTGTCGCCGGCCACCGCCCTCACCGCCTTGGCCTCCTTCTCCGCCACCCTCCATCACACCGTCGAGAAAGTGAGAGAGAGATAGGAGAGAGAGAGGGATGAGAGAAAGGGGAGAGAGGAAGGAAGGGAAGGCTCGCCGGAGAAAGGGAGGCCGGGAAGAAGGGGAAATCCTCGGAATCGCCGGAGCAAGCCAAGAAGGAAGGAGAGGAGGGAAGAAGAGAAAGGGCGCTCGGCCCTAAGTTCAAATCGCCTCAGGTCCTGTTAACGCGACAATGTCCCTGTCGCCTTCTAAATGAAGGTCGCGACGGGGGGCTGTCGCCTTACTTTAGTGGTGGCGACATGGTATACGTCGCCTTCTGGATTGCGACACCGCCTATGTCGCCTTATCAGGTCTGTGCACCAACTTCTAAAAGGCTCAATGTTCATTGCAATAATTCCATGATCACACCAAATAAGAAGCTGTGAAAAATCAAAAATCAACATGTTCCCCTTACATCAAGCATCAAATCCACCAAGTCCCATCAAAACATCGAAAGTACGGTCAAGTCTCTCTCCATAACTCACGGTTCCCTCAGTGGCCAGATCTTCTCGTGCTCCAGCAGGTACGCCTGGTACGTCTCCCGGTCCTCGTCAAGTCTCGGCGGAAGTGCATGGGTAGCGCACGCCCTCCACAAGGCCAGCGCGCTCCGCACGGCCTGCTCATCCTCCGGGTTCCCCAAGCGTCGCTTCTTCACAGGAGGTAGGTGCGATAATGGAAGTACTCTCGTCCTTGGCTTCCCGATCTGTAGGTAGCACCGCTGCGGGTTGTAGAGCACGGTCGCCATGTTCCCGATGAGTTGCAAATCCAAGCCGCGTCCGAGTGGTAGTCGGATCTCCGCTCCACGAAGTGCCGCTATGCCCAAGGCGAAGTGCTCCACTGGTAGGGTGCTGAAGTAAAGGCGCCACGCACTCCTCGTCTTCTTGTCGGCCGTCCTGCATAAAACTTTGTCCGAAAATTTGGCCGCGCCGCCAATGAAGTTCAAAGGATGGCACCCGAAGATCCTACTGTCGGTGGTGGGGTGTCTACCGGTTTAAACATTATCCTCACACCCAACCAACACTCCAATAGGATCATAGAGCCGTAAAGGAAACCCCCGTGGAAGCCGAGGTGAGACCCGAGTAAAGGTATGCCAAGACGGCGTGAGAGAGTGAAAGTCCTCGCCATGCCCCACTAATCGCACTAAGGCTAGCATAGTCTATGAGGTGATCCCAGATGGGAAGAGCACCACCCCGCATAAGCATATGGCCACGGCCTTTGTGATTTCCCGGTGGTCCACGCTCTTATCCTTGCACTTGGATATGACCCACTTAGACAATGGTACTAGATGGATGAATTGTGGGCTAATTATGGTGTAGACATCCCCGGGTCGGTCATGAACTCTCCAAGGATAAGCTTCGGGTTAATGGGCTCAATCGTATAGCTTATATTTTGCTCATCCCCGGTTTTGTTTGGGAAGAGCAAGAAGGCTTCGACCTCCTCTAGAAGGACGGTCGCCTCAAACTTAGGGAAGATGAAGGTATGGGTTTGTGGGTGCCATAGTTCTATGAGGGCTGTAAGACTATGCCAATCAAAGGAAATCTTGTGGTAGTTGTGAGCCGCTATCAAAACCCCACCCAAACCCCACTCTCTCAAGAACCTAATGACATACATGGGTAAGGACTTGATCATCGGGGCGATCCAATTGAGTTTAGAATAACGGCGAGAGCCGGGGAAAATCTAGAGAATAAAGGAAAAGAAAGGAAAAGGAAGGAGAGGAAGAGCAGAAATTTGATGAGCAAATTCGGAGTTAAAATCATTGGAAATTCAAAACATCAAAAACTTACCTCCCTCACTTCCTCGCTCCGGCTCAGATGATTGGGGACGTCCGTCACCCTCAGGAGCGCCTCGTACGCCGTCCGAGCACGCTTCGGACCTTCATAAGCCATCTCCCCATCCATGGAAGCAAGATGAGCTCTCCTCATAGCCATGGAAGCTTGCAAAGCTTGAAGAAAGGAAGATAGAAGAGAGAGCTCCGAATTTGGCCTCTCATCCCCTTTATTTATAGAGCCTTAGCACTCCTAATCCTGCTAGAAAGAGGAAGGGGAGACCCATTGGGAGTAGGACTTTGAGTAGAAGGCAATAGGAGTCCAAATAAGAGTCAAAACCAAATCATATGCTGAAAGCTTTTGAGCTCGGGCTGAGGAAACTGTGAAAGCGACATATCGACCTGTTGCCTTAAAGGTGGCGACAGGCCTTGTGTCGCCTTCTTCAGTTAAGCATCGCGACAAGCCCTATGTCGCCTTCTGACCAGTCTGTGCTGTCTTGCTTATTCTTCTGTGACTGTTCATAATATTTGCACATATGCTTTGATGTCATGTTTGGTGCATTGTATCATGTCTATCTTATTGCTTTGATTATTGAAAATCCATAAAAATAAGAAAATTCATAAAATCAAAAGGCGTCCGTCAGGTAAGTCAGGTAAGTATATCTAACCTTAATCCCTTCGCATTACTATATGGTATCTACACTATTATATCAGCTCAAGGACCGGCTGGTTCCCAGTGTGTTTCAGGATCTGAGTTCCCCTCCATCAAAAACGAGGATGATCTAGATGCACGCTGCTAATCGCTGGATAGGCCGTTGGGTGATATGACTCGGGAACGATGGATTCTATCGCACGTCGGGGATGCAAGTGTCTTGACCCTTGCCCATATTGTCTAGCAATATTATCCTTGGGTATTTGTTATTTTCTCCTTTCTTTGCATTCGTTTTTATGATTTCTTTCTTTATTTTAACCCAGCATGCATCATGTAGGTATTTTGAGCTTCATGAATCATGATTCGTTGAAGTCAGCTTCTCAATGATGTCCCAACACAGATTCTCATCTTCCAGACAAGAATTCCATTCCAAATTTGAAAGTTTTCCTCGAGCTTGCTGCTCGGTTCAGTCCGCCAATGATGGTTCCTATGCAGGATTCCTCTCATCCCCATTCGCTATGACAGTCATCCCTTTATCCCCGATCCGCTCATTAGTCGTGACCCGCTCGAAGGCCAGAGTCGAATCGACCCGCCGGGCAGTACCTATCCCCAAATGAACGAAACCTGCACGCTAAAGATAGCCAGGGTACCTCTTGAATCAGGAGGTTGATCATTCTTTTCTTTTGACTTTTATTCGTCCCTAACAGGAACCACCCTTGGTTCTGCTCTTAGCCATGATCGAGGTTAGCCGGATGATTCTCACTGCTTGTTCGTCCAGAATGGGTGTCTCTTTACCTTGATGCCCGCTTTTCAGCTCATTCCGCTTCACTCTCCTACATCTCCATTTCATGCCACTTTCACTCCATCATCGCTCCACTCCCTTGCAAAGCAGGCATCAAGGAGGGGCAATCTGTAGACACCCATTTCTAACCTATAAGTCGAGCAAAATCTCTTGTCGCATCATTGACGCCCCACGTTGGCTCATCATCGTCAAGCTGGCTTTCTCCGATCATGACATCATTTTGATTAATTCACCGCCCTGGAGGATCCTTCTGGTCAAATCAAACGAATATCTCCCATTATTTCTCTGAATGAAGGCTGTACATGAGTTCGGATGCATTACATGCCCAAAAAATGCAGAAAATACCAGAAGACGACATGTCATGTGTCGCATTCTTGAAAAAGACATACCCCATGTCGCATTGGTAATTCTATATTTTAAATCCCTCAGAAAATCAAAAATAACTCAAGTTCACCTTCCATATGAGGAAGGCGACATGTCGAGGTGTCGCATTCAGAAGGCGACACTCAGACCGTCGCATTCTGGTCCTTAAACAGGAAACTCAATCTGAGGCTGATTTGGACCCATGCTATTGATGGTAATTGCTTCTTTCGGACGTACAAATCGAGTCCAAATCAAGTCCAAATCTTCTCAAATTCGGAGCAGGCCTTCCTAATATGATCCTTTCAGAGTTCCAATGGCCCTTGCACAGCCATACTTACCCAGAGTCGGACTCTTGCCCATTATTCCTCTCAGACCCAAGTTGGGAATAATCACCCATAAAAACCTTATTTCTCCATCTTTTTGGGCAAGGCGGAGCCATTAGTTCGGGAATCCAAAGAGCTTCATCTTCCAAGAAGAGCGTCTTCTCTCCAGACGACTCAGAAGAGCCCTCCAGGGCGTTTTCCCATCGGCTATCCAATTCTCCCCTTTCCCATCGGCTATCCAATTCTCCCCTCCTTTTCTTCTTTATTTCATCAATTTCATGCATGCATAGTTCGTTTTTCTTCTAGTTTAACATTAGAACAACGAAAACACACACCCATCCTTAGCACCCCCAAGGGTTAAAAGCCCCAATCCTGTGAGTTCCCCCCATAATAGTTCATGTACATGCGTTTTTTATTGAATAGATCTTCTATGCATGAATTCTAATGGGTTTTCTTTGTGTTTGAATCATCTTGGCAGGTGTTTGAAGGTTAGAACGAAGCGAGGCTTCTGTCCCTTGGCCGGCTGAGGAGCAGGAAGACAAGAACCCACAACTCTGTCCCTCTGAAGAGAAGGCGACAAGGTGCCTGTCGCGTTCAAGAAGGCGCCAAGCCTGCTGTCGCGTTCAAGACAAAGGAAGGCGACACCCCCTCTGTCGCTTTATCAGGTACTCCTTCTACTTCACCTTTTCTTTTCCAAGGTAGTCAGCCCTCCACATCTACATCTCTGAGGCAATTACCCTGGTGGCGATCACGGTCAGTTCTTAATCCCTATACTCATAATTTTTAATTCAAAAGGGGATACAAATCCCGTGATTACAGATATGAAAGCTGTAAAAGTACTCACCGTCTGCCGACTACGAAAAACAACTGTAATAATTAAACGGCAAACCAGTATAAGTGTACAAGCTAAAGTAGAGACCGCCAAACACGAGCCACGTGAACTGGTTTGCGACACCAGAGACTGACTCGGACAAGCTAACACAGGTCTACCTCTCAGTCTCGCAGCCATGGACAAAAGGTCCAGCTGCCGCTCCACGTGAAAAGGTCAAGCAACGGTGGAGACCAACTAAACACCACCACCTGCGGACCATATGGTCGTAGGCCCATGCCTGGCACCTCTAGAGACCCTGGCCTAGGCTCTCTAGAGTGAGGCACTGGAAAAGGACTAGCTGGGGACCAGTGTTGACTACTGGTGTCCGTACCCCCAACTACGATCTCACTACAAGTGACTAAAAACAAACACTAGAGTCACTATCCCAATGTCGTCTTTCCCTCAGCCAGACATACAATTCAAGCAAAAGAGTGAGGGTGTCCAGGTCAGACGACACAGACCTCGACGGTACAACACAAGTACCGGGACAAAGCCCTGAGCTAACAGCCTGGCTATCAGAGAAACTGGGACACCCAACTGGAGAGGTAACCACGGTAGGCGTCGTACTACTTGCCACGCACACAAAACCACGTGCATGTCACATACAAACCACGTGAAACGTCACGTAAACCTCTCGTAATGATGGCCCACTACACGTGAACCTAACAGTACTCGCGTGAACACCACGCCGCCATATATATGACTAGCTAACTACGTACTCTGTATGCTAGTCTCAGAAACCACGTGCACTAAGTGCACCACAAGTGCCAATGCACCGCTTAATATTAATAAACACATTAAACCACGATAATTGGATAATCACATCACGTAAGCCATGCACACACACATCCCTCGACCGAGGTTGCAATAGGCCCTTGGGTCACCTTCAGAATGTGTCAACTCGACATGTCGCCTTAAATATATGAACGCGACGGGTCGACCCGTCGCCTTCTGATCACGACAGCACCCCCTGTCGCCTTAGCAGGGGAGAAACCCTAATCAGGTTCTCTCCTTCCAAACACCCCAAAACTCATGCAAACCACCCTTAATTCATCATTTACATGCTTTAATGAAAACCTAGGCATGGTATTTAGCATGAATAAAGCATTAAATTGATCGTTCTTACGATTCCCTCGATTATTGCCCCGGAACAGGGAGAATTCACCTACCTTTGCGAAGAACGCGTGATATGATGCTTCCCCGGCGATCCTCACGCTCCACGCGAGCTTCTTACAGCGAAACCTCGCAGAGAACCGAGTTCTCCACCCGAAATCACCCGAGAAACCCTCAACAACTCCTCCCCTGGCCGAGCAAAACGTGTGAGAGTTCTACCGGCTGGGGTTCTTTAAAAACCTGATGCGGTTCGCAACGCGACGCATCGTTGCGTTGCCACCTGAACGCGACGCACTAGGGTGTCGCCTTCCCGAACTTAACGCTCCCAATGCTCGCCACGTGGCGCGCATGCACACGTCCAGTGCCAGGGGCGGTCACATGAACGCGACGCAGCGCTCTATCGGTTTAAGAACACGACAGCCCCTCCTGTCGCGATGACAGGATAAAAACCGAGGGGTGCTACAACCTGCACTAACGGCCCGATAAGGCCCATACACACGCGCGCACACCATTCATGAACCACATTGGTCAACGTATGACCTTCACAACACTAAACAAAGGATCCATAAGGATCCGAAAAACACGCGACGTTACAAAACTTGTCGGTATTGGAGTACCAAATGAGGTTCATGGCGTTGAGCAGGTATGCACCATATGTGGTGACTAATAATGCAATGATGGTGGAGTACTTTATACGGGGGTTGAGGCCAGAATTACAAGATGCAGTAATTCCTTTGATGTGTGGGATAGTAGAGGAGGTAGCCCAAAGAGTAGCAATATTAGAAAGAACAGTACAAGCGAGACAGTCCAGTGGATCGGGATCAAGTGGAGGTAGCTTCTGACTTCTACAGGAGTCTCCGAGAGTTAGTAAAGGCAAGGCACCTTCAGGAGGAGCTTCTTCATCTGGCTTTGGCAAGTGGGGAAACAAGCTAAAGAAGATATTTAGAGGCCGAGGAGGCAGCAAGCAGCAAGGATTTCAGCAAGGCCGAGGCTATAAGCTGGAGGTGGAGGAATCACAACAAAGTACAACAAGGCAACCTACAAAATTTAAATGTTACAATTGTGATCAGCCGGGACATTTGGCGAGGAATAGTCCTTATCCAAGAAGAGCTAGCTATGGTAGAGGGGTACCATAGTAGCAGCAGCATCCGCAGCCACAGTTTTCGGTTGAGCGAGGTAGAGGCACACCTTACCAAAGAGGAGGAGGACGAGGACGTGTGATGGCGATTACAAGGGCTTAAGCGGAGGCGTCAAATCTGATAGAAGGTATTATACCGCTTCTTGAATTTTCAGCTAGAACATTAATTGATCCAGGTGCATCACATTTTTTTATTTCCGAAGACTTCATTGATAGTATGGTGCATCCATTTTAGGAGAGGCAATGTGTGCTTTTGGTAGAGGTTCCTTCCGAGGATTTCATGCTTACTACATGCTATTTGGATGAGGTTCCCGTTATGATTCAAGGAAATCAGTTGCTAGCAAGATTATATGCATTACAATTGAAGGAATATGATGTGATATTGGGTATGGATTGGTTGAAAGCATATGGGGCAGTGGTTGATTGTAGAAAGAAGAGAGTGAGGTTCAGCCATCCAGGAGGGGATATATTTGAGTTTCAAGGTATGCCATTCTATACCCCTAAATTTATCATTTCTACCCTTAAGGCTAGGAAATTGATTAATGCAGGGTGTGTAGCCTATTTGGCATCTGTTAGTTTGGTTAAGGCAAGTAAGACAGTGGATATGGTACCCATTGTTAGAGAGTTTGTGGATATATTTCCGGATGAGCTACCGGGGTTGGCACCACATAGAGAGGTGGATTTCACAGTAGAGTTACAGTCGGGTAGTATGCTCATTTCCAAGGCACCGTACAGAATGGCACCTGCAGAATTGAAAGAGTTGAAGAAGCAATTGCAAGAGTTACTTGAAAAAAGGTTTCATTCGGCCGAGTCATTCACCATGGGGAGCACCAGTTTTGTTTGTAAGAAAGAAGGATGGCAGCATGAGAATGTGCATTGATTACCACCAATTGAATCAGGTTACAATAAAGAACAGGTATCCACTTTCGCAGATTGACGATCTATTTGATCAATTGCAGTTAGCAAGGGTGTTCTCCAAGATAGATTTGAGGTCGGTGTACCATCAATTGAGGATCCGGGAAGAAGATATTGACAAGACGACATTTAGAACAAGGTATGGGCACTATGAGTTTGTGGTTATGCCATTTGGGCTAACCAATGCACCTGTAGCTTTTATGAATTTGATGAACAGGATTTTTCACCCATACCTAGATTAGTTTATTATGGTCTTCATAGATGATATCTTAGTGTATTCAGCCTCAAAAGAAGAACATGCAGCTCACTTGAGGGTTACGTTGCAGACATTAAGGGAGCACCAGCTTTATGCAAAGTTCAGTAAGTGTGAGTTTTGGTTAAAGGAAATTCAGTTTTTGGGGCATGTCATTTTAGGTGAGGGTGTTGCAGTGGATACAGCTAAGGTGGAAGCTGTTATAAAATGGGAGGAACCAAGGTCAGTGCCCGAGATTAGGAGTTTCTTGGTTGGCAGGGTAGTATAAGTGATTTATCCAAGATTTCTCCAGATTGCAGCACCAATGACAAGGCTTACTAGGAAGGGTGTACCATTTGTATGGTCATCCGATTGCAGGCGTAGTTTCATAGAATTGAAGAAGCGGCTCACTTCAACTCCTATATTAGAGATATCGTCAGGTCAAGGTGGTTTTGTGTTATACACAGATGCATCCAAGAGAGGACTTGGAGCAGTGTTAATGCAACGTGGAAAGGTTGTGGCATATGCATCCAAGCAATTGAAGCAGCATAAAGAAAATTAGCCCACACATGATTTAGAGTTGGCAACAGTTGTGTTTGCATTGAAGATTTGGAGGCATTACTTGGATGGTGAAAGGTTTGAGATCTTCATGGATCATAAGAGCTTGAAGTACATATTCTCACAGAAAGACTTGAATTTGAGGCAGCGTAGATGGATGTAATACTTGACGGATTATGATTTCAGCTTAGCATACCAACCGGGTAGGGCTAATGTGGTGGCATATGCGTTGAGTAGAAAGGCAGTGATGAGTCACATGATGATAAGAGAATGGAAGCTATATGAAGATGTAGCGAAAAACTCTCTATTTGTTCCAAGTAGCCAGCGGCGAGCAGTGTTAGCCAGCAGCACGGTGAAACCTTCTTTGTATTGGCAGATTATGGAAGCACAAAAGGTAGATGAGAATTTAGCTGAGATTGTGAAGATGGAAGATGTCACCATAGATGATGATTGTGTGGTCCAATTCAGATATAGATTGTATGTTCCAAGTGAAGCTGGGGTGAAGCAGAAAGTGTTGGAAGAGGCACATCGGTCCAGATATACCATTCACCCAGGAAGCACAAAGATGTACCAAGATTTGAAGAAATATTTCTGGTGGCCAAGTATGAAGAAGGAAATAGCAGAGTTTATAGCAAGATGTTTGATATGCCAGCAAGTTAAAGCGGAACATCAAAGGCCAGGTGGTTTGTTGCAGCCCTTACCAGTACCACAATGGAAGTGGGATGACATAGCAATGGATTTTGTTGCAGGTTTGCCCAGGACAGCGTCAGGACATAATGGTATTTGGGTCTTTGTTGATAGATTGACAAAGGTGTGCAGGTTGTTAGCAGTGAGCATGTCATGGGCAGTGGACAGGTTGGTCAGGCTATATGTGGATAGAATTGTGCCGTTGCATGGTATTCCGGTCACCATTGTTTCAGACAGAGATCCCAGGTTTACCTCTAGGTTTTGGAGGAGTTTGCAGAGGGTTGTTGGCACACAATTGAGGTCCAGTTCGGCATACCATCCCCAAACAGATGGACAGACGGAGAGAACAATCCAGACTATTGAAGATATGCTTCGGGCTTGTTGTTTGGTTTGGGGAGGTGGATGGGAGCAGCACTTAGGCATGGTTGAGTTTGCCTATAACAATAGTTATCATGCAAGCATCGACATGACACCATATGAAGCACTTATAGAAGACCTTGCAGAACACCATTGAATTTTCATGAAGTGGGTGAAAGGCAGGTGATAGGACCGAAAATGGTACAACAATGAGCAGAAATGGTTAAGTTTATCAAGGAGAAGCTTCAAATGGCGCAAAGCAGGCAAAAGAGTTATGCAGATACACGGCGCAAGCCCCTACAGTTTGAGGTTGGTAACTATGTATTTTTTAGGGTTTCTCCAACTAAAGGTGTGATGAGGTTCAGCAAGAAGGGAAAATTGAGTCCTAGATATGTGGGTTCGTTCTAGATTGTAGAAAGAATTGGAGAAACTGCATACAGATTGGAGCTTCCAGCAAACTTCATGGATGCACACGACGTGTTTCACGTCTTAATGTTAAGAAGGTACATTCGTGATCCCACCCAGGTAGTCAATTATCAGAGGGATGATTTGAAGCCGGATATGTCCATGCCGGAGTATCCCATGATGATTATAGGCTGCTGCACACAGAAATTAAGAAATTAAGATATTAACTTAGTAAAGATCAGATGGGAGAATAGGCAGGGTGGTGAAGACACTTGGGAGTTGGCCGAAGAAATGTACAAGACGTATCCATACTTGTTTGAGTAAGCGTTAATTTCTTTTTAGGTGATAGTTTCATATATGTTGAACTATGTTTACGCTTCTCTCTTTAATTTGAGGACGAAATTCTTTTTGGTGATAGTAATGTAATATCTGGTATGTTCGGATCGTGGTTTATTGGGTTTTGGTGGCATTGTATGACCCATTGGTAGACCATGTAGGTCTACATATGTTTTTACAGGTTTATGGTGTAGGTGGGAGGTTGGAGGGTTGGGCATCTCAGCCCAACCAGGCCTTTATCGCATTCATTAAGAACGCGGCGTAACCAGACGACGCGACTCTGAGTAGAATGTGTCGACCTGCATGGACGTGATTTTTGACCGCCGTTACGTGAGGGCCGCTACATGCGCGCCGTGTGGCGCACACAGGGTCAACGGGAGTTAAACGTGTCGCCGATGTCGGACGCATTTCTAAACGTGGCGGGAAGACTCGATGTGATTTTAACTCACTGTGTTTTGGGCTTCTGGCCTTGGCAGAATAGTGCATTCGCATTGTTCAGCTGGGAGAAGCTGGCTACGGGTTTTTGAAGGAAGATTTGGGCGATTGTGGCTATTTTGGAGTATGTTCGGCGTGAATCCAGTGCAAGGAGGTGCTTCGGAGCACGGGGAACGCCAGGATATCGTTGAATTAGCATTTCATTTTCAAGTAGGAAAAACTTTGCCCTATTTTCTCTTCCATGGAGTGTATGGGCTAGGGTTTACAGATTTTGATGTCGTAATCATGTATGGAGGGTAGAGATCATGCTTAGGGTTTCATTTATGAATTTATTTTCCTGCTAAAACATCATATATGGTCCATGGGTGTGATTTTCGGAACAAGGGTCTGGATTCTGTCACCTAAAAGGCGACGGAACCAGACGTCACGATTCAGGTTTAAGGCGTCAGGTAAGTCCGTCGCAATTCAGTCTTCTAAAAATGTCCACTGTGTTGGACGCATTTTGAAATGAGGCCATTGGAGCACATATGTTCTGTGGCCAGTCTATCTGGTTCCTGTCCCACACTGCTTGGGCTGTGTTGGCAAGGCAATGTAGGACACGTGTAGGTTTTGTTGACTCGTATCGTGGTTGATAACGAGAGGTTTTGTGTGAAAATGTGTGCATAGCAAGTCGGGTTGTAACGCCTTCTGAGGTTACCTCTTCAGTCGGGTCTCCAGCATCGGGTGCTCGGGGTTTGTCCCGGTACAGTAGGTACCGTCAAGATTTTTGTCGTCTTCTTGGACACCCTCACTCCTGAGTTTGAGTTGTACGTCTGACTGAGGGAAAGACGACAATGGGCAGCGACACGTGTTTGTGGCTGTGCGGTCGCTTGTAGTGCTTTCGTGGTTGGGGGACAGACACCGGTAGACGTACTGGTCCTCAGCTAGTCTTGTTTCCAGTGCCTCACTTTAGGGTTCTCGGCCAGAGTCCCTAAAGGTGTCAGGCTTGGGTCTGCAGCTGTGTTGTCTGCAGGTGTGGTGTTAGTTGTCTCCACAGTTCTTGTCTTGCTAAGGTGGAACAGCAGCTGGACCTTTCGACCGTGGCTGCGAGACTCAGAGGTGGACTTGTGTTGTTTGTCCGAGTCTGTGGCTGGTGTTGCGAACCAATCTTCGTGACTTGTGTGTGGCATACCCTTCTGTAGCTTGTACACGTGTTTCTGGTTTGTCATTTACTTACTTACAGCTGTAGAAACATCCATAGGCATTGTTATATGATAACTATTTACAGCTTTGATATTTATATCTGTTGTCTATTGTGTTTATCGACTTTGGGGGAGTTGCCCTACTGAGCCAGTGACTTGTGAGGCTCACCCCTTCTTCTTCCAGGTGAAGGAGAGCAGGAGGGTTCCCGTCCCTCTTCTAGTTGGGGACTGCACCATAGTGGAGTCGGGTCTACACCACCAATAGAGTAATGCCTTTACTTGTGGAGCCTTGGGGTTTGTCCCAGGCTGTTGTACTTGTTTCATGACTTATGTATGGAATTGAATATGTACATTCATGTAAATATTTGTGAGAAATGGTATCTTATGTGTGTTCAGTATGTTTTATATTTCCACGGACACGGGTGAATGATATCCCTTGCGAGGCTTCGGCCCGATCGCGAGAGGCGGAGTCATGTCAGACACGTTATTGGGTTAACGGGCCTGAACGGCAAGGACCGTCATAATCGCTCTTTGTCATTTCTGGCGGAGGTTCTTACTAGGAGTGTTCTGTGTTCATTTTAGGCCACCGTTGTGTTGCCCCTATGGTTTGAAGTGTGTCATTGGTTTGGTTGTCTGTTCTGGTGAAGTTCTCCTAGGAGAAACTTTCTGTTGTTCCTAACGGAGGTCCTTCCCAGGATTGCTTCATGTTGTTTTGGTTGTCATTGCTCTCTCTATCTGTAGAGATGAGTTGTCATTGTTGCCAATTGGACTGTCTATGTTACAGTCTACTTGGGCATTTCTGGTCAAGGAATTGGGCCCTTGGCCGTGCGTCTGGCTATTGCGTTGGCTAGCTCACCTTGTTGTTCGTTTCCAAGTTTCTCAGGTGCGCTAGTGGGACTTTGTGTGTCCCCGTGGTCCGGGTGGTTTGCTTCATTTCTTGCACCCAGCGTGCTCTTGCAGATGGTGGTTTGGTGAGTGCAGTTGGTGTCTAGCTGGCTGTGCTTCTTGTAGAAGTTTCAGTCTTGCGTTGTGCTTTTACCTCTCTCATGTGTGGACGAGATTCGTTGTGTGTCTCCTTCCTCTGCTTTTCATTGGTTGCTTGGGGTGGTTATGCTCCATTATGGTGTTGTGTCGCCAGGGTGAGCATTGTTGCGACCTTCTGGTAGAGTTATCTTCTCTTGAGTTGTTTTTGGGTTAAGCTAGTTGCTCCTCTCGTGCTGTCGTTCCCTTGTGGCACTGTGGGTCTGTGGACCTGCTCGTGCCATTTGTCGTTGAGATTGTTTCTTGCTGCCTGGCTAGATAATTTGGGGCATTGGGTCCCTATTGGTTTGGTGCGAGGTGATTTCTTTTTCTCGTTGAGTTGTTCGCATGAGTGTTGTTCCTCTATGCATTGGTTTTTCATGGTTGGCCTTGCTCATGCAAGCGTTATTTCGGTGTGTGCTCAATTGTTCCTTGGCTTGTGCCTTGGAGGCTTTTCGTATCATCTTTTTGGTGTTTAGCCTCTCTATCAATCTCGATGGAGGTGGTGCTTCTTGCTCTTGTACACCAAGAAGTTTCTGTGGTCTTTTGCTCCCCATGAGGCAGAGTCGGTGCTCCGTGTTTTGTGTGTTTTTTAGAGCCGACGTAGTTGTTGCGCTCTTAAAGTTGTTGGATTTTCATCCGCTTCTCTTGTGGGTCTCTGGTGGAGAGTCCCCTTCGGTGGGCCCTATGTCGTCTCGGGCTGTTGGTGCAGCTGTGTGTACTAGACCTTGAGCATTTTTTGATGCTTCGTATCCTTATGCCTCAAGGGTTGGGGCCAGTGTACCCTGTTATGGCCTTTCAGGCTTGCGGTTCTTTGCATGTGGCTTTTTGACAAATCTCTTATGGAGAGTCCTTTCTGTTAGCCCATGTTGTTTCTGCCGCTGGTCCACCTGTGTTGCACCTTGCTTAGTTTTGGTGTTTGTGGTAGCACCATATGCTCATGCTTGAATGTTTCGATTTTGTGCCATTTGGAGCCTTGGTCCATTGGGTTGTACCTTGGGTGGCTCCTGGTGCTAAGTTTAGCGCCATGTGTTGTGTCGTGTACCTGATCGTGAGATTGGTGTGTCATTTCACAACTTCGCTCAGTGTTGGAGGCATTGAGCTTTCTGCCTCTGTAACACTTTGTACTAACCTGTGCCTTGTGGTTGTACTGTTATCATTGTGGGGTGGCTGCTTGCCCTGTCTAGGTAGCCCTATCGGTGGTACGCCAGGCTTTGGTCGTGGCCTGAGTCCGGGTTTTCCCTCTCGCTTTGAGAGCTAGTGTGTTCAGTTGTGGTACCCTGCTTCGGTCTGCGTCCCTCTAAGGTCGACGTGTTGTCCTTGACCTCTGCGGTTGTTTCATTTCTCATGTGGTTGTGCGCTCTTCTGGTGGTTGGCATGTTGGTACCCACGTTAAGCTCTGTGTGCGCATGGCGAGTGTGCTACCAACTCTTCATTGGTTCTCCAGTTGTGCGTGGTATTGGTGAGTCTAGAAGTCGATGGCGGACTCTCCTTTCAGTTCATCTGGTGACAGTGAGGCCTATTGGCTCACTAGTACTCGACTGCATGGTTTTTCGGTGTTATGAGGTGTCCAGTTTCGACTTGACCTCAGAAGTCTTCCATGCTTCCATCGTGATGTGTTGCATCGTGAAGGGTGTAGTTTCCAGATTTGTGGCTCCGCGTGCGTTTGGTGTCCTTGTCGTACCACGAGGAAGGTCTAGGTGATACCTAGTGGTGACAGTGGATGCCGTTTTTGCGTGTTGAGGTTTCTCCGTGTGCATTTGGTGTCCTCGTCGGACCACGAGGAAGGTCTGGGTGAGACCTAGTGGTGACAGTGGACGCCATTTTTTGTGTGTTGAGGTTTCTTTGCGTATGTTTGGTGTCCTTATCAGACCACAAGGAAGGTCTAGGTGAGACCTAGTGGTGACAGTGGATGTCTTTTTTGCGTGTTGAGGTTTCTCCACATGCGCTTGGTGTCCTTGTCGGACCCCAAGGAAGGTCTAGGTGAGATCTAGTGGTGGCAGTGGATGCCATTCCGCGTGTTGAGGATTCTTCGCGAGCATGATGTTGCTCTAGTTCTCGTCAGTCGTGTGGCTTATCAGTTGGGCTGGTGACCCATACTAGCCGTTGCTAGTAGCGTGAGGTTGTTTTCCTAAGTATTGTGCATGACTCTCAGGCATTTTCCGAGTTGTTGTTGGCAACTATGTACTCTGTCGGGTTTTGCTGGGGATAGAGTGGGTTGCTTATCGGTTGGTCCCAACAGTGGGGTCTGTAGGTGGCTGCAGTCGTGCAGTTTTCGGCTTGCATTTTTCACTATTCAGGTCGGTTTTGGCATTGCTTAACACCTATGGGGTTGTCGTTCTATTTAGACGCCTCACGTGTGGCTGGAGTAAGCCGTTGGAGTATCAGTTGTGTGCTTCCCATGAGTTTGGAGCTCTTTGTGTGAGCCATTGGTTTTCCGACTTCGTGTGCTATGTGCGCATTTGGCAGAGCAGTTGTTGCCACGAGGAGGTCGTAGTGAGACTTAGTGGCTCTTCTCATCTGCACTTTGTGTGCTTCGCGCGCGTTTGGCTCTACGGTTGTTGCCACAAGGAGGTCATGGTGATACTTAGTGGCTTCTCTGCCCCTGTGCTTGCGTTGGCTCGCGTGTTCCATTTCTTCCCTCAGAATCTCTTGGGCTTGCTTGAATTTTGAGGAAACAATTATTTTAACGGGGGTAGAATGTAATACCTGGCTTCCTAGCTTTCCGATCTGGCTTCTCGGATGACTGGCCACTAATGTGTCCGGGTGGGGCAATGCGTTAGTGTCGCATCGTGGGTGTCTGATGCGTTAGTCATCCTTGTTACCACTAGCTTGTGTGTCGCGTTCTTTTCACGTCCTACTTTTCTGTCGCATCTTCTTGTCGCGCCCGGTCAACGGGTCGCGACAGTGTTCCATAGCTTTTTGTCGTCTGGCAGCTATCAGGGTGGCAGATGTGTTAGTATGGTCTGTCAGGTTGTCGCAGCATCCCTGGGGGACGCATTCTTGTCACGGTGCATTGACCCATCGCATTAAGGTCCTTAACGTGACACGTCGCCCCATCGCGATTTGGGTGCTGAAGGCTAACAGCCTTGGACGACGACCCCTTCTCCTTTTTCCTCCTTCCCCTCTCTTCTCCTCCCCCTCCGGCGGTGCATTTCAAGCGAGGAGGAGGGTCGTTCGTGGTGCCTTGGCGTTGTGGAGCTTGCGTGGAACGAGGAGGAGGTGGCCAATCGGACATGAAGGGCCCTTATGGGTTTGTTTCTTCGTTTAAGGTAGGGATTACTTGAACCCTTCTCGATCCAGGTGGATTGGGAGCACCTCATGGTTTATAGATAGCATTTATTGCTTTTCCATGCTCCCCTCCCCCGTGTGGTGGTGTTTGTGGCTTGTGGGTGGCCTCGGGATGGAGCATCCCGTGGGTCTACCTCTCTGATAGTGTAGCGACCGCGGTGCGCATCACAACACCAGAAGAGATGTCCACCTAGTCCGACGTGACCTTGTCATGGTGCATTGACCTGTTGCATTCTGACCTGTCACAACAAGGTTGCTATATCGGTGCCCTTCCCCGTCGCAATGGCATCATGATGGCCAGGAGGGACGCGACAATATCTGTGTTGCCTCGGATGTTTCTGTGGCGCCAGTTGTGTTGTCAGTGTGTGCCTCAGGGCAGGCTTGCACTTAGGATCTTCAAGTGAGGAATGCGGCAATTTACCGCACTGTGTTCAGTTACTGAAGGTTACACCTTCGTGGCCGTGTCCTGGCAGCAGTGCCAGGAAGCTCACGTCTGTCTAATAATCGATTGACCAGCGGTCAATCGATTATTAGCAGAGCGACGGGTTTTCCCTATGGACTGGTGTTGTTCTGAGGTTCTAGCCTGCTTGTTCATGACTTGGTTGGCCAACGACCCTCTCAAGGGTCCGTGTGTGTCTCGTGCTTGTTGAGCTTGTTGTGGGTTACAAGCCAACGGTTCAGTGTGGTTTTTGTTGTGCTTGTCCCGCCTATTTGCCCGGTGCTTGGCACTTGAGGGCTTGTCCCGTTCAAAGGTTGTCTCCATTGCCTGGGAACCCCATCCTCGGGAGTCTATTGAGCGAGTGCTCTAGGCTATGAGCGTGCTCAAGTTGGCAGCCGAGTTGGCGGACTCTAGAGTGGAGGGGAAAATGAGGTTTGGATAGCGGCACCGAGTCGTTTGTAGAGCTCTCTTGTATGGGGCAGCATGCTGAGATTGTCAAGGTGTTCTCTTCCCGGCGTGGCCTAGATAGTCCTTCTTTTCACTGCCTCTCTCTGCATTGGTTTTGGAGCCATGTAGTGGTGCTAGGCGTAGGGTCGTAGCTTGACCAGGCTATAGTGGTGTGACGACCCTCATTATACCGGTACGGTTATACCAACCCACGTCAGCATAGTGAACGATGTCACAGCAGGACATTTACCCAACGCTTACATACGATTGAGATATGCACAAATTTAAATACAGAGTAGCGGAAGTAAAAGAACCATGTCTTTCATTCATCTCATCATCCACATTTAACATACATGATTCATGTAACAATTTAAAGATCTAAAGTCCACATAATCCACATAAAATAAGTGCTAAAGTAAAATACATAGTTTGTCCATGATTACATGATAATTCTAATACACTGCCTTACAATACATACTATGAAATCACAAAATGTCACAAGTGAACTCCAAAGAGCTAGTCTCCACTCTCGGAGTCGCTCTCCACTGCCTCTTCTAACGGTGTAGTGTCACCAACTAAACCTGTACACTGAAGGAAGTAATGAGTCTAAAAGACTCAGCAAATAACACCACACATATCATACATGCATATATCATAGCAGGTTTTCATCCCAAGTCACAAGACAAAACATGTAGCATGCTTGAGATCAATAAGAGACAACCTATCTTGGTAATTCTACCAAATTAAACACATGGTTCATGATTTCAGATTTTCCAAAGTAAAATGTTCTATCACATGCTTTCTACTTATTCCATCACATAAAGGTTTTACCTCCAATTAAGCAAAACATGAGAGCAGCCAAACATGGTGTGCTTTCATACATGCAAGGAGACCTTCCTATCATGTTTTCTACACATTCTTGTACATGCACATTGTCGTTTATACACTTTTAGCTTTCTGTTTTGACAGGAATTAGAAACTCACAACCAATCACATGAGAGCTACAATCTCAATTAACTATATCATGGTGGCGCTTAAACATGGAAACGTTTACACATAAGCAAGAAATGCTACTAGCATGGATCCTATGCATTTGTACACATGTAAAACATTTTCATAACTACAATTAGGTTGCTGTTATGACACAAGTTCAACATTAACATATCATGGATCACCATTTCATCATCTAACACATTAGTTTCACATGTTTGCAGAATTTCCTCATTCACATAGTTCACTTTTTACACATTGCACATTTACACATGTTCACATTACACGACTTACACATGTACACATTACATTTTCACACTTTAGTGCCGTGACAACATAGTCCAAACCACCATTAGAAGGACACATACACATCACATACCATAGACGCCACTAGGCAATACAGTGACGACTCTTGGACTGCGCAGACCGGGAGAACAAGTCTCCACCCTAACCAGTGATACTTGTCCACCTCAGGATTTCCTAAAGCCCATAGGATTTAACACATTGAACCTTCTATGGGGACTTTTCATGATACGGTTCCACGGACCTCTATGGAAGCAGTGTCACATTGGCACAGTCTTACACATTACACCGATTTAGTACACATTTACACAAGACATCCTCATACTTTCATTCTCTTTCAACACATGCTCTGTTTTCCTAGCATGATGCTACTGATAACAGGATTAAACATTCACTAACTTGATGACCAAACTGTCCCCATAATAAATATTTCCATTTATTATATATTAATTTTGATGATTAACAAAATAAATAATGGATTCTTAATGATTTCTTGAGCCTTGAGCAAAAAAAAATGAAAGATCAAGACAATCTGGTAAGTCCCATCATTTCTATCTAAGTCCCTGTAACGACTTCTTGATAAGCAGAACGACTTACTCTTTGACCGGAGCACTCGAATCGTTACCGTAACGATTTCTTTAGAACTCGCAACGACTCTCTAGCCGTAACGACTTCTTTAGACCTCGTAACGATTTCTTTAGAACTCGCAACGACTCTCTAGCCGTAACGACTTCTTTAGACCTCGTAACGATTTCTTTAGAACTCGCAACGACTCTCTAGCCGTAACGACTTCTTTAGACCTCGTAACGATTTCTTTAGAACTCGCAACGACTCTTTAGCCGTAACGACTTCTTTAGACCTCGTAACGATTTCTTTAGAACTCGCAACGACTCTCTAGCCGTAACGACTTTTTTAGACCGCGTAACGATTTCTTTGTTAGTCATAACGATTTCGCGCAACGACTTCTTTGTTAGTCATAACGATTTCGCGCAACGACTTCTTTGTTAGTCATAACGATTTCGCGCAACGACTTCTTTGTTAGTCATAACGATTTCGCGCAACGACTTCTTTGTTAGTCATAACGATTTCGCGCAACGACTTCTTTGTTAGTCATAACGATTTCGCGCAACGACTTCTTGTTAGTCATAACGATTTCGCGCAACGACTTCTTTTAGTCATAACGATTTCGCGTAACGACTTCCTTATTTCTTGCAACGATTTCTTTAGAACGCGCAACGACTTCATAAGTTATCACAACGATTTCTTTACAGTTCATAACGACTTGCTATAACTCATAACGATTTCATAAGTTATAAAGTCAGCAAGATTCTCTTTATCGAATTTCTTGATGCATCAGGATAATGCTTTTTAATAGCGTTGAAAAGTCAAAGTCATATCTTGTCCGTTGACTGCTTTGCATTAAATGCTCTCCGATCGTATCTCCCATGCATGCAGACAATATCTTCCATTTCTATGCTACTCTGTCTACGTACCTTTTCTTGGACAGAAAGGAGCTTTGCTATATACTGCAATATCTGTTCCATTTCAACTAACAATAGACAGCAGTCCTAGCTGTCTTCTATTTATTGATGATATGCTTACAGATATCTGACAAGACTCATCTGGACAACGTTGGACACAAGATACAAAGTTCTATGACATCTCTTTGGCGTGTACACCAGGATAAAAGACTGACGATCAGAAGCTTCCTCAGTAACCAGTCTAACGTACACAAGGATAAGAGACAACGGGCACTTCAACGTTCGAATTTGAATCAGCAGCTTAAATAGAAGACTCAAGACGAAAAGAAGAATAACTGATAGAGTAACATCGCTTGATTTTAGAAGAAGAAAGGAATCCATCTCTCTCAATCTTTAGAACTTTGAAGAAGAGCGAAGCCTCCACTCAAAACCTGTTCTAAGCTCTTAGCTCTCTGTGCTCAAAGTAGTCTTCTCATTTGTAAGAGCCTGTGTGGTCCTTGGAGAGAAAAACCTTGTTAAATCTCTTTCTCTCTCGGGGCTTAGGAGCTTCAGGTTGTAGCTGGTCAAGCTAGAATCTGAAGCCTGTTTTCACAACCTTTTCTGATTAGTGTGTGTTCCCTTCTGGACGAAGGAAGACCTGGTGGTATCCAGGGTGGTTGTTGTTCCCTTCTGGACGAAGGAAGACCTGGTGGTATCCAGGGTGGTTGTTGTACCCTTCAGGTTGAAGGAAGACCAGTTGAGGCTGGGTGTAAGGATCCTTAAGGGGGATTGTACCCTTGGTAGTAAAATCCTGAGGTATTGCTCAGGGACTGGACGTAGGTCTCCTGTGGAGAGGAGTTCCGAACCAGGATAAAAATCCTGTGTCTTGTGGTTGTGTTTTGGTGTGATTGTTGTCTTGTTTGCTCTAACTCTAACCTTGTTATTAAGTTGTGCAATCTTTTCAGTAAACAGGTTTTAATCAAACATCGAAGTTTTAATAACCCATTCACCCCCCCTCTGGGCTAGCTAGCTGGGCAACAAGTGGTATCAGAGCCCGTCTCTTCGACAAAGAAGAAGATCCAACGATCTGAAGAGCAAAGATCAATGGCAGCCCAAAGTCACTTCGAAGGTCAGTCTGTCAACAGACCTCCCTTGTTCGATGGTGAAGATTATACGTATTGGAAGACCAGGATGGAATACTTTCTACAAGGCCACGATTATCAAATCTGGTCAATAGTGGAAGAAGGTGATCTGGTCGTCACAAATGAGAAAGCACAATGGACAGATGAAGATAGAAAGAAAATCTCTTGAACTGTAAAGCTAAGAGCATTCTATGTTGTGCTCTAAGCAAGAAAGAGTTCAACAGAGTTTCAGCATGCAAATCATCCATGGAAATGTGGGAAAAGTTAAAGATCACATATGAAGGTACAGACAAAGTAAAGGAGACAAGAATCGACATTCTTGTCACTCAGTATGAAAGATTTCAAATGCAAACAGGTGAGTCTATTACCCAAATGTTTAGTAGATTCACTGACATTACTAATGGCCTAGCAAGTCTAGGAAAGTCATATGAAAATGCAGATATGGTAAGGAAGATTCTCAGATCCCTGCCATCTTCATGGACGGCAAAGGTCACAGCTATCGAAGAAGCTAATGATCTTAAGAAAATGTCAGTAGAAAAACTCATTGGGTCTCTCATGGCCCATGAAATAAACATGGAAAGACTAGGAGAATCCTCCAGTAGAAAGAAGCAGTCAAATGCGCTCAAAGCTAATGGGGACTCATCAGAAGAATCCTTAGATAACAGTGAAGATAGCAAAGATAGTGATGATGAAGAAGCCATGCTCTCAAGAAGATTGCAGAGAATCTTGGCAAAGAAGAAGAAGTTCCAGTCTGGTAGGAGGTACTTCAAGAAAAACAAAGATCTCAAAAGACCAGATGGAAAAGATCAGAAGAGAAATGAGCCACTTTGCTATGAATGTAAGAAACCTGGACATATCAAGGCAGACTGTCCAATGTTAAAGAAAAATGATCACAAGAAGAAGGACAGCTCCAAGAAGTTCAGAAGATTCAAAAAGAAAGCCATGGCAGCTGCATGGGACAACAGCAGCGACTCAGATAGTGAGTCAAGCTCGAGCAGTGAAGGTGAAGAAGCCAACTTGGCTCTCATGGCGAATACCGAGGATAAGGTAACATCTGATTCTTCTTTCGATTCCTGTAATGACTCAGATTCGGATAATTTGGAAAGTGCATTTAATGAACTCTACAATAAGTATAAAGAAGTGTGTAAACTACTTAAGCTAAGCAAGAAAAATATCACATGTCTCGAAAATACCAACTCAGATTTAAAATCTGAAAACGAAGAACTAGAAAAACAAATAGTTGAGCTTAAGAGAAGAAATGAACTATTATGTGAAAATTTAAAAGACAAAAACAGAAAAATCACTGACCTAGAAAAACAGGAAAACTCAGATGATCTAAGAAAAACTGTAAATGAATTAAAAGAAGAAAACAATACACTAGCAAGCACCCTAGAAAAATTTACCAATGGTAAAAACTCCTTAATATTAAAAGGTGCTAGGAGATCGGGTAAAAAGAAAAATGGACTAGGATATACACCCCCAGATAATGAAGAAACCATAATATACCCTAAAACATATCCTACACCAAAATTTGTACCCGAACAAGATGTAGCATACAAAGCTGATTTCAAATACATAGAAAAAGTAACTAAGTTATCCTGCTGCAGTCACTGCAACAAGCTAGGACACATTAGAATGACATGCCCAACAAAACATAAAAAATGGATATTAAAAGGTAAGGTTGATGATACTAACCAATCAGGACCCAAAAGAATTTGGGTACCTAAAGCTTGATGTTTCATTTCAGGTTAACCATCGAGCATCCAAATGGTATTTGGATAGTGGGTGCTCAAGGCATATGTCAGGCAACAAGAAGATTTTGTTGATCTCCAAGCTGAAGAAGGTACAGTCACCTATGGAGATAATGGAAAAGGGACTGTGATAGGAAGCGGGTCTGTGAACATCAAAGGAAAATCAGTCATAAAGGATGTAATGCTGGTCAAAGGGTTAAAGCACAATCTCATCAGCATCAGCCAGTTGTGTGACAAGGCCATCAAATTCAGTTTCAAGAATCAAAATGCAGTATCTTAAAAGATGGTGCAGTCATATTTGAAGCCTACGAGAAAGAAATTTGTATGTTCTATATCTCGATGAACTCAAGGATCAAGATGTGTGCTTGGCAGCTAGCAAAGATAAATCAACTGAGTTGTGGCACAGAAGATTGGGCCACTGCAGCTTGGATGGGCTAAACAAGCTCAGAAAAAGAAAACTAGTTGAAGGACTGCCAAAGGTAAATTTCAGATTGGATAGCATTTGCAGATCTTGTGCAAGAGGAAAGCACACCAAGAGCTCCTTCAAATCAAAGACTGTAGTAACCACCTCAAAGCCCTTAGAACTACTTCACATGGATTTATTTGGGCCAATGAGGACTAGCAGTTTGGGAGGAAAGAATTTTGGATTTGTAATAGTTGATGATTATTCAAGATTCACTTGGGTATCCTTTTTAGAGCACAAAGATGACACATTTGAAAATTTTGTCAGCTTCAGTAAGAAAGTTCAGAAAGATCAGAAATCTCAATTGTCTCGATTCGATCAGATCATGGTGGTGAGTTTCAGAATGAAAAGTTTGCGAAGTTCTGTGATGATCAAGGAATTGAGCACAACTTCTCAGCTCCAAGGACACCTCAACAGAATGGAATTGCTGAGAGGAAAAACAGAACTCTTTTGGATATGGCTAGATCAATGTTATCAGAATATGATCTGCCAAGATATTTCTGGGCCGAAGCTATCAACACTGCATGTTATATCATAAATAGAGTGATGATCAGGCCAATTCTGAAAAAGACTGCTTATGAACTCTACAAAGAAAAGAAGCCAAAGATTAGCCATTTCAGAGTATTTGGATGTCCTTGCTTCATCCATAACAATGGAAAAAGGGACATTGGTAAGTTGGATGCCAAATCAGATGAAGGCATTTCATGGGGTATTCCTCTAAACCTAAAGGTTATAGAGTTTTCAATAAACGTTCCTTATTAATTGAACAATCAGTACATGTTATTTTTGATGAATCTAACCCTTCCTTGAAAAAGGAAGAAATTAGTGACATTGATGATGCAGATGTCTTGTCCGAAAAATTAAAGAAAACTTCAATTAAGGACAAAGAGGATCCAACTCTGGAAGAACTGCAGCAAACAGAAATCCAACATAAAGATCTTCCAAAGGAATGGAGACATCAGAAAGATCACCCTCCTGAAAACATCATTGGTGATCCATCTGTAGGGGTAAGAACTAGAGGTAATGTAATTCCATGCGACTATTTAGCATTTGTTTCTCAAGTAGAGCCTAAGACAGTCAATGAAGCTTTATCTGATGAATCTTGGATACTAGCCATGCAAGATGAACTAAATCAGTTCAAGAGAAACCAAGTATGGTCACTTGTTCCTAGACCATCCAATCATTCAGTTATTGGCACCAAATGGGTGTTCAGAAATAAACTGGATGAGTCTGGAATAATCTTAAGGAACAAAGCCAGATTGGTGGCTCAAGGCTACTCCCAAGAGGAAGGCATAGATTTCGATGAAACCTATGCACCTGTAGCTAGACTTGAGGCCATTAGGATTTTACTTGCTTATGCATCCGCACTTGATTTAAAACTTTTTCAAATGGATGTAAAATCAGCCTTTTTAAATGGTTTCATCAAGGAGGAAGTTTATGTTGAACAACCTCCAGGTTTTGACGACTCTGAATTTCCAAATCATGTATTTAAACTACATAAGCTTTATATGGTCTAAAGCAAGCTCCTAGAGCCTGGTATGAAAGGCTCAGTAATTTCCTATTAAATCATGGTTTCACTAGAGGTAAAGTAGATAGTACATTATTTATAAAATCTAAGGTTAACATATACTTCTTGTACAAATCTATGTGGATGATATTATTTTTGGATCTACTGATGAATCTCTTTGCAAGTACTTTGAAAAGCTTATGCAGGGAGAATTCGAAATGAGCTTGATGGGGGAGTTAAGCTACTTCCTTGGATTGCAAATCAAGCAAGGGAAGGATGGCACTCATATCTGTCAAGCAAAGTACACCAAAGAGCTGTTGAAGAAATTTGGATTTGAAGATGCAAAGCCATTATCAACTCCAATGAGCACATCAACCAGAATGGACAGTGATCAAAAAGGTAAAAGGGTAGATCAAAAGAATTATCGAGGTATGATAGGATCATTACTTTACTTAACTGCCAGTAGACCAGATATTCTGTTCAGTGTATGCATGTGTGCTAGATATCAGGCAGACCCTAGAGAGTCTCACTTAATCTCTGTAAAAAGAATATTTAGATACTTAGCTAGAACTCATGATTTAGGTCTCTGGTATCCTAGATCTTGTGAGATAAATCTAATAGGATATTCAGATGCTGATTATGCTGGTTGCAAAGTAGATAGAAAAAGCACCAGTGGATGTTGTCAGTTTCTTGCAGGATGCTTAATATCATGGACATCCAAGAAACAAAATTCAGTAGCTCTATCAACAGCTGAGGCGGAATATGTTGCTGCTGGAAGTTGCTGTACACAACTTCTTTGGATAAAGCAACAACTTGAAGACTTCGGCATTCACATTAAATCAATTCCTCTATTGTGTGATAATACTAGTGCCATCAACCTCACCAAAAATCCAGTTCAACACTCAAGGACGAAACACATTGAGGTAAGATATCATTTTATTCGAGACCATGTAGCTAGTGGTAATTTAGAAATTTCGTTTATAGATACAAATGGTCAATTGGCAGATATCTTCACAAAAGCCCTACCTGAAGAGAGATTTACATCTCTTAGAAGGGAACTAGGGATGTGCAATTTGTGAAAGAATTTCTGTGATTTATTGACATATAAATTTTTCAGATTAAATGAAAAGTTCTCTCTCCGTTAAAATTAAACAAAACTCTAATTATCTATATGCTTTGACCGCTTCTGTGTAGAAAGTTGTTTGACTTGTCAAACCTTTTTGTCGCTTTCTACCTTTGCCGCCTTTTGGCGCTCCCGTCATTAAAGTAATATTAATTTATCCAAACCGTTTTGAGATCGATTCGCCTTCCACCTTTACCCTTTTTATTCTCTATCTGTTCACCTAAAGCTGATGCCCTAACGATTTTGGGATCGTCTCTCTGCAACTTTCGAAGCCTTCTTCTCTTCCCGCGAAGAACTCCTTCGAAAACTTCCGTCCCTTCCATCATCCTCCCTTCCAAAATCCTTTCTTCTCTGCACCCATGGCCGCTCCGTTGATCTCCGGAAGTGTTGGGGGCTACAGTGCTGAGTATTTATCCCCAAAGGAGCAAGAAAGATTTACTTTTGTGAAGACAAAGATTTGCGGAAATAAGGCGGTGGATGTTCAGAATCTTGAGAAGAGTGGCATGGCCAGGCTAGTTGATACTCTAAGAAGATCGCAGTGGATGGATGTGGTCACCTTCAGTGAAGTAAGCTACCCGATCTGGTAAAAGCCTTCTACGTCTGTCTGAAGCCTGAAGCAGATGGATCCCTTGTTTCCTCTGTCAAGGGTATCCAAATCAGAATAACCCTGAGTTGTTGCGTGATCTGTTTGGAGTAAAGACCTCCGGATTTAGTGGCATTCACTCTGTGAATGATGAAGTCAAAGGTCTCGGGATTATCGGTCCAGGATTCAAGTTGAAGGATGGGAAGCTTGACATCAATCAGATGTCCGCGTTCAACCGGTTGCTGCACTTTATAGTCTGCCAAATCCTAGTTCCCCGTAGTGCTACCTTTTCTTCATGCACTAGGGCAGATTCGGACATAATGTTCTGGGCAATCCAGAACAAAGAGATAAACCTGGCCGCCGTGATAACTGAGCGAATGATGGTTGCACATGCTCAGATATGGGAAACAAAGAGCAAGTTGAATGTTTCCCTTCCGTATGCCCACCTTCTGACCAAGATTTTCAAGCATTTTGGAGTAGATCTGTCAGGGGCGGTAGCTGAAAAGATGGGCCAGTCTATAAGGTCCAGAAACCTGAAGAAAAGTGGCTTTTCAGTGCAAGAAGGAGTTTGGTCGAAATCCTCTGTGGCTGAAGGAGAAGCAGTCATTGCAGATATTCCAGAGCAGTAGAAGCAGAGCAAGCAGCAGCAAGTAGACCTGATGAAGAAGTCATGGCAGCAGGCCATACTGAAGAATTTGTTGCAGATGTTGAGGTACAAGCAGGTACTCAACAAGATGTTGTCTTGGAAGAAGCTCCTGCTCAGGGGGAGCAAGAAAGCACTGAAGTCCCTGCTCCCATTCAGGGGGAGCTTGCTGAGAATGAAAGGCCAGAGACTGAAGCCGTTTCTGAGAAAGCTGCACCTGCTCAGGCCACTCCAGCTCCAGCCTTGGTTGATGCTAGTGAAGGCCCAAGTGCTGCTATAAATCTTGAGGAACCTGCCTCTCAGCCAGGAAAGCAGAAAAGGGCTGTTCACAGGAGGTCAAGGAAGGGCCATAGAAAAGTCAAGTTGAAGCATGTTATGGCTTTGTTAAAAGCTCAGGGAGAGATGTTGGCATCAGTTCAGTCTGGTATTCAAGGACTCGTTTCAAATCAAGAGTCAACCTCCTCAGATGTATCCTCAATAAGAAATGCAATGAGGTATTTCAATAAGGAAATGTCTGATATGAAGAAGTTGCTGGCTAGTATTTCAAAATCTAGTGGTGTCCCTCCTGCACCTACTCAGAGCAGTCCAGCTGAAGTTCTTAGGCCACCAGGGCCTCAAGCTGAAATTCCTAGGCCACCAGGGCCTCAAGCTGAAGTTCTTAGGCCACCAGGGCCTCAAGCTGAAATTCCTAGGCCACCAGGGCCTCAAGCTGAAGTTCATAGGCCATCAGGGCCTCAAGCTGAAGTTCCTAGGCCACCAGGGCCTCCAGCAGAAGTCTCAGGGCCAACAGGGCCGCCTGCTCAGGAGTCAGGGCCATCAGGGCCATCTGTTGTAAGGTCAGTCGGACCAGTGGCAGCCTCAGGGTCTTCGGGACCCTCCCTTGCAGTCAGAGATAGTCAGGCCAGAGGAAAAGAGCCAGTATCAGTCTCCAAGGCCCCTGTTCCTTCATCTCTTGCCACTCCAACCCTCTCCATCCCTACATCTCCTCCTACTGCACCTCCTGCTCCACCAACCATCAAGCATCCCATGCCTCGCACCAAACCTTCCTCATCCTCTACTTCCTCTCAACCCTCCTTCTCACCTTCTCCAGCTCTCATCTCAGCTTCATCCTCATTAACTCCTCAACCTTCACCCATTAACACCCAAACATCTCATCCTCAACCAACCTCTTCCTTTAATCCTAAACACTTGTTCTATCCTCCTACTCCTCCTAATTCTGTTACCTTTCCTCCAATGAAACCTCTACCTCTTGGTATTTTTGACACCAATGTTCCAGACCTTTTTGAAAGGAACACTCTCCTCACCATTCTTTCTACAGCCTCTCACATTCACAGGACTGACCCTCCTAGTCCTGTCTTCAAAAAGAGAAAAACCTCTTCCTCTCTCAGCACCCTTCTACTTCTCTCTACCCTCCTTTATGGTACTCTCTTACCCTTGATCCTAAGAGAAGACCAATCTACAGAGAATACCTCCAGAAATGCATTCTTTCTACCATTTATGGTATTCCTTTTCTCAACCTCTCCGAGCACCTGGCCATTGTTCTTCCCTTTACTCAGATATCTCAAGCTTTCAAATCCAAAATCCTTGAGGGCACTGAGTTCAAGACAGAAGATCAGTGGGCCGCTATCAAAGGGAACAAGGCTCAGTACTCAAAATTCCTGACTGCAAGGGCCGAATCTATCTCCCTCAGAGCTCACCCACTCACCTTCTCTGAGTGGTTTCTCTTCCAGCATAAGAATTCTTGGGGCTCCTTCATTTTGAAGGAAATTCGCATTGCCAGAGCTTTCAGCTATACAGTGACTTCTGCTACCTGAACAATCGTCCAGAAGTTCAGTTTTGTCAGTTCAACTCCAGGATTACTGTGCTGCAATCAGAATCCCCAATCAACCTTCCTCTTACAGTCGATTTTGTCTCCTTCAAAGTTGATTTCCAGTGCTTCTGCCGAAGCTGCACTCGTTAGTGCTTAATTCAGATGCTGGATCTCAGGCACTAGATATGTTTGCAAGGCAGCTGGGCCGGATGTCAGCCAAGCAGGGCCGATCACCCTCCTTCCTGCGGTTCATCTTCAGAGAATATCACTCTGGCCGCATCTCTTCCCTGACCTTAGCTCCACTCATTTCTGAGTGTGAACGTCTCCTCTCATCAGACTGGGAGCTTCTATATCGGGCCTCTTATCAGCAATTGGAAGCTGTCAATTCAGATCTGGTCCGTCAGAGGAAGCCGACTCTTACTGCAGAAGCCTTTATGGATCTCAATTCCATCGCTCCCTTACCAGAGCTCTATTCTGTCTGGGCAGCTAGATATTCTGCCTTCTTTGCCCTAAAGCAGGATCTGTTAACTCAGCAACTTCACTATCCAATTTCCTTGGACAGATTTCTCCATAGGGCCAGTTTCGGCAAAAGTACCTACTTCAGATTCATTTTGGACAAATCTCAGTATGGAGAGTTCATAGAGCAGCAAAGGCAACTCTACATTCAGAGGAACATCCCTTCCATGGGACCCTCCTTCTCAGTTACCTTTGGAGTGTTTCTGCAAACTTTTGAGGATCTTGAGATCAAGGCATGGGCTGTTATCTCACAGCATGCCTCCTTGTTATCTCCTTTGTACTATCTTTCTCCATCTTAATAAAAATCTTTTCTCTTCTTTGTCTCACAGCTTATCTTTTTGCCTAATGACAAAATGGGGGAGACAACTAACGTAAATCTGAAAAACATATTTCATTTTATTTATGATGTTCAGTATATTTTGTCATCATCAAAAAGGGGGAGATTGATGACCAAACTGTCCCCATAATAAATATTTCCATTTATTTATATATTAATTTTGATGATTAACAAAATAACACTAATGGATTTCTTGAGCCTTGAGAACAGGAAGCAAAAGAAAAATGAAAGATCAAGACAATCTGGTAAGTCCCATCTTTCTATCTAAGTCCCTGTAACGACTTCTTGATAAACAGAACGACTTACTCTTTGACCGGAGCACTCGAATCGTTACCGTAACGATTTCTTTAGAACTCGCAACGACTCTCTAGCCGTAACGACTTCTTTAGACCTCGTAACGATTTCTTTAGAACTCGCAACGACTCTTTAGCCGTAACGACTTCTTTAGACCTCGTAACGATTTCTTTAGAACTCGCAACGACTCTCTAGCCGTAACGACTTCTTTAGACCTCGTAACGATTTCTTTAGAACTCGCAACGACTCTTTAGCCGTAACGACTTCTTTAGACCTCGTAACGATTTCTTTAGAACTCGCAACGACTCTCTAGCCGTAACGACTTTTTAGACCGCGTAACGATTTCTTTGTTAGTCATAACGATTTCGCGCAACGACTTCTTTGTAGTCATAACGATTTCGCGCAACGACTTCTTTGTTAGTCATAACGATTTCGCGCAACGACTTCTTTGTTAGTCATAACGATTTCGCGCAACGACTTCTTTGTTAGTCATAACGATTTCGCGCAACGACTTCTTTGTTAGTCATAACGATTTCGCGCAACGACTTCTTGGTTAGTCATAACGATTTCGCGCAACGACTTCTTTTAGTCTTAACGATTTCGCGTAACGACTTCCTTATTTCTTGCAACGATTTCTTTAGAACGCGCAACGACTTCATAAGTTATCACAACGATTTCTTTACAGTTCATAACGACTTGCTATAACTCATAACGATTTCATAAGTTATAAAGTCAGCAAGATTCTCTTTATCGAATTTCTTGATGCATCAGGATAATGCTTTTTAATAGCGTTGAAAAGTCAAAGTCATATCTTGTCCGTTGACTGCTTTGCATTAAATGCTCTCCGATCGTATCTCCCATGCATGCAGACAATATCTTCCATTTCTATGCTACTCTGTCTACGTACTTTTCTTGGACAGAAAGGAGCTTTGCTATATACTGCAATATCTGTTCCATTTCAACTAATAATAGACAGCAGTTCTAGCTGTCTTCTATTTATTGATGATATGCTTACAGATATCTGACAAGACTCATCTGGACAACGTTGGACACAAGATACAAAGTTCTATGACATCTCTTTGGCGTGTACACCAGGATAAAAGACTGAAGATCAGAAGCTTCCTCAGTAACCAGTCTAACGTACACAAGGATAAGAGACAACGGGCACTTCAACGTTCGAATTTGAATCAGCAGCTTAAATAGAAGACTCAAGACGAAAAAGAAGAATAACTGAAAGAGCAACATCGCTTGATTTTAGAAGAAGAAAGGAATCCATCTCTCTCAATCTTTAGAACTTGGAAGAAGAGCGAAGCCTCCACTAAAAACCTGTTCAAAGCTCTTAGCTCTCGGTGCTCAAAGCAGTCTTCTCATTTGTAAGAGCCTGTGTGGTCCTTGGAGAGAAAAACCTTGTTAAATCTCTTTCTCTCTCGGGGCTTAGGAGCTTTAGGTTGTAGCTGGTCAAGCTAGAATCTGAAGCCTGTTTTCACAACCTTTTCTGATTAGTGTGTGTTCCCTTCTGGACGAAGGAAGACCTGGTGGTATCCAGGGTGGTTGTTGTTCCCTTCTGGACGAAGGAAGACCTGGTGGTATCCAGGGTGGTTGTTGTACCCTTCAGGTTGAAGGAAGACCAGTTGAGGCTGGGTGTAAGGATCCTTAAGGGGGATTGTACCCTTGGTAGTAAAATCCTGAGGTATTGCTCAGGGACTGGACGTAGGTCTCCTGTGGAGAGGAGTTCCGAACCAGGATAAAATCCTGTGTCTTGTGGTTGTGTTTTGGTGTGATTGTTGTCTTGTTTGCTCTAACTCTAACCTTGTTATTAAGTTGTGCAATCTTTTCAGTAAACAGGTTTTAATCAAACATCGAAGTTTTAATAACCCATTCACCCCCCCCTCTGGGCTAGCTAGCTGGGCAACATAACTTGCATTAATCAGGTTGGAAAAACACATCATTAAGTCATATTCATGATAACATGCATTTATCACATTTTTCACATGAAATTTTATAACACACTTTGCAGTCATCAGAATAGCATGAAAATTTAACCACATACTCATTTCAGGTTTATAATCTTACATGAAATTTTCTAGATTTTTCAGAGTTAACATATATTTTCAAAAATTGAAACATTCAGCCTCATATTATCCATAATTCAATTCCACACCGAACACAACTTGAATAG
Source organism: Colocasia esculenta (assembly GCA_014218235.1). Classification (NCBI taxonomy): domain Eukaryota; kingdom Viridiplantae; phylum Streptophyta; class Magnoliopsida; order Alismatales; family Araceae; genus Colocasia; species Colocasia esculenta. Next base: position 131,165,959 of record CM024755.1, read on the forward strand.
CAGATTCAACAGACCTCAACCCTGAACCCAACATATACCTTATCACAGGAATTTCCCCCGAATTTATTACACAACACACAATTTACTGGAAATTTCACAAACCCTACGCATGTTTTCTATTTTCAGAACAGAAATTTACAGTAATTCATGCTAGCATGGAGAAATTTCAGAAATTGTAGGGAACAGACTGACCCCTACACACATGGTTCATAAAATTTAGGGCACCCAAATTCCTCACGAGTTGCACAAACAGAACTAACATGATATAGGATTTTTATCATACATGCATTTTTCATAAATGACACCTTCATACCAATTTCAGAAATTGTAAGGACCTCACCACATATACCACCATTCATAATACATATCATAGTACGGTTACCATATATCCTCATGCGAGAACCTCGAAAAATTATCATATAGAAGGAGAGAACAGCTCACTGTTTTGTCCTGACGATCTTAACGGCATAGTCTGGCCGTTAATGGAGCTTAACAGCAACATCGTTGGCCGTTAACGAAGAACTTGACGGAAAGGGAGCTTGCCGCCAAGTTCAGGTCTGTGCAAAAATACAGACCGAGCTCCAAAATACAAGAAGAATTGGGGATCTAGGACTCGATTTAAAATCTGTAAAAATAACAAAACCCTACTAGACATCTACATGGACGAAATGTAAGGGTTACTTCCTTTAAACAAGTCTCCAAAGGGATTAAGATGGTGGTGAAGCTCTCCTTGGGCAGTCCCAAGAAGCCTCCACAAATGTTCTCCTCCGGGTTCTAGGTTGGTGTAGAAGCTAAACCGCGGCTGGGGAAGTCTTTCCCGATGTTCCAGCTACCCTCCTGATGCAGTAGGTCGCCGGATGAAGCCTTGAATCGCCGGATTGAAGCCTCCAAAGTTCAGTCTTTATGTAGCTCCAAGCTAGGGTTTTCTCTATCTCTTGAAAGAGGTCAAGAGAGGTTGTCTGGTGTAGAAGGGTGTGTGGTTTATAGCAAAGGGGTTGGGGAACCCCGGAGAGGTGATGTGAAAGCCTGTTAGCCGTTGGGGACATCTCCCCAATGGCTGGGCTTGCTTGCCCCCGGAGTTTCAAGGTCTGCAATGCATGCAGGTCAGAGATCTTAACGTCCACATCCATGGACGTTGGCTTAAGTATTGGCATCCATCGAGGTGGACGCTGACTCAGCATGGGCGTCCATCCATGTGGACACCAACTGGGTCCTTCGGCCAGAACTCAAAACATGCAGAAACCATGCTTAACTTATACCTATGTACATGCTATACATATACATTATCATGTACACACTACCACCATGCAATTCATACATTATTTACAACTAATTATACACATGCACACATAAGTATAACTAGTTAATACATACGTAGATATGTACATCTATGCATACACAAACATGAATTATTTACACGAAATAAAATAATGCAACAAAATTCGAGGGCCTTACACCCTCTCCAACTTAACGAAACTTCGTCCACAAAGTTTAAACAAAACTACTCAAACAAACAGGGATACTTCTTCTTCATCGCATCATCAAGCTCCCAAGTAGCCTCCTCTCGCGAGAAGTTCCGCCATAGAACTTTCACCGACGCAATTCCCTTTTTCCGGAGATGCTGAACCTTCCGGTCAAGAATAGCTACTGGTGGCTCCACATACGACAAATCTGGTTGAATCTCCACTGGCTCATGACTGATCATATGAGATGGATCTCAAACATACTTCCTGAGCATAGAAACGTGGAAAACAGGATGAACACTAGCTAAAGCTGGGGGTAAAGCTAGCTCATATGCCACGCTGCCCAATCGTCTGAGAATCTCATACGGGCCAATGAATCTAGGGCTCAACTTACTATGCCTGCCAAATCTGACGACACCACGAGTAGGTGATATCTTCAAGAAGACATGTTCACCCACCTCGAACTCCAAATCCTTCCTTCTGTTGTCGACGTAGCTCTTCTGCCTATCCTGCACCGTAACAAGCCTCTTCCTGATAAGCTGGACCTTATCCGAAGTCTCCTGAACTAACTTCGGACCGATCAGCTACCTATCACCGGTCTCCTCCCAACATAAAGGAGATCTGCAAGGCCTACCATACAACGCCTCAAATGGAGCCATACCAATACTCGCATGAAAGCTGTTGTTGTATGCGAACTCCACTAGAGGTAAATAATGCTCCCAATCATCCTTCCAATCCAGTACACACACTCTCAACATATCCTCGAGCATCTGGATATTCCTCTCGGACTGTCCATCAGTCTGCGGATGAAATGCCGAACTGAGCTTCAGCTCCGAACCTAACGCATGCTGAAGACCCTTCCACAACCTCGAAGTAAATCTCAGATCTCGATCCGAAATGATCGACTTCGGCACACCATGCAATCTAACCACACTACTAACATACAATCTAGTTAAGCTCTCAACCGACTGCTTCTTCTTCATAGGTAAGAAATGCGCAGTCTTCGAGAATCTATCTACAACTACCCAAATCGTGTCATTGCCCCTTCTAGATCGAGGCAAACCCGAAACAAAGTCCATAGTGACAGCTTCCCACTTCCACACTAGGATCTCCATCCTTTGCATAAGGCCGGATGGTCGCTGTCGCTCGGCCTTTACTTGCTGGCATACTAAACACCGGGACACATAATCCACTACATCCCTCTTCATGCCGGATCACCAAAAGGACCTCTTCAAATCCTGGTACATTTTCGTGTTACCCGGATGAATAGAGAATCTCGACCTGTGAGCTTCCGCTAACACATGCTCACGGACATCTACCAAATCAGGGACACAAACACGGTGATGGAATCTAATCTCACCGTCCTCATCACGAGCAATGCCAGCCTTGCCCACTAACTCTAAGAGTCTAGGGTCGGCTTTCTGTTGCTCGATCACCTCATCCAAAACCGAAGACCTAAGAGATAACTGAGCTATAAAAGCCTAGCATAGCGATGGCTCTAACTCAGTCAACGTGCAAACCGCATCCTCCAACATCTTCCAATCCGGCTGGAGTGATGGCCTCTTTCTACTCAGAGCATCTGCTACGACATTCGCCTTCTCAGGGTGATACTGAAGGTCGAAGTCATAGTCCTTCTAGAACTCAATCCATCTTCTCTGCCTCAGGTTTAATTCCTTTTGGGAGAAAAGATACTTCAAGCTCTTGTGATCGGTAAACACCTCAAATCTGACACCATAAAGATAGTGCCTCCAGATCTTTAGTGCATGAACCACTGCTGCGAGCTCCAAATCATGAGTCAGATAGTTCTTCTCATGCTCCTTCAACTGACGAGAAGCATAAGCCACTACCCTTCCTTGCTGCATTAGCACACAGCCTAAGCCAATCCGAGACGCATCCGTGTAGATAGCAAAACCCTCTACACCGCTCGGTAAGACTAACACCGGAGCTGAAGTGAGCTTAGTCTTCAATAATTGAAAACTACTCTCACACTTCTCGGACCAGTCAAACTTCACTCCCTTTCTGTTCAGCTGTGTCATAGGGCGGCGATGGTTGAAAATCCCTCAATAAATCTCTGATAGTAACCAGCCAAACCCAGAAAACTACGAATCTCCGAAGGGGTCTTGGGAGTCTCCCAATCCATAACTGCCTGGACCTTTGCTGGATCAACTGCAACACCAGCACCGGAGATAACATGCCCTAGGAAATGAACCTCGCGCAACCAGAAATCACACTTGCTGAACTTAGCATACAGCTTGTGCTCACAGAGGACCTCTAATACTACCCTCAAATGCTGACGGTGTGTGGCCTCGTCCGAAGAGTAGACCAGCACATCATCAATAAACACCACAACAAAGCTATCTAGATATGGCCTAAACACCCTGTTCATGAGATCCATGAACGCTGCAGGGGCGTTGGTCAATACGAAAGGAATAGCCAAAAACTCATAATGTCCATAACGGGATCTGAATGCCGTCTTGGACACATCCTCACTCCGAATCCTCAACTGATGATAACCAGATCGCAAATCAATCTTAGAAAAGACTGATGCATCTTGCAACTGGTCAAACAAATCATCAACACATGGTAAGGGATACCTGTTCTTCACAGTCACTTGGTTCAGCTTTTTGTAGTCAATGCATAACCTAAGTGACCCGTCTTTCTTCTTGACGAATAATACAGGTGCGCCCCAAGGGGAAACACTAGGGCAAATAAATCCCTTATCTAGCAACTCTTGCAACTGCCTCCTCAACTCGGCTAACTCCGCAGGTGCCATCCGATATGGAGCCTTCGAGATAGGAGAGGTTCCAGGAAGCAACTCTATAGTGAACTCTATCTCTCTATCTGGTGGCAATCCAGACAAATCATCAGGAAAGATGTCTAGAAAATCCTACACTACCTCAATCTCTACAAGAGTAGGTGACTCATCAGCCTCTGGTACTAATACCACGCTGGCAAGAAAAGCGTCACAACCCTTGTTTACCATGCGCATCGCCTTCATGGCAGAGATGACCATCTTTCCTGCCAAGTTCCTTGGCAAGGGATGAGAGAACTCGTCCTCCGCAGGAATGCAGACAGCAATCCTCTTTCCACGACAATCTACTAACGCATAGTGCTCCTCTAGCCAATCCAGACCAAGAATAGCATCATAGTCCTTCATCTTTAGCAAGAAGAAACACCTTCTAAGACTCTATCCTCAATGCACACAGGTAACAGTGGAATGCACTTCCTAGTCGATACCGTACCCGCAGGGGTGTGCACAAACAAAGGGACCTCTAACTCCTCAGACTCTACGCCTGACTCTAGAGCTAACTGCCTAGCGAACCGCTTGGAAATGAATGAGTGAGTAGCACCCATATCAAACAAAACCCCAGCGTGCACACCTTGAAGTAAAACTGTACCTTCGGTGACATGCTCTACCTGCTCGGCGTCCTCGCGCGCTAAAGCAAACACTCGAGCTGGGGCTCGAGGCCTTCCTGGTCTTCCTGTAGTTGGCACAGCTGCCGCTACCGCTGTTGGGGCTGGCGCTCCACGCCGGACTCCCTGCTGAAGTCTCAAACAATCCTTGATCTTGTGGTCGCTACATCCGCACTTCAAGCACTTTCCCGTAATCATCCAACATTCGGAACCACCATGTGTCTTCCCACAGTGGGGACACTCTTTCTTCACACCAGGGGAACGTACAGAGGGTACTTGAGTACTGCCGACTGCCACTGATCGCTGCTGTGTCTGGTACACCGCTTTCTTCTTATCCTGTCGCTGGAACGTAGTTGCAGGTCTCTTCTGCGAAGCCTTTTTCTCTTCAAGGTATTGCTCCATCTCACCCTCCTATCTGCAAGCAGCAGACAAGAAATAACAGTGTAGCGTGACCAACTAAATCTCTACGCTGAAGCAAGTAGTGAGTCTAAAAGACTCAGCAAATAACACCACATATATCATACATGCATATATCATAGCAGGTTTTCATCCCAAGTCACAAGACAAAACATGTAGCATGCTTGACATCAATAAGAGACAACCTATCATGGTAATTCTACCAAATTAAACACATGGTTCATGATTTCATATTTTCCAAAGTAAAACATCATATCACATGCTTTCTACTTATTCCATCACATAAAGGTTTTACCTCCAATTAAGCAAAACATGAGAGCAGCCAAACATGGTGTGCTTTCATACATGCAAGGAGACCTTCCTATCATGCTTTCTACACATTCTTGTACATGCACATTGTCGTTTTATACACTTTTAGCTTGTTGTTTTGACATGAATTAGAAACTCACAACCAATCACATGAGAGCTACAATCTCAATTAAATATATCATGGTGGCGCTAAAACATGGAAACGTTTACACATAAGCAAGAAATGCTACTAGCATGGATCCTATGCATTTGTACACATGTAAAACATTTTCATAACTACAATTAGGTTGCTGTTATGACACAAGTTCAACATTAACATATCATGGATCACCATTTCATCATCTAACACATTAGTTTCACATGTTTGCACAATTTCCTCATTCACATAGTTCACTTTTTACACATTGCACATTTACACATGTTCACATTACACGACTTACACATGTACACATTTACATTTTTCACACTTTAGTGCCGTGACACATAGTCCAAACCACCATTAGAAGGACACAGACACATCACATACACATAGACGCCACCTAGGAAATACAGTGACGACTCTTGGACTACGCAGACTGGGAGAACAAGTCTCCACCCTAACCGGTGGTACTTGTCCACCTCCAGAATTTCATCCTAATGCCCATAGGATTTAACACATTGAACCTTATCATAGGGACATTTCCATGATATGGTTCCACGGCCCTCTATGGAAGCAGTGTCACACTTGGCACAGTCTTACACATTACACATACCGATTTTAGTACACATTTACACAAGACATCCTCATACCTTTTCATTCTCTTTCTCACACACATGGCTCTATTTTTCCTAGCATGATGCTACTGATAACAGGGATTAACATTCACTAACTTGCATTAATCAGGCTGGAAAAACACATCATTGAGTCATATTCATGATAACATGCATTTATCACTTTTTTCAAATGAAATTTTCATAACACACTTTGCAGTCATCAGAATAGCATGAAAATTTAACCACATACTCATTTCAGGTTTACAATCTTACATGAAATTTTCCAGATTTTTCAGAGTTAACATATATTTTCAGAAATTGAAACATTCAGCCTCATATTATCCATAATTCAATTCCACACCGAACACAACTTGAATAGCAGATTCAACAGACCTCAACCCTGAACCCAACATATACCTTATCACAGGAATTTCCCCCAAATTTATTACACAACACACAATTTACTAGAAATTTCACAAACCCTACGCATGTTTTCAATTTTCAGAACAGAAATTTACAGTAATTCATGCGAGCATGGAGAAATTTCAGAAATTGCAGGGCACAGACTGACCCCTACACACATGGTTCATAAAATTTAGGGCACCCAAATTCCTCACGAGTTGCACAAACAGAACTAATATGATCTAGGATTTTTATCATACATGCATTTTTCATAAATGACACCCTTCATACCAATTTCAGAAATTGTAAGGACCTCACCACACATACCACCATTCATAATACATATCATAGTATGGTTACCATATATCCTCATGCGAGAACCTCGAAAAATTATCATATAGAAGGAGAGAACAGCTCACTGTTCTGTCCTGACGATCCTAACGGCATAGTCTGGCCGTTAAAGGTGCTTAACGTCAACATCGTTGGCCATTAATGAAGAACTTGACGGCAAGGGAGCTTGCCGCCAAGTTCAGGTCTGTGCAGAAATATAGACCCGAGCTCCAAAATACAAGAAGAATTGGGGATCCAGGACTCGATTTAAAATCTGTAAAAATAACAAAACCCTACTAGACATCTACATGGACGAAATGTGACAGTTACTTGCCTTTAAACAAGTCTCCAAAGGGATTAAGATGGTGGTGAAGCTCTCCTTGGGCAGTCCCAAGAAGCCTCCACAAATGTTCTCCTCCGGGTTCTAGGTTGGTGTAGAAGCTAAACCGCGGTTGGGGAAGTCTTCCCCGATGTTCCAGCTGCCCTCCTGATGCAGTAGGTCGCCGGATGAAGCCTTGAATCACCGGATTGAAGCCTCCAAAGTTCAGTCTTTATGCAGCTCCGAGCTAGGGTTTTCTCTATCTCTTGAAAGAGGTCAAGAAAGGTTGTCTGGTGTAGAAGGGGGTGTGGTTTATAGCAAAGGGGTTTGGGGAACCCCGGAGAGGTGATGTGAAAGCCTGTTAGCCGTTGGGGACATCTCCCCAATGGCTGGGCTTGCTTGCCCCCGGAGTTTCAAGGTCTGCAATGCATGCAGGTCAGAGATCTTAACGTCCACATCCATGGACGTTGGCTTAAGTATTGGCATCCATCGAGGTGGACGCTGACTCAGCATGGGCGTCCATCCATGTGGACGCCAACTGGGTCCTTCGGCCAGAACTCAAAACATGTAGAAACCATGCTTAACTTATACCTATGTACATGCTATACATATACATTATCATGTACACACTACCACCATGCAATTCATACATTATTTACAACTAATTATACACATGCACACATAAGTATAACTAGTTAATACATACGTAGATATGTACATCTATACATACATAAACATGAATTATTTACACGAAATAAAATAATGCCACAAAATTTTGGGGCCTTACAAGTGGTGCGTGTGTTCTTGTGGTGGCTCTGTCTTACTCTTCTAGGGAGGTTAGAGGCAGAAGCTAGGTTGGAGAGTAGATAGGGTGTGGACGGTGTGTCCTCCTCTTAGCTTCCTAGTGGCGGAGGCTTGGTTGCTGTTGTCCGCAGCTGAAAATTTAAGAACAAAAGAGATATAAGGCAACGACTATAATAGACCGCTGCCATAAAAAAGTTTTGTCTGCGGTTAGGGCTACTCGCTGACAAAAGTTTTAGCATACATTAGCAGATGAAATGTAACCGCGGACAAATGTAGAGTTAAGGCCTCGGCTACGTAAGACCGCGGACATATAGTCTTCAGCGGCTTCAGGAACCACTGATATATAGATGTTATGTCCGCAGTTCTATAAACTGTTGACATACATTAAACATATGCGGCTAAAGAAAGCCGCTGACAGTATTAGTCAGCAGCAACAAGGTGCTGACAAATATAAAAATTCCATTTATTCATTTTTTAAAATAAAAAAAAACTTCAAACCAGAAATATCTAGAACATATAATTTTTTCATAATAACTTATTTTAGTTTAGTGATTGATATATACATATGTTATTTATATTTGAAATATATATGTATATTTATGCTAGATATATATACTTGTAATCTCAAATATAAATATATATATGTCACTAACTTATAAATATAAATATACACAAATTTAGTGAACATATATACATATGTGTTTATATATATTTCTATGTGTTTATTAAACTTAAATCTAACAATTAGAATTTGAGAACAGAGTAAATTTATATCTTTGAAAGAATATACCCATGAAGCAAACTGATCAACTGATCTCATGTGTGTGTGTGTGTGGTGTGTGTGTGTGTGTGTGTGTGTGTGTGTGTGTGTGTGAGAGAGAGAGAGAGAGAGAGAGAGAGAGAGAGAGAGAGAGAGAGAGAGAGAGAGATCATGAAATGGTTTGTGGAAATGGATTTGTGATCCATCATGAAAATCTTATTGTTCTTTGGATTTTTATCATGTTCTCATGTATATGGATGCATATTGCAAATTCAAGTGCTGCCAAGTGCTACTCGAACGGTGGTGACGAGAGATGAATCGGAAATCGGATAGTGCAGGTGTGCTAGTCTTGTGAGTGACATGTTCTGCCTCCGAGAGTTAAAGGACTTTAAGTCTATTTACACACCGTTTGACTTCGTCAAACAAAAATGAGTATCGGGCATGGGTTTTCAAGTAATTAAGTCAACCTGGGTCCTCAAGTAGGTCAACTTGTGTCTTCATCCATACTAGTTTAAAATGATGAGTCCACATGGTCAGATTTGAAATATGAATCAAATTCAACTGACTAATTTCAAAGATGAATCAAATTTAATAGAGTAATTCTAATTTACTTATAATAATAGAGATCTTGATGAGATGTAGTCTCTGATTCAACGATCATATATATATATATATATATATTGATCAAATTTAAATGTAAGAGTAAGAATTAAGATCCAAAGATATTCTAACCTTTGGTAGAAGTACTGATGATGAAGAAGTTTAAACTATTTTTTTTGTTTATCCTTTGTTTATAATGATCGACATAGTTGACTTAGGCATTAGAAGCCAATATCAATTTTGCTCGTCAATTGAAAGTTCATATTTCTTATACCAACTGACCTAAGCATTAAAAGTCAATACCAGTTCTTTCTCATTACAATTAAATTTGATCATATTATTGCGCCTTAACTGTTCATTCCCTGAAATTCTCATCCAATCCTCTTTTAGTGTCGACACATGCTCTTTAGGTGTCGATACACAATTACTTGGTATCATCACAAGATAATACATTAATAAATATAGTAATATTTATAAGGTTAAATTAATTAGGAGTCCCTGATTGTAATAGGGAGGACCTTACTGTAACAGAACTGAATTAACGTACGTATACTGTAACATGGGATAACACTTACTGTAATAAGTTACAACTCTGTCATGAACTAAAAAACAAGTAAAATATCTGATAAGGATTTCTAATTAATGTATCATATTTATAATTATAAAAAAATAAATATATTAATGCAAGGAGTAAATATATATATTTTTTCTGAAGTTTATGTGTTAAAATTAATACATATGGCAGCGGCTATTAGCCGCCGCCATACAATTATATTGTAGCGGCTTGTCATAGCCGCTGCTAATGAATAATATGGCAGTGGCTTTGTAGCTGCTGCCATATTTTCGCCCTGTCCTACCATAAAATGCCCCTTCCCCTTTCCTGCGCTCTCTCTCTCTCTCTCTCTCTCTCTCTCTCTCTTCCCGACGACCCCGTCTGGTGACGCTCCGACCACCAATGGCGCCGACGGTAGGTGACCCCCTCAAGTGACGCCCAGAGCTCCGGCGGCAGCCCCCACTCCCCCACGGTGAGTCCCTCTGACGCCCAAACCCTCCCTCCCCGGCCCCCTCCCCTCCGGCGACGCCCAAACCCTCCCTCCCCTCTGGCGGTAACCCACACCCCCACCCCCTCCCTCCCCTCCGGTGGCAACCCAATTTGGTTAGGGCAAAAACCCATTTGGCAGCCTCCTACACCCATTCCTCACCTCCTCACCCATTCGACTGCCTCCGTAGGGACTCCCCCTTTATAGCTCCTGATGATCAGTTCATCCCCATGTAATTAAACAAATTACATATCTATTTTGGTGATTAACAAAACTCAAATAAAGTATGATCTAACAAGTTTTTATGAAGCTTAAGCATAGGAAAAAATCAGGTGAGAATCAGCAAATAAGTAAGTATTTCTTAGCATTTGAAAGTACAGAGCATGTAATTTTTCTAAGTACACATCAACTTCCTATGTGTTATAACTATTCATTAGAGTCATAACGATTTCCACATTTCTATCGATTTCATCTTCACAAGGATTTAATCAATATCATACCAATTTGGCATTCATAACAATTTCGATCTCACAACGATTTGCTAAGCGTTCATAATGATTTCGATCTCACAACGATTCGTTAAGTGAGCATAACGATTTGCTCTCACAATGATTCGCTAAGTGAGCATAACAACTTGGTCTCACATCGATTTGCCTTCATAACGATTTGATCAGTTCCACATCGATTTGGTCTTCATAACGATTCGATAAGTTACAACAACGACTTGGTCAGTATAACAACTCGATAAGTTACACAACAATTTGCTTGCTGTAACGATTCGATAAGTCACAACAACGACTTAGTCTGTGTAATGATTCGATAAAGAAAAACAACGATTTGATCACTACATCGACTCGATAAGTGAAATAACGTTTTGGTTATAACAACTCATTCATAACGACTTGCTCATAACGATTTGCTTATACTCTCATAACGATTTGGTTATGCGATTTGTTTATACATGTGCAATGATTTACATAAACATCGACTCATTCACATAATGATTTCATAATTCATACTCACAACGATTTCATGAGTTATAACGACTTGATATTTAAACATATTTCAAATATTTTGAAAGTCAAAAGTCTTCCCTCACTTTCCCCGATATCCATGCATTTATTATGACTGAACATTTCACTGTACAATGCATGCACAGACATCTTCTATTGCTATACTTATATTAGAAACATATTTTGGAAAACAAATTGATATTTCTATTTTGATGTATATTCGTTCTAGCATTGACTGACAACAAGAGACAGCATAGCTGTCTATCATTTAGCATTTATTGTGTGCAAGTCTCTGACAGCACAACCGTTTACAACGTTGGACAAATGGAAGATGAAGGATATCGAGAAAGATCTTCTCTTTGCATGCGTGGAACGTAAAGAACTGTTGACTGGAAGCTCTACAATACCATGCAGTCTAACGTATACGGCTACTTCATCAAGAGAAGATATAAATACAAGACTCAAGACTCTTAGAAGACAACTTTTGAGAAAGAACTTCTAAAACGATCAACTTGATAAAGAAGCGTTCAAGCCAAACAGTCTTAGAAGAAGAGCCTTTGTCCATTCCAATCCTCGTAGCTCTTGCTCTCTGTGTTCTTGTCAAAATCTTTAAGAGAGCCTTTTTGAGTTCTGAGAGACTTTGCTTTTGTAGATCCTTCTCTCTCAGTCTCAGCCTCAGATCTGATACTTGTTTAAATCAGGTCTAGGGGCATTTCGCCTTTATTCACATTCCTGTGAAGTTCCTCTTTTGGGGTGAAGAGAGGACCTGTTGAAACAGGTGATTTTATTCCCTTCGTGTTGAAGGAAGACCTGGGTTCCAGGGTGTTGTATTCCTCTTCAGGTGAAGAAGAGAAGGTCAACTGCGGTTGGATGTGTAAGTGTCCTTGAGGGGGACTGTACCATTGGGTAGTGCAATCCTGAGTTGTTGCTCAGGGACTGGACATAAGACTCTTGTGGAGAGGAGGTCCGAACCAGAATAAAATCCTTGTGTAGTGCGGTTGCTTGTTTGTGATTGTTGTTTTCTTTACTACGAACACTAACAGTTAAACGTAGTGTTTTGTGTGAACATTTTTGTTGACAGGTTTAGTGTAGCGACCCTCATTATATCGGTACAGTTATACCAACCCACGTCGATATAGTGAACGTTGCCACAGTGGGACATTTACCCAAGAATAACATTCACCTGAGATACACGTGAATATAAGAACAGAGTAGCGGAAGTAAAAGAACCACTGTCTTCATTTCATTCATCATCCACATTTAACATACATGATTCGATAACATTTAAAGAACTAAAAGTCCACATAATTAAATTGCTGAAAATCAAATACATAATTGTCCACACTTATACATTTGTCCATGATAATGCTAGTACAATGTTGCAATTACATACATCAAAATGCCAAAAGTCACAACTAAGCTCCACCAAACTAGCTACTCCCCGCGCTCGGAGTCGCTTTCCACAGTCTCCTCCAAAGGTGTGTCACCTACTACACCTGTACGCCGAAGCAAGTAATGAGTCTAAAAGACTCAGCAAATAACTCTACACATACCATACATGTACATACCATAGCAGGTTTTACATACACATTCACAAGACACAACATATAGCATGTGTGACATTGAAATTGACAACCTTATCTTGGAAATTCTACTAATGAACACATGATTCATGCTTTCAAGTTTTCTAAATCAAAATCTCCTATCACATGCTCTCTAATCATTCCTACACGTGAAAGTTCTACTTTCAATTTAAACTAAAACATGAGAGCAATCTAGCATGACTAGCTTACATACATGAAAGAACACATTGCTAACATGGTTACTACTCATCCGTATACATGCACATAACCATTTCACATGCTTTAAGCTTGCTGTTTTGATGTGGTTTAACACTTTACAATCTAACACATGAAAGCTATGTTCTCATTCAAACCACAACGTGAGAGCATACACACATGGAATGGTTTACACATAAGTAAGGATTGTCCCTAGCATGGGTTCTACGCATTGTACACATGTAGCGCAAAATCATAACCACATTTATGTTGCTGTTCTAACATGATTTCAGATCATCATGTCATGGGTTTTCAATTTCACATCATCACATTTTGGTTTCATATTTTTACACGATTTCTAATTCACATATTTCACACTTTACACATTGCACATTTACACATTGTTCACACTACACAATTTGCACATGATCACAATCACATTCACATTTTTCACTTTAGTGTCGTGACACATAGTCCAAACCACCATAAGAAGGACACATCACATCACATACACATAGACGTCACCTAGGCAATGCAGTGATGACTCTTGGACTGCGCAGACTGGGAGAACAAGTCTCCACCCTAACCAGTGGTACTTGTCCACCTCCAGAATTTCATCCTAATGCCCTTAGGATCACAACACATTGATCCTTCTCAGGGGGATTTTTCCCTGATACGGTTCCACTGCCCTCTATGGAAGCAGTGTCACACTTGGCACAATTTACACATTTACCGATTTTTAACACATATCTCTACACATGACACTTGCCTCTCATTCATTTTCTCACTCACACACGGGCTCTGTTTTCCTAACATGATTCTACAGTTAACAGGGACTACATGTTCAGAAATTTGCATGAATCAGATCGCACACACACGTCACATCATTCCCACATTAGCATGCATTCTTTTTTCTTCACATTTCTCGCATGGAAAATTCATATTTCACTATATAGTTGTTCAAACGACTTGAAAATTTAACCACATGCTGATCTCAGGTTTGTGATTCCACACGTGAAAATTTTCAGATTTTTCTGACTCAAAATGAAGTTACAGAAAATTTAACATCAATCTCACATTACTATTCATAATGCAAATTAACATGGAGTTGAACATAATCACAAATTTAACAGCTCACTGTCTGCACCCTAGCATGCACAGGGTCACAAAATTTATTCCCGAATTTACCGAGCAACACGCAATTTACTGGAAATTTAACATGACGTACGCATGATTTCTATTTCCCAAAACAGAAATTTCAATAACCATACAAGCATGGGGGAAAATGTCATAACTCAGAACACAGACAGGATCATACATACATGGTCTAACAAGTTTGGGCAACAAAACTTTACCACGGATCATTAGGATCATGGTGAATATACATTGCCATTCTTTTCGCATACACATTAGATAAACGAATAACTCAACCACCCACAAAATAAATGTTCATTCATTCTCTCATTCATCACATTAGATAGTATACATAGCATATAAGAGTTACATTATATCCTCATCGGAAAACATGTCGAAATTAATCAAATATGCTAGGAAGAACAGCTCAATGTTCTATCCTGGAGAACTTAACGGCGGTCTCTGGCCGTTCCAGGAGTGGACAGCCAGATCGCTGGACGCATACCAGGGATATCGGCGTCAAGGGCATTGACGCCAAGTTCCTGTCTGTGCAGGAACACAGACCAAACTCCAAATGCAAAGGTGAAAGGGGGATCTAGGACACGAGGAAAAATACATAAAAATTATAAAACCCTACTTGACATCTACATGGACGGAGTGTAAGTGTTACTTGCCTCTGAAAAATACTCCAAAGGGATCTAAAATGGCGGTGAAGCTCTCCTTGGGCAGTCCCAAGAAGCCTCCAAAGACACCTTCCTCCGGGTTCTTGACTGATGTAGACACCAAAGCGAGATCGGGGAAGCCTTCCCTGATGCTCCAGCTATCTCCCAGTCGTTGTAGATGGCCGGATAAAGCTCCAAATTCCCGGATCTAGGCTTGCAAAGTCAGGTTCTTCTCACAGAAACTAGGGTTTGTCTTCTTCTCCTTCCTCTCCTCTTGCAAGGAGAGCCAAGAGAGGGCTGAGGGTTGAAAAAGGGTTTGTATATAGAGGAGAGGAGCTCTCCTCTTACGCAGGTCGGACAAGAAGGCTTTCAGACTATTGGAGACAGCTCCCCAATGGTTGGGGTAGCTTGTTCTCGGAAATTCTGGGCTCTGCAACGCATGCAGGTCAGAGAAATTGGCGTCCACATCGATGGATGCTGGGGTTAGTGTTGGCGTCCATATGTTTGATGCCGACACAACATCGACGTCTATTGATATTGACGCCAAGCTGGCCTTCGGCCAGAACTCTAAAACATGCAGAACCATGCACATCTTATACCTATATATGTGCCATATGTATACGTTATCATGTACACACTACCATCATGCCATTCATACATTATTTACAACTAATTATACACATGCATACATAAGTATACCAACTAGTACTTACGTAGATATTTACATACGTACATACACAACATGAATTATTTGCATGCAATAAAATAATGCAACAAAATTCGAGGGCCTTACACCCTCTCCCCCTTAAAAGAAACTTCGTCCTCGAAGTTAGAACGACGCTACTCAAACAAAAGGGGATACTTCTTCTTCATCGCATCCTCAAGCTCCCAAGTAGCGTCCTCTCGTGAGATGTTCCGCCATAGAACTTTCACCGATGCAATACTCTTGTTCCGGAGATGCTGAACCTTTCGGTCAAGAATAGCTACTGGTTGCTCGACATACGACAGATCTGGCTGAATCTCCATTGGCTCATGACTAATCACATGAGACGGATCTCGGACATACTTCCTGAGCATCGAAACGTGGAAAACAGGATGAACACTAGCCAACGCTGGGGGTAAGGCTAGCTCATATGCCACGCTGCCCAATCGTCTGAGAATCTCATATGGGCCAATGAACCTAGGGTTCAACTTACTATGCCTGCCAAATCTGACGACACCTCGAGTAGGCGATATCTTCAAGAAGACATGATCACCCACCTCGAACTCAAGATCCTTCCTCCTGTTGTCGGCAAGCTCTTCTGCCTATCCTGTGCCGCAACAAGCCTCTTTCTGATAAGCTGGACCTTATCCGAAGTCTCCTGAACTAACTCCGGACCGATCAACTGCCTATCACCAGTCTCCTCCCAACATAAAGGAGATCTGCAGGGCCTACCATACAACGCCTCGAATGGAGCCATACCAATACTCGCATGAAACTGTTGTTGTATGCGAACTCCACAAGAGGTAAATGGCGCTCCCAATCATCCTTCCAATCCAGAACACACGCTCTCAACATATCCTCGAGCGTCTGGATAGTCCTCTCGGACTGTCCATCAGTCTGGGGATGAAACGCCGAACTGAGCTTTAGCTCTGAACCTAAAGCATCCTGAAGACCCTTCCATAACCTCGAAGTGAATCTCGGATCTCGATCCGAAATGATCGACTTCGGCACACCATGCAATCTAATGATACCACTAACATACAATCTAGCTAAACTCTCTACTGATTCCTTCTTCTTCATAGGCAAGAAATGACCAGTCTTCGAGAATCTATCTACAACTACCCAAATCGAGTCATTGCCCCTTCTAGATCGAGGCAAACCCGAAATAAAGTCCATAGTGACAGCTTCCCACTTCCACACTGGGATGTCCATCCTTTGCATAAGGCTGGATGGTCGCTGTCGCTCGGCCTTCACCTGCTGGCATACTAAACACCGGGATACATAATCTACTACATCCATCTTCATGCCAGACCGCCAAAAGGATCTCTTCAAATCCTGGTACATCTTCGTGTTACCCGGATGAATAGAGAACCGCGATCTATGAGCCTCCGCTAACACATGCTCACAGAAATCTACCAAATCAGGGACACAAACACGGTGATGAAATCTAATCACACCATCCTCATTACGAGCAATGCCTGCCTTGCCCACTAACTCTAAGAGTCTAGGGTCAGTCTTCTGTTGCTCGATCACCTCATCCAAAACTGAGGACCTAAGAGATAACTGAGCTACAAAAGCCTGGCATAGCGATGGCTCTAACTCAGTCAACGCGCAAGCCGCATCTTCCAACATCTTCCAATCCTGCTGGAGAGATGGCCTCTTTCTACTCAGAGCATCTGCTACGACATTCGCCTTTCCAGGGTGATACTGAAGGTCGAAGTCATAGTCTTTCAAGAACTCAATCCATCTTCTCTGCCTCAGGTTTAATTCCTTTTGGGAGAAAAGATACTTCAAGCTCTTGTGGTCGGTAAACACCTCAAATCTGACACCATAAAGATAGTGCCTCCAGATCTTTAGTGCATGAACCACTACTGCGAGCTCCAAGTCATGAGTCGGATAGTTCTTCTCATGCTCCTTCAACTGACGAGAAGCATAAGCCACTACCTTTCCTGCTGCATTAGCACACAGCCTAAACCAATCCGAGACGCATCCGTGTAGATAGAAAAACCCTCTACACCGCTCGGTAAGACTAACACCGGGGCTGTCGTGAGCTTAGTCTTCAACAATTGAAAACTACTCTCACACTTCTCGGACCAAACAAACTTCACTCCCTTTCTGGTAAGCTGAGTCAAAGGGGCGGCGATGGATGAAAATCCCTCAATAAATCGCCGAAGTAACCAGCTAAACCAATAAAACTACGAATCTCCGAAGGGGTCTTGGGAATCTCCCAATCCATAACTGCCTGGACCTTTGCTGGATCCACTGCAACACCAGCACCAGAGATAACATGCCCGAGGAAATGAACCTCGCGCAACCAGAAATCGCACTTGCTGAACTTAGCGTACAGCTTGTGCTCACGAAGAACCTTTAACACTACCCTCAAATGCTGACGGTGTGTGGCCTCGTCCGAAGAGTAGACCAGCACATCATCAATAAACACTACGACAAAGCTATCTAGATAAGGCCTAAACACCCTGTTCATGAGATCCATGAACGCTGCAGGGGCATTGGTCAATCCGAAAGGAAGGACCAAAAACTCATAGTGTCCATAACGGGTTCTAAATGCCGTCTTGGACACATCCTCACTCCGAATCCTCAACTGATGATAACCAGATCGCAAATCAATCTTAGAAAAGACTGATGCATCTTGCAACTGGTCAAACAAATCATCAATATGAGGTAAGGGATACCTGTTCTTCACAGTCACTTGGTTCAACTTCCTGTAATCAATGCATAACCTAAGTGACCCATCTTTCTTCTTGACGAATAATACAGGTGCACCCCAAGGGGAAACACTAGGGCGAATAAATCCCTTATCAAGCAACTCTTGCAACTGCCTCCTCAACTCGGCTAACTCCGCAGGTGCCATCCGATATGGAGCCTTCGAGATAGGAGAGGTGCCCGGAAGCAACTCTATGGTAAACTCTATCTCTCTATCCGGTGGCAATCAATCAAGTCATCAGGAAAGACATCTGGAAAATCCTGCACTACCTCAATCTCTGCAAGAGTAGGTGACTCATCAGCCTCTGGCACTAATACCACGCTGGCAAGAAAAGCGTCACAACCCTTGTTTACCATGCGCATCGCCTTCATGGCAGAGATGACCATCTTTCCCGCCAAGTTCCTTGGCAAGGGGTGAGAGAACTCATCCTCACCAGGAATGCGGAAAACAATCCTCTTCGACGACAATCTACTAACGCATAGTGCTCCTCTAGCCAATCCAGACCAAGAATAGCATCATAGTCCTTCATCTTTAGCAAGAAGAAACACCCATCTAGGATTCTATCCTCAATGCACACAGGTAACGACGGAATGCATTCCTATCGATACCGTACCCGCAGGGGTGTGTACAGACAAAGGGACCTCTAAATCCTCAGACTCTACACCTGACTCTAGGCTAACTGCCTAGCGAACTGCTCGGAAATGAACGAGTGAGTAGCACCCGTATCAAACAAAACCCGAGCGTGCACACCTAAAAGTAAAACCGTACCTTCGGTGACATGCTCCGCCTGCTCGGCGTCCTCGCGTGCTAAAGAAAACACTCGAGCTGGGGCTCGAGGCCTTCCTGGTCTTCCTGTAGCTGGCGCTACTGCCGCTACTGCTGCTGGGGCTGGCGCTCCGCGCTGGACTCCCTGCTAAAGTCTTGGGCAATCTTTGATCTTGTAGTCGCTGCTTCCGCACTTCAAGCACTTTCCCGTAATCATCCAACATTCGGTACCACCATGTGTCTTCCCAAAGTGGGGACACTCTTTCTTCACACCAGGGGAACGTACAGAGGGTACCTGAGAACTGCCGACTGCCATTGATCGCTACTACGTCGGGTACACCGCTTTCTTCTTGTCCTGCCGTTGGAATGTCGCTGCTGGTCTCTTCTGCGAAGCCTTCTTTTCTTCCAGGTATTGCTCCATCTCTCCTTCCTGCCTACAAGCAGCACTAAGGGCCTCGTCCAACGTGCGGTGGTCAAATGCCACGAGTCTCGTCCGCAGTGATGGCTTGAGTCCCATCACAAACTTCTTTGTCTTCCTGCACTCGTCTGCCACGATATGAGGTGCATATTTAGAGAGTTCAAAAAATCTTGCCTCATATTCCAGCACAGTCATGGAGCCTTGAGCCAAAGATAGGAATTCCTGCTCCATCCGATCTTGAATATGCTCGGGGACGAACTTGGCCCTAAAGAGCCTCACGAACTCGTCCCAAGCAACATCAACAGCTCCGTCCTCAAACCGGGTACGCAGCAATGAAGCCCACCATACATCAGCTCTTTCCTGCAGTACACCGCTCATAAGCACCATCTAAACAAATCTAACTTAACAAAACATACAAGTATATAAACTAAAGCATACCTGTAGCATGTAGGTGGCTAATGTGACCTTATCCTCATCTGCACACCTGATGGCTCGAAAGATCATTTCTATCTCCCTCATCCAGCTTTCTGCCAACAATGGATCGCTCTCCCCCTTAAAAGAGGGTGGCAGCATCCTCTTGAATCTTTCCATGGTAGAAGGTCCACCATGGTCCTGAGCTGGTATACTGAGCCTGCTACAGTACACAGCAAGCAATACACAATCAACATAATATCGCACAATCAAATAAAATAGATAATAATTCATTTATTAGTCTAACCTGAGCCTCCAACTGTGCCTGGAGTGCTGCCTGGGTATGAGCCTGCGTCTGCATGGCTTGCACCAGACCTTGCATGAATACTCCATAATCCACAGGCGGCGGTGGGGGAAGTACAGGACCTTGCGGTGCCGGGGCCTGCTGCTCCGCCCGCTCGTCACGTCTGGCTCGTCCTCACGGGCCGGCGCTCCGCCACACCTACCTCTCGAAGCCATGGCTGTAATAAATTTCAGCCACCATTAGAGCTAGGTTACTAAGTTTTCTAACCATTTTCTTATCTATTTTCCACTCGTTATTAGTGATTTCTACACATGTGGACATTCCTATGTAGACTTAGCATGTAATGGGGATGATGACTTATGTATATTCATGTGCAATCTCAACGGTTGCTCTGATACCAATCTCTGTAGCGACCCTCATTATATCGGTACGGTTATACCAACCCACGTCGATATAGTGAACGTTGCCACAGTGGGACATTTACCCAACAATAACATTCAGCTGAGATACACGTGAATATAAGAACAGAGTAGCGGAAGTAAAAGAACCACTGTCTTCATTTCATTCATCATCCACATTTAACATACATGATTCGATAACATTTAAAGAACTAAAAGTCCACATAATTAAATTGCTGAAAATCAAATACATAATTGTCCACACTTATACATTTGTCCATGATAATGCTAGTACAATGTTGCAATTACATACATCAAAATGCCAAAAGTCACAACTAAGCTCCACCAAACTAGCTACTCCCCGCGCTCGGAGTCGCTTTCCACGGTCTCCTCCAAAGGTGTGTCACCTACTACACCTGTACGCCGAAGCAAGTAATGAGTCTAAAAGACTCAGCAAATAACTCTACACATACCATACATGTACATATCATAGAAGGTTTTACATACACATTTTCAAGACACAACATATAGCATGCGTGACATTGAAATTGACAACCTTATCTTGGAAATTCTACTAATGAACACATGATTCATGCTTTCAGATTTTCTAAATCAAAATCTGCTATCACATGCTCTCTAATCATTCCTACACGTGAAAGTTCTACTTTCAATTTAAACTAAAACATGAGAGCAATCTAGCATGACTAGCTTACATACATGAAAGAACACATTGCTAACATGGTTACTACTCATCCATATACATGCACATAACCATTTCACATGCTTTAAGCTTGCTGTTTTGATGTGGTTTAACACTTTACAATCTAACACATGAAAGCTATGTTCTCATTCAAACCATAACGTGAGAGCATACACACATGGAATGGTTTACACATAAGTAAGGATTGTCCCTAGCATGGGTTCTACACATTGTACACATGTAGCACAAAATCATAACCACAGTTATGTTGTTGTTCTAATATGATTTCAGATCATCATATCATGGGTTTTCAATTTCACATCCTCACATTTTGGTTTCACATTTTTACACAATTTCTAATTCACATATTTCACACTTTACACATTGCACATTTACACATTGTTCACACTACACAATTTGCACATGATCACAATCACATTCACATTTTTCACTTTAGTGCCGTGACACATAGTCCAAACCACCATAAGAAGGACACATCACATCACATACACATAGACGTCACCTAGGCAATACAGTGACGACTCTTGGACTGCGCAGACCGGGAGAACAAGTCTCCACCCTAACCAGTGGTACTTGTCCACCTCCAGGATTTCATCCTAATGCCCTTAGGATCACAACACATTGAACCTTCTCAGGGGGACTTTTCCCTGATACGGTTCCACTGCCCTCTATGGAAGCAGTGTTACACTTGGCACAATTTACACATTTACCGATTTTTAACACATATCTCTACACATGACACTTGCCTCTCATTCATTTTCTCACTCACACAAGGGCTCTGTTTTCCTAACATGATTCTACAGTTAACAGGGACTACATGTTCAGAAATTTGCATGAATCAGATCACACACACACGTCACATTATTCCCACATTAGCATGCATTTTTTTTTTCACATTTCTCGCATGGAAAATTCATATTTCACTATATAGTTGTCCAAACGACTTGAAAATTTAACCACATGCTGATCTCAGGTTTATGATTCCACATGAAAATTTTCAGATTTTTCTGACTCAAAATGAAGTTACAGAAAATTTAACATCAATCTCACATTACTATTCATAATGCAAATTAACATGGAGTTGAACAAAATCACAAATTTAACAGCTCACTGTCTGCACCCTAGCATGCACAGGGTCACAGAATTTATTCCCGAATTTATCGAGCAACACGCAATTTACTGGAAATTTAACATGACCTACGCATGATTTCTATTTCCCAAAACAGAAATTTCAATAACCATACAAGCATGGGGAAAAATGTCAGAACTCAGAGCACAGACAGGATCATACATACATGGTCTAACAAATTTGGGCAACAAAACTTTGCCACGGATCATTAGGATCATGGTGAATATACATTGCCATTCTTTTCGCATACACATTAGATAGACGAATAACTCAACCACCCACAAAATAAATGTTCATTCATTCTCCCATTCATCACATTAGCTAGTATACATAGCATATAAGAGTTACATTATATCCTCATCGCAAAACACGTCGAAATTAATCAAATATGCCAGGAAGAACAGCTCACTGTTCTGTCCTGGAGAACTTAACGGCGGTCTCTGGCCGTTCCAGGAGTGGACGGCCAGATCGCTGGACGCATACCAGGGATCTCGGCGTCAAGGGCATTGACGCCAAGTTCCTGTCTGTGCAGAAACACAGACCGAACTCCAAATGCAAAGGTGAAAGGGGGATCTAGGACACGAGGAAAAATACATAAAAATTATAAAACCCTACTTGACATCTACATGGACGGAGTGTAAGTGTTACTTGCCTCTGAAAAATACTCCAAAGGGATCTAAAATGGCGGTGAAGCTCTCCTTGGGCAGTCCCAAGAAGCCTCCAAAGACACCTTCCTCCGGGTTCTTGACTGATGTAGACACCAAAGCGAGATCGGGGAAGCCTTCCCTGATGCTCCAGCTATCTCCCAGTCGTTGTAGATGGCCGGATGAAGCTCCAAATTCCCGGATCTAGGCTTGCAAAGTCAGGTTCTTCTCACAGAAACTAGGGTTTGTCTTCTTCTCCTTCCTCTCCTCTTGCAAGGAGAGCCAAGAGAGGGCTGAGGGTTGAAAAAGGGGTTTGTATATAGAGGAGAGGAGCTCTCCTCTCACGCAGGTCGGACAAGAAGGCTTTCAGACCGTTGGAGACAGCTCCCCAATGGTTGGGGTAGCTTGTTCCCGGAAATTCTTGGCTCTGCAACGCATGCAGGTCAGAGAAATTGGCGTCCACATCGCTGGACGCTGGGGTTAGTGTTGGCGTCCATATGGTTGACGCCGACACAACATCGACGTCTATTGATATTGACGCCAAGCTGGCCTTCGGCCAGAACTCTAAAACATGCAGAAACCATGCACATCTTATACCTATATATGTGCCATATGTATACGTTATCATGTACACACTACCATCATACCATTCATACATTATTTACAACTAATTATACACATGCATACATAAGTATACCAACTAGTACTTACGTAGATATTTACATACGTACATACACAACATGAATTATTTACATGCAATACAATAATGCAACAAAATTCGAGGGCCTTACACCCTCTCCCCCTTAAAAGAAACTTCGTCCTCGAAGTTAGAACGACGCTACTCAAACAAAAGGGGATACTTCTTCTTCATCGCATCCTCAAGCTCCCAAGTAGCCTCCTCTCGTGAGAAGTTCCGCCATAGAACTTTCACCGATGCAATACTCTTGTTCCGGAGATGCTGAACCTTCCGGTCAAGAATAGCTACTGGTGCTCGACATACGACAGATCTGGCTGAATCTCCACTGGCTCATGACTAATCACATGAGACGGATCTCGGACATACTTCCTGAGCATCGAAACGTGGAAAACGGGATGAACACTAGCCAACGCTGGGGGTAAGGCTAGCTCATATGCCACGCTGCCCAATCGTCTGAGAATCTCATATGGGCCAATGAACCTAGGGCTCAACTTACTATGCCTGCCAAATCTGACGACACCTCGAGTAGGCGATATCTTCAAGAAGACATGATCACCCACCTCGAACTCAAGATCCTTCCTCCTGTTGTCGGCATAGCTCTTCTGCCTATCCTGTGCCGCAACAAGCCTCTTTCTGATAAGCTGGACCTTATCCGAAGTCTCCTGAACTAACTCCGGACCGATCAACTGCCTATCACCAGTCTCCTCCCAACATAAAGGAGATCTGCAGGGCCTACCATACAACGCCTCGAATGGAGCCATACCAATACTCGCATGAAAACTGTTTTGTATGCGAACTCCACAAGAGGTAAATGGCGCTCCGAATCATCCTTCCAATCCAGAACACACGCTCTCAACATATCCTCGAGCGTCTGGATAGTCCTCTCGGAGTGTCCATCAGTCTGGGGATGAAACGCCGAACTGAGCTTCAGCTCGAACCTAAAGCATTCTGAAGACCCTTCCATAACCTCGAAGTGAATCTCAGATCTCGATCCGAAATGATCGACTTCGGCACACCATGCAATCTAATGATACCACTAACATACAATCTAGCTAAACTCTCTACTGACTGCTTCTTCTTCATAGGCAAGAAATGACCAGTCTTCGAGAATCTATCTACAACTACCCAAATCGAGTCATTTCCCCTTCTAGATCGAGGCAAACCCGAAACAAAGTCCATAGTGACAGCTTCCCACTTCCACACTGGGATGTCCATCCTTTGCATAAGGCCGGATGGTCGTTGTCGCTCGGCCTTCACCTGTTGGCATACTAAACACCGGGATACATAATCCGCTACATCCCTCTTCATGCCAGACCACCAAAAGGATCTCTTCAAATCCTGGTACATCTTCGTGTTACCCGGATGAATAGAGAACCGCGATCTATGAGCCTCCGCTAACACATGCTCACGGACATCTACCAAATCAGGGACACAAACACGGTGATGAAATCTAATCACACCGTCCTCATCACGAGCAATGCCTGCCTTGCCCACTAACTCTAAGAGTCTAGGGTCGGCCTTCTGTTGCTCGATCACCTCATCCAAAACTGAGGACCTAAGAGATAACTGAAATACAAAAGCCTGGCATAGCGATGGCTCTAACTCAGTCAACGCGCAAGCCGCATCTTCCAACATCTTCCAATCCTGGAGAGATGGCCTCTTTCTACTCAGAGCATCTTCTACGACATTCGCCTTTCCAGGGTGATACTGAAGGTCGAAGTCATAGTCCTTCAAGAACTCAATCCATCTTCTCTGCCTCAGGTTTAATTCTTTTGGGAGAAAAGATACTTCAAGCTCTTGTGGTCGGTAAACACCTCAAATCTGACACCATAAAGATAGTGCCTCCAGATCTTTAGTGCATGAACCACTGCTGCGAGCTCCAAGTCATGAGTCGGATAGTTCTTCTCATGCTCCTTCAACTGACGAGAAGCATAAGCCACTACCCTTTCCTGCTGCATTAGCACACAGCCTAAACCAATCCGAGACGCATCCGTGTAGATAGCAAAACCCTCTACACCGCTCGGTAAGACTAACACCGGGGCTGTCGTGAGCTTAGTCTTCAACAATTGAAAACTACTCTCACACTTCTCGGACCAAACAAACTTCACTCCCTTTCTGGTAAGCTGAGTCAAAGGGGCGGCGATGGATGAAAATCCCTCAATAAATCGCCGATAGTAACCAGCTAAACCAATAAACTACGAATCTCCGAAGGGGTCTTGGGAATCTCCCAATCCATAACTGCCTGGACCTTTGCTGGATCAACTGCAACACCAGCACCGGAGATAACATGCCGAGGAAATGAACCTCGCGCAACCAGAAATCGCACTTGCTGAACTTAGCATACAGCTTGTGCTCACGAAGAACCTCTAACACTACCCTCAAATGCTGACGGTGTGTGGCCTCGTCCGGAGAGTAGACCAGCACATCATCAATAAACACTACGACAAAGCTATCTAGATATGGCCTAAACACCCTGTTCATGAGATCCATGAACGTTGTAGGGGCATTGGTCAATCCGAAAGGAAGGATCAAAAACTCATAGTGTCCATAATGGGTTCTAAACGCCGTCTTGGACACATCCTCACTCCGAATCCTCAACTGATGATAACCAGATCGCAAATCAATCTTAGAAAAGACTGATGCATCTCGCAACTGGTCAAACAAATCATCAATATGAGGTAAGGGATACCTGTTCTTCACAGTCACTTGGTTCAACATCCTGTAATCAATGCATAACCTAAGTGACCCGTCTTTCTTCTTGACGAACAATACAGGTGCGCCCCAAGGGGAAACACTAGGGCGAATAAATCCCTTATCAAGCAACTCTTGCAACTGCCTCCTCAACTCGGCTAACTCCGCAGGTGCCATCCGATATGGAGCCTTCGAGATAGGAGAGGTGCCCGGAAGCAACTCTATGGTAAACTCTATCTCTCTATCCGGTGGCAATCCAGTCAAGTCATCAGGAAAGACATCTGGAAAATTTTGCACTATCTCAATCTCTGCAAGAGTGGGTGACTCATCAGCCTCTGGCACTAATACCACGCTGGCAAGAAAAGCGTCACAACCCTTGTTTACCATGCGCATCACCTTCATGGAAGAGATGACTATCTTTCCCGCCAAGTTCCTTGGCAAGGGGTGAGAGAACTCATCCTCACCAGGAATGCGGAAAGCAATCCTCTTCCGATGACAATCCACTAACGCATAGTGCTCCTCTAGCCAATCCAGACCAAGAATAGCATCATAGTCCTTCATCTTTAGCAAGAAGAAACACCCATCTAGGATTCTATCCTCAATGCACACAGGTAACGACGGAATGCACTTCCTAGTCGATACCGTACCCGCAGGGGTGTGCACAGACAAAGGGACCTCTAAATCCTCAGACTCTACACTGACTCTAGGGCTAACTGCCTAGCGAACCGCTCGGAAATGAACGAGTGAGTAGCACCCGTATCAAACAAAACCCGAGCGTGCACACCTGAAGTAAAACCGTACCTTCGGTGACATGCTCCGCCTGCTCGGCGTTCTCGCGCGCTAAAGAAAACACTCGAGCTGGGGCTCGAGGCCTTCCTGGTCTTCCTGTAGCTGGCGCTGCTGCCGCTACTGCTGCTGGGGCTGGCGCTCTGCGCTGGACTCCCTGCTGATGTCTTGGGCAATCTTTGATCTTGTGGTCGCTGCTTCCGCACTTCAAGCACTTTCCCGTAATCATCCAACATTCGGTACCACCATGTGTCTTCCCACAGTGGGGGCACTCTTTCTTCACACCAGGGGAACGTACAGAGGGTACCTGAGAACTGCTGACTGCCATTGATCGCTGCTGCGTCGGGTACACCGCTTTCTTCTTGTCCTGCCGTTGGAATGTCGCTGCTGGTCTCTTCTGCGAAGCCTTCTTTTCTTCCAGGTATTGCTCCATCTCTCCCTCCTGCCTAGAAGTAGCACTAAGGGCCTTGTCCAACGTGCAGTGGTCAAATGCAACGAGTCTCGTCCGCAGTGATGGCTTGAGTCCCATCACGAACTTCTTTGTCTTCCTGCGCTCGTCTGCCACGATATGAGGTGCATATTTAGAGAGTTCAGAAAATCTTGCCTCATATTCCAGCACAGTCATGGAGCCTTGAGCCAAAGATAGGAATTCCTGCTCCATCCGATCTTGAATATGCTCGGGGACGAACTTGCCCTAAAGAGCCTCACGAACTCGTCCTAAGCAACATCAACAGCTCCGTCCTCAAACCGGGTACGCAGCAATGAAGCCCACCATACATCAGCTCTTTCCTGCAGTACACCGCTCATAAGCACCATCTAAACAAATCTAACTTAACAAAACATACAAGCATATAAACTAAAGCATACCTGTAGCATGTAGGTGGCTAATGTGACCTTATCCTCATCTGCACACCTGATGGCTCGAAAGATCTTTTCTATCTCCCTCATCTAGCTTTCTGCCAACAATGGATCGCTCTCCCACTAAAAGAGGGGGCAGCATCCTCTTGAATCTTTCCATGGTAGAAGGTCCACCATGGTCCTGAGCTGGTATACTGAGCCTGCTACAGTACACAGCAAGCAATACACAATCAACATAATATCGCACAATCAAATAAAACAGATAATAATTCATTTTATTAGTCTAACCTGAGCCTCCAACTGTGCCTGGAGTGCTGCCTGGGTATGAGCCTGCGTCTGCATGGCTTGCACCCAACCTTGCATGAATACTCCATAATCCACAGGTGGCGGTGGGGGAAGTACAGGACCTTGCAGTGCCGGGGCCTACTGCTCCGCCCGCTCGTCACGTCATGGCTCGTCCTCATGGGCCGGGGCTCCGCCACGCCTGCCTCTCGAAGCCATGGCTGTAATAAATTTCAGCCACCATTAGAGCTAGGTTACTAAGTTTTCTAACCATTTTCTTATCTATTTTCCACTCGTTATTAGTGATTTCTACACATGTGGACATTCCTATGTAGACTTACATTGTAATGGGAATGATGACTTATGTATATTCATGAGCAATCTCAACCGGTTGCTCTGATACCAATCTCTATAGCGACCCTCATTATATCGGTACGGTTATACCAACCCACGTCGATATAGTGAACGTTGCCACAATGGGACATTTACCCAACAATAACATTCAGCTGAGAAACACGTGAATATAAGAACAGAGTAGCAAGTAAAAGAACCACTGTCTTCATTTCATTCATCATCCACATTTAACATACATGATTCGATAACATTTAAAGAACTAAAAGTCCACATAATTAAATTGCTGAAAATCAAATACATAATTGTCCACACTTATACATTTGTCCATGATAATGCTAGTTCAATGTTGCAATTACATACATCAAAATGCCAAAAGTCACAACTAAGCTCCACCAAACTAGCTACTCCCCGCGCTCGGAGTCGCTTTCCACGGTCTCCTCCAAAGGTGTGTCACCTACTACACCTGTACCGAAGCAAGTAATGAGTCTAAAATACTCAGCAAATAACTCTACACATACCATACATGTACAAATCATAGCAGGTTTTACATACACATTTACAAGACACAACAAATAGCATGCGTGACATTGAAATTGACAACCTTATCTTGGAAATTCTACTAATGAACACATGATTCATGCTTTCAGATTTTCTAAATCAAAATCTCCTATCACATGCTCTCTAATCATTCCTATACGTGAAAGTTCTACTTTCAATTTAAACTAAAACATGAGAGCAATCTACCATGACTAGCTTACATACATGAAAGAACACATTGCTAACATTGTTACTACTCATCCGTATACATGCACATAACCATTTCACATGCTTTAAGCTTGCTGTTTTGATGTGGTTTAACACTTTACAATCTAACACATGAAAGCTATGTTCTCATTCAAACCACAACGTGAGAGCATACACACATGGAATGGTTTACACATAAGTAAGGATTGTCCCTAGCATGGGTTCTACGCATTGTACACATGTAGCACAAAATCATAACCACATTTATGTTGCTGTTCTAAATGATTTCAGATCATCATATCATGGGTTTTCAATTTCACATCCTCACATTTTGGTTTCACATTTTTACACGATTTCTAATTCACATATTTCACACTTTACACATTGCACATTTACACATTGTTCACACTACACAATTTGCACATGATCACAATCACATTCACATTTTTCACTTTAGTGCCGTGACACATAGTCCAAACCACCATAAGAAGGACACATCACATCACATACACATAGACGTCACCTAGGCAATGCAGTGACGACTCTTGGACTGCGCAGACGGGGAGAACAAGTCTCCACCCTAACCAGTGGTACTTGTCCACCTCCAGGATTTCATCCTAATGCCCTTAGGATCAAACACATTGATCTTCTAGGGGGACTTTTCCCTGATACGGTTCCACTGCCCTCTATGGAAGCAGTGTCACACTTGGCACAATTTACACATTTACCGATTTTTAACACATATCTCTACACATGACACTTGCCTCTCATTCATTTTCTCACTCACACACGGGCTCTATTTTCTAACATGATTCTACAGTTAACAGGGACTACATGTTCAGAAATTTGCATGAATCACAGTTAGCATGCATTTTTTTTTCTTCACATTTCTCGCATGGAAAATTCATATTTCACTATATAGTTGTCCAAACTACTTGAAAATTTAACCACATGCTGATCTCAGGTTTGTGATTTCCACATGAAAATTTTCAGATTTTTCTGACTCAAAATGAAGTTACAGAAAAATTTAACATCAATCTCACATTACTATTCATAATGCAAATTAACATGGAGTTGAACATAATCACAAATTTAACAGCTCACTGTCTGCACCCTAGCATGCACAGGGTCACAGAATTTATTCCCGAATTTACCGAGCAACACGCAATTTACTGGAAATTTAACATGACGTACGCATGATTTCTATTTCCCAAAACAGAAATTTCAATAACCATATAAGCATGGGGAAAAATGTCAGAACTCAAAACACAGACAGGATCATACATACATGGTCTAACAAGCTTGGGCAACAAAACTTTGCCACGGATCATTAGGATCATGGTGAATATACATTGCCATTCTTTTCGCATACACATTAGATAGACGAATAACTCAACTACCCACAAAATAAATGTTCATTCATTCTCTCATTCATCACATTAGCTAGTATACATAGCATATAAGAGTTACATTATATCCTCATCGGAAAACAAGTCGAAATTAATCAAATATGCCAGGAAGAATAGCTCACTGTTCTATCCTGGAGAACTTAACGACGGTCTCTGGCCGTTCTAGGAGTGGACGGCCAGATCGCTGGACGCATACCAGGGATCTCGGCGTCAAGGGCATTGACGCCAAGTTCCTGTCTGTGCAGGAACACAAACCGAACTCCAAATGCAAAGGTGAAAGGGGGATCTAGGACACGAGGAAAAATACATAAAAATTATAAAACCCTACTTGACATCTATATGGACGGAGTGTAAGTGTTACTTGCCTCTGAAAAATACTTCAAAGGGATCTAAAATGGCGGTGAAGCTCTCCTTGGGCACTTCCAAGAAGCCTCCAAAGACACCTTCCTCCGGGTTCTTGACTGATGTAGACACCAAAGCGAGATCGGGGAAGCCTTCCCTGATGCTCCAGCTATCTCCAGTCGTTGTAGATGGCCGGATGAAGCTCCAAATTCCTGGATCTAGGCTTGCAATGTCAGGTTCTTCTCACAGAAACTAGGGTTTGTCTTCTTCTCCTTCCTCTCCTCTTGCAAGGAGAGCCAAGAGAGGGCTGAGGGTTGAAAAGGGGTTTGTATATAGAGGAGAGGAGCTCTCCTCTCACGCAGGTCGGACAAGAAGGCTTTCAGACCGTTTGAGACAGCTCCCAATGGTTGGGGTAGCTTGTTCCTGAAATTCTGGGCTCTGCAACGCATGCAGGTCAGAGAAATTGGCGTCCACATCGCTGGACGCTGGGGTTAGTGTTGGCGTCAATATGGTTGACGCCGACACAACATCGACGTCTATTGATATTGACGCCAAGCTGGCCTTCAGCCAGAACTCTAAAACATGCAGAACCATGCACATCTTATACCTATATATGTGACATATGTATACGGTATCATGTACACACTACCATCATGCCATTCATACATTATTTACATCTAATTATACACATGCATACATAAGTATACCAACTAGTACTTACATAGATATTTACATATGTATATACACAACATGAATTATTTACATGCAATACAATAATGCAACAAAATTCGAGGGCCTTACATTTAGATAATCATATTTTAAGAATCCCATTCACCCCCCCCCCCCTCTGGGCTGCTAGCTGGGCAACAGCTCCACCTTCACGCCAGTGGTCCCCTCTGCAGCAGCATCGCCTCCATCCAAACTCCCCTCTCTACAGCTCCACCTCCACGCTGGTGATCTGCCCTCCCCCTCCGCGGCAGCGCCACCTCCGTCGAGAGAGCCACCTCCACGCTGGTGGTCCGACATCCCCCTCTGCAACAGCGCCGTCGGGACTCCCCCTCCGCCTTCACCGCTCACAGGTACCAGCCACTGTCGACATCTCCAGTGTGCCCGGCCGCCTCCTTCCTACCTTTGCCTCCACCGCAGCTGCAGGTATGCTTCTGGTCTTATGCGGTCTATCCAGAAGGACCCTCATGAGACATGGCAAAAACAAGATTTCAAATGACATTTGCATTTGTGTAAGATACATGTTTAAAATTTTAACCATTAATTTCTTATCATGTTTAGGATCTTCTTGACGTATAGCATGCACCATGTACCTCTTCATCCTAATCACATTATTAAAACATGTTATCATCTTACCACATGTTATCTGTGTTACCTCACTCTCTACTGCGCTTCTCTTGACAGTTGACGGGTAAATTACTAGGTCGTCTGTTTGATTTGATTGGTCGGACAAACCCATATAGATGTTTCTATTCGTTTGGCGGTATAGATAACCTTCCTTTCTAATTTTAGGTGGGTCAAAAAGTTGGCCAATGCTTATTATATTTTGCCAAAAAAAAGAGTTTCCCTCTGCCTGCCCCATGTAAATTAAGATACTTTTATGCCAAGGAATCAGATGTTCATGTGAGAACACATATTGAAGAAGAATAATGGAGCAGCTAAATTTGACATAAGGAGAGGTACTTCCTAAAAATTTTGATATCCACGTCTGTAAGTAATCAGAATCATATAACGGACTTGGGTATGTGGACATATATCAATCAAATTAAGTTTAGTCATAACGCAAATGAGCCCTTTTTTACAATTGGAAAGTATAATATTCATGTGTTATGTGGTGTCAATATGACTGCTAGGACAAAAGGCTATGATAGGGGAGTATTGTTGATTTGTATTGTTGATTTGCTTGTCTAAGAGACAATATCTGTACTTTTTCCATATCCATAACTATAAATCAGCAGATCTGAACCATCAAACCATGGATTGGCCTGATCATTATTAGGTGTCACTTTGATTCTAAATATGGACTGCTTGAATTCAAAGCCCCGTGTCAAATTGGATGCAGATGCATCTATATTATTAATTATAGCTGAAAATTTCAACTGTAATAAGGACTGAAATCCCCTGGTGAGATAGGAGGAAGGCATCCACAGAAAGAATTTAATAAGATTGATAAATGTCCTTTTACCCTGACTTATTTAGTTATCAAATAGGCTTGGGATTCATCCCCCGGGTAAGTTAACAGGGGTTAACAACCCCTGGAGCCCACTTAGCAAGTAGATAGATTATTGGGGTTCTCAAATTGATTTTGATTTAATAAAGCTGATAAACACTCTTTAGTTAATAGCTTATCAAACAGGCCCAATCATTAGGATTTATCTATCTATTGAACCACTTGATCCAAAAGACATTTATAGATCTTAAATTTGTATGTTCAATTGCCCACTCTTGGGAAACAGGGCAATGTAAGAGAGGCAAGTGCACCAACCATTCTCTTTTCTTTCTTTTCCCTTCAAAATGTAGCCTAAGATAATCCATAAATGAGTAGATTAATTCATTGGACCCAAACTAATCACGTTACAAATCCTTAAAGCGAGACATTAGAAAGACCAACATAACTACTCAAGATTGCTCTTTTGCATAGGTTTAAAAAAAAAAAGACCAAATTCTAGTTTGAACCACTTCTTTTTTAAATTAGAGAAACACCCTAACCAGATCTCTTCTTCTCCTCCGTAGGAATGGCATAGTGATAGCCCACAAATGCGTCGTTAAACACGTGACTAACAATCTCAAAATTATCGGCTTACACTAACGATTTTAACAATAGTTAAGTGGTGAGAGCCAAGTCGAATCCACGGTGAACTAGATATTAGAGTTGAAAATCTTGGATTTTTATTTATGAAAATAATGTGGTGATATTTAAACTAAGTTGCATTAAATAAAACTAAACTAAGTAAATAGAGAGAGAGATAAAGAGTGGATTAGAGACAAAGAGGCAAAGATCTGAAATTGCATTCCACTAACAAAATGGTCAACAAAAATTGTTTTATATTAAACGAAATAAATCAACAACAACCCTAAAAAAATATGGAAAATAGAGAGAAAAAGGAGAGAGGAAACGAGAGAGAGAAAAAACAAAAGATGAGAGAGAGAAGAGAGAGAGGAGCGGCGCGTGAGAGAGAGATAGAGAGAGAGAAGAGAGAGGAGCAGGAGATGTGAGAGAGAGGGGAGAGAGAGCGATAGAGGAGAGAGAGAGAGACAAAAGAGAGAGAGAGGAGAGAAGAGAGAGAGCGCAAGAGAGAGATAGGAGAGAGAAGAGAGAAGAGAGAAAAGAGAGAGGGAAGAGAGAGGCGAGAGAGAGGAGAGAGAGGGAGAGGGTCACGCTTCTACGTGCATGCATGCACGTAGAAGCGAGGCGGCGTGGCGCGGGATCAGCGGGCTTCGCGGCAGGCGGGGCGGACCGCAGGCGCTGCGAGCGGGGCTGTGCTGGCGGGGCGGCCCAGGCACACGGGGCACAGGCGCGCGGGGTGAGGCGGCGCTGGCGGCAGGGCGCATACGGCTGGGTGCTGCTGCTGCTGTTTTTTCCACTAAAAAGAGGCCGGAGAGAGGAAGAAGGGAAGACAAAAGAGGGTAGGGAGAAGAAGAGAAAGAAGAAGAGGAGGAACGGGAGATCGCAGGAGGGAGAGGAGAGAAAGTGAGAGATAGCATGAGAGAGAGGGGAAGGGGGTTTTTAAAGTGTTCAAGGAAAGAGAGAAATGAGGAGAGTTTAAAGGAAAGAAAATTTTGGAAAATAAGAGAGGGGATTTTTAACAAATGAGAAAGTGTTTTAAAATTTCAAAAGAAAGATAGAGGGGGAATATTTTAATAGAATCTCTCATTATTCTCTCTTGATCCAATCAAATCCATTGGCCCATTTAACCTTCATTTCTTGGCCCATTAATCCTACAAACACAACACAAAATAGATTTAATCAATTATCATTTTTGTAATAAAGTGACAATGAGTTTGTGTAAAATTAAGGACCATAAGATAATAAAATAACATGATTATCATCAATAACAACACAAT
This sequence comes from Colocasia esculenta, assembly GCA_014218235.1. NCBI lineage: Eukaryota > Viridiplantae > Streptophyta > Magnoliopsida > Alismatales > Araceae > Colocasia > Colocasia esculenta. Next base: position 131,201,606 of record CM024755.1, read on the forward strand.
TATCACACCCCCCAACTTACTCATTGCTAGTCCCTTAGCAATGCACATATGTGAATAATTGAGACTAACAAGAGTTCAAAATATCATACTTCATGACAAGAAAGTAAGAATGAGAATGCTTGATCATATGTATTTCAGTTCCAGTCGAGAGTGTCACAGGCAAATATGTCAGTTCATGTCATTAGACAGTTCCTCAAGATACACACAAATTCCATGACTTTTGTTCAATGTTTGAGCATCAATAACAGGATGCATGGGCTTTTTACTTATCACTGAGGGATGGTATCAACTCTACACTCCTTAAATTCGATCCTCGAATTACAGGTAGCTTTCACTCTGCCTAATTCTCTTTTTCATGCTCTTTTTTTTTTCTTTTCATTTACATGGTGCTGCACTTCCCTTCACCGTTTGACGCGAGCCTCAACTCTTACCTTAGGAGCCACAGGCCCGGTTACTAAGATCAGGGGCATTTTCCATGTTTCTTTTTTTTTTTTTTCACTACTACACACATTTTCACATTTATTTGTAAGCAGGTAGCTTTTTCCCACGATTGGTCATCAATAGGAATGTAGAATATCAATCAATCAACCTGAATGTTCGGTAAAACTCTCATCATCCATTTGAATAGCTCAAAATAATACTTTATTATGTTGATGAAATTTCAAATGTATTTTGAGGAAGATGCTAAAAACATAACTAGTTAACTCACCCCTTCAACTCACCACCTTCACAAGTACACACTATGAGTCAAGCTAGAAGCAAAAAAAAATTCTTGCATGAAATATGAAGCATGAAGCACAATGTTAGGGACAAAATTTGAAATACAATTTGTCTCTCCCCCCAACTTAAATGACATTGTCCTCAATGGCATAAAAGTAATGACAATAGAATAAAGCCAATGTAAGTTAAGAAAGGAGAGATGCAACCTGATGATCACATGCAGGTGGTTGCACACTAGCTTTATCAAAGGATAGTGGCCAGCAAACACCTAAGACACAAAATAAAAATGAAATCAATAGAAATCAATTTTCCTAAAAATATTGGGTTGCCTCCCAACAAGCGCTAAGTTTAATGTCTTCAGCCAGACACATGGGGGTAACAGGGTCACGTAACACCCCCAATCAATTGACGCCAAATTTTTTCTTTGTAGGGCAACACCAGCCATGGTGGGTCAAGTGGGCCAAACTTACCCTTCATATCATTAAATGATAGAGAAATTGGGGTATTCAAGATCATATCTTCAATTAAGGAATATTCATTTAGACACTTAAATCTTTATATGTGTTGAACACATCAATGCGGACTTTATTGTTTTCATCCTTTTCACCCACAACTTCCATTTTCAGATCCTCTTTCATGTTATTGAGGTCAGATTGAGTTGGATGCTCAGAGGATTGCTTGAACTCCACAGATTGACTTGAGTCAAAAATAGTAGCATGATTAGGAATGAAATGGATATGACTTTCAACACAAGGATGCTTAAAAGGTTCAAGTGCAGTTGACCAATCAGCTAGTGGTAGCATGTCCATGAACATGTTGGATTTGCCAAGGTCAGGAAGAGGTAGGAATTCTATATTTTTCTCGACATCAAGAGAGACCCAGTCAATGTGGACTTCAGGCAAAATTTCTAATTCTTCCCTTACCCAAGAAGAATGATTGATGATTACACCCAGCTCTTTCTCCACACTCACCTCTTCTTTGTCACCCACTTGAAATAATGTCACATCAAACTCGGACCCAACATCTAGATGACATTCTCTTTCCTCTCCCCCCAACTTGAGTTCAACTAACTCATTAGAGCTTTCCTCAAATATGACATTATGGATGGAGTCTTCTTGATGGTCAGTTTCAAGTTGAGCAAAGACTATGGATTGATTTTCAGTGGCACCCATCTCCTCCTGATTTGACTCATTAATATTATCTCTCATTTTCCAAGTTGGCATGTCCACAATCATATTTGACTGAGAAGTTTCGAATGGAATTTGAGAGTCAAATTGTTGGTCACAATCAAGATAATGATGTTCATGATTGTCAATGGGTTGGCATGGTGACTGACTATCTTGCCTCCTTCTGATTTCCATCAGTTGAGTAATCAAGAGGTCAGTTTTGACAAATGATTGCTACAATTCTTGTTGTTGTTGGGTGAATATTTGCTCAAAGACTTGTTGGTTATCATGGAATTTTTGCATAAATTGCCCAAATTGATCATCGAAGAGGCCTGATTGTGTATAAGTGGACTGTTTATATGCATGTTGCCCTCATGGTGGCTTTTGTCATGAATGTCAATCTTGAATTGGGCCCAATGTTGAAAGTTGTGGATTGGTGGACTTTGGGCTTGGGCCAGAATAGGTTGATCTCTAAGTGTTAAATGTGGCATTACTTCTCCAAGTGGTTGGAAGGGTGTGCCTTCAGGAGCATTTGTTAAGTACACCGGCAGATCAATGCCAAAAAAATTTTGATCGAACCATGATATGATTTCGGCACCTAGAAAGGGTCCTTGAATTTCCCTTTGAGGATCTTGATAGAGTAAACTCAATTTTTCAGGGGAGACACCTTGGTCAACTTTTGAGTAAGGAGTGGGTGGGGATAACACTTGAAAGGTTTGGGTCTGCTCTTGGGTTGAGGGAGGTGATGAGATGTAAAGTGGGTCAACATATTTCCTCCACCCTGAATCATACATGTGATCTTTAATTGGGTGACCATGAATCAGATGGGCTTGAGTCCATTTGGAGCCATTGGACTGGTAAGTAGAGGTTAATGGATAAAGTGGGTGAGGTTGAGACTGCATACCATAATGGGCTGATCCAATTTGTCCAAATGATGTGCCTATTTCATAACCATGATTGTCAACCCACATAAATCCTCTTATTTATTTATTTATTTTGTTGTTTTGAATTATTTGTTTTTTTTTTGTATTTTCACACAAGTTAGCAAACAATTAATCCTATGACACCTATGGTTCCCTAAGATATAAACATTTGATTTCTCACTAATCAACTGAGGCCTAACTCAAATCCACTCTCAAGCCTGTTAACTGGCCAGGTAAGAGGTGGAAAAGTGGGAGGTTCCTCCTCCTTTCGCAGGGACCTAATTAAATAACCACTTGTCCACTTAGGCGTTTGCCTATGAACCTCTAGCCTCAGACACCAATTTCCAAACTTGATAGTGGGCCCAGTGGGCCTAAGTCTCAAAGCGAACCCTAGGTCAAGTTTCTACTTTCTTTTATTGGACTTGGGAATGCAAAAGGTGCAGGAAGTTGTGGTTTGTGGGCTAAGGAAGGGTGATCAAATCCCCACCTTATCTTGTTAAGGAAACTGCCCTTAAAATTTTTAGAAATGATATGCACACCACAAATCACGCAAGGGGTTCTATGCAAGCATGGCAATGTATGATCATGCTTTTAAGAAAGTTGAGATTCTCACCTTGTCTCCCGCAATCTTCGACAAGAAAGAAAACTTTTCAAAAGGAAAATTACCTAAAGATGGAAATCTAAATGATGCATGTCTTAAAGATGGAAAGTTTATAATCTTGACATGACATCTTTTATTGGATTCAAGTGATTGATTTTTTTTATTTTTTAATTAATTATCTACACATGGAAACTAAGAAAAGAAAACTCAATCATGAGGGTTTTAAGGGTACTTACCTCCAACACACTCCCTCGTTCTTTTGGAAACTAAAACAAATAGAAAGAGAGAGAGAGAGAGAGAGAAGGAAACTCACCTCACTTACCTTTTTTTCAGATTTTGTTTTGTGCAATTTTCGGATTTGTTTTCCAAAATAGCCCCTTTTACTTACAGATCTCCCTTTTAGTGACAGATTCTTCAATTTTGCAACTTTCAGGATTTTTCACTTTTTATTTGATACCTACAAAAAGAAAGAAAATGTTAGCCCGAATATATAAAAAAAAAAAACAAGATTATCAAAACTAAAAATCTAACTCCCCGACAACGGCGCCAAAAATTGATAACCCACAAATGCATCGTTAAACACGTGATTAACAATCTCAAAATTATCGGCTTACACTAACAATTTTAACAATAGTTAAGTGGTGAGAGCCGAGTCGAATCCACGGGGAACTAGATTTTAGAGTTGAAAACCTTGGATTTTTATTTAGGAAAATAATGTGGTGATATTTAAAGTAAGTTGCATTAAATAAAACTAAACTAATTAAACTAAGTAAATAGAGAGAGAGATAAAGAGTAGATTAGAGACAAAGAGGCAAAGATCTGAAATTGCATTCCACTAAACAAAATGGTCAACAAAAATTGTTTTATACTAAACGAAATAAATCAACAACAACCCTAAAAAAATATGGAAAATAGAGAGAAAAAGGAGAGAGGAAACGAGAGAGAGAAAAAACAAAAGATGAGAGAGAGAAGAGAGAGAGGAGCGGCGCGTGAGAGAGAGATAGGAGAGAGAGAGAAGAGAGAGGAGCGGGAGATGTGAGAGAGAGGAGAGATAGAGCGATAGAGGAGAGAGAGAGGTGGCGATAGAGGAGAGAGAGAGACAAAAGAGAGAGAGAGCGCAAGAGAGAGATAGGAGAGAAAAGAGAGAGAGGGAAGAGAGAGGCGAGAGAGACGAGAGAGAGGGAGAGGGCCGCGCTTCTACGTGCATGCATGCACGTAGAAGCGGGGCGGCGTGGCGCGGGATCAGTGGGCTTCGCGACAGGCGGGGCGGACCACAGGCGTTGCGAGCGGGGCTGTGCTGGCTGGGTGGGCCCAGGCGCGCGGGGCGAGGCGGCGCTGGCGGCAGGGCGCACACGGCTGGGCTGCTGCTGCTGCTGTTTTTCCACTGAAAAGAGGCCGGGAGAGAGGAAGAAGGGAAGACGAAAGAGGATAGGGTGAAGAAGAGAAAGAAGAAGAGGAGGAACGGGAGATCGCAGGAGGGAGAGGAGAGAAACTGAGAGATAGCATGAGAGAGAGGGGAAGGGGGTTTTTAAAGTGTTCAAGGAAAAAGAGAAAGGAGGAGAGTTTAAAGGAAAGAAAATTTTTGAAAATAAGAGAGGAGATTTTTAAAAAATGAGAAAGTGTTTTAAATTTTGAAATGAAAGATAGAGGGGGAATATTTTAATAGAATCTCTCATTATTCTCTCTTGATCCAATCAAATCCATTGGCCCATTTAACCTTCATTTCTTGGCCCATTAATCCTACAAACACAACACAAAATAGATTTAATCAATTATCATTTTTGTAATAAAGTGACAATGAGTTTGTGTAAAATTAAGGACCATAAGATAATAAAATAACATAATTATCATCAATAACAGCACAATTATCACATAGCATATTTTCCATCTACTATAAAAAAAATAAACGTTGGATGACCAATGATGTAGAATCTAAGTTTGACTTCCCAAAAAGTATGTGATTCTCCTTTCCAGCACACTAAGAACATGTTTGACAAAAAAAAAAAATTTGGTTAGGAGTCACTTTTTGGCTTTCATTTTAACATAAGAAACATAAATTAGAAATTTTGGTTAAAATGGCTTCAAAACTACAAAGTATAGATATAAGACTACAATTATATCCTCATAATAACTAGGGTAGAGTTTGTAAGAGTCCCAAAGTGTAAAGTGTGGCTTTCAAGTGACATGTCAGCATGTGGAGAGGATGATTGCGTCTCCCTCATTTTCCAACAATTTGGGAAGAAAGCCATGAATTACTAAAGGATAAAGATAACCTATATCAGCATGCATATATATCATTATAAAACAAAATTTGGACAATTAGTATTCAGTAAAAAGTGTGGATATATCATGGTTAAACAAATTATGAATGGCACATGGAAGCAACAAATTTAGAATATTTTTTCTCTTGGCCCATTTAATTGGAATAGACTTGGGTTCCATTCAATAGGTAGATATTGGAAGATCCAAGCATGGAGTTGGTAAGGAGTGCTTAAATGACATAGTTTGTTCTTTACATTAGCACCAATATGAATTTTACCCCCAAAAGATTCGGAATAAATCAACTTGAGAGCCATCCCCCAAAAGACTGCACTACTTCTTTAACTTTGAGGAATATACTCCTGGATTGGATACTCTAGTTGGAAAAGGAAGATTGATGTCACTCATATGCTGCAGCTTCATATATCTTTGTTTAGCATACTTGGACCAGAGAGAATAGCTTGTCAATATGTTTCATGTATCTTCAGTTTAATGATTAGTATTACACTTTTAGTTTCAGTTTCAATTTAATGATTAGTAAATTGTTCACTTTTAGTTTAATGATTAATATTACACTTCTTATTTTAATGTGTTTGTTTAGTATTGCACTTGTTTATATGTAATATTTCTTGCAAGGTGTTGAACAACTTCAAAGGGAAAAAAAAAGGTGCACTGGCCCTGTGTTCCTAAATTTCACCTACTTACACGGCAATCAGTAGCTAACAGGAAACGATTTGGGGGAGTCAGGTTCAGAGAAATGGAGAGGGACTGCCTACTTGCCCATGGGTCTGTGAGGAGTCATTGAGTGTGAATAGGCATTCGTGAAGGTTCGCAGTGGCCCCATGGGCAAGTAGGCAGTCCTACTCCATTTCTCCGAACCTGACTCCCCCAAATCTTTTCCTGTCAGATACTGGTTGTCATGTAAGTATGTGAAATTCAGGAACAGAGGGCCAGTGCACCCTTTTTTTTTTCCTTTGAAGTTGTTCAATACCTATAGCTTGTACAAAATCTTCATAAAATTCCCAGGTTGCTTCACTCTGTGGATAGTCCTTCTATTTATTTATTTTTCTCCTAGCCTACTAGAACATGATTTCCTCTGTTTATTTATTTCTTTTTAAGTTGCACAAGCACTCATATTACTTTTCTTGTTCAATGCAGGTATTCATTTGTACAAATTGTGTAGGTTTGGTGTTCTTTTCTGCTCATGTAATCCTTCCATCCCCTCTATATATATTTGTTGAACCAGCGAGCCTAGGTGGTGGCTAATGTTTATTTAATCCAGCGAGCCTGGGTGGTGGCCCATATTTTTTGTAGGATGTGATTGTATGTGTGAATGTAAATGTACACTAACTGCTTTACAGGATGTATGAATGAGAAGACAGAGAAAGCATGAATGTCAATGAGTGAGATGAGTGGACCTTCTTTTATTTTTTACCCATTCAAGACTTGTGTTAGGATATATGTTTTTACTATCTTTTAATAGTAATGTCATATATCGAGCATAAAGTCTTGAATTGTCCAAGTTGGGCAGTCTATGGATATTTGATTCATCTGTTCTTCTTAATTTATTATATGTGTATTGTGATTGTCTTAAAATTTTGCTTAGAGAAGTATTACCAGAAGGAGCTAATTTACCTCGAACATGGTATGAAGTGAAGAAGACTATGAAAGATTTGGGGTTAGGTCATGAGAAGATATATGCTTGTCAGAATGACTGTGTCTTGTTTCGAAATGAACATGAACATAGGGATCGATGTCGAGCATGTAATGCACCCATGTACAAAGAAAATACGCAACAAGGTAGCCTGAAGAAGAGACGTTGCAATTAGGTGCCATACAAAATATTGCGTTATTTTCCAGTGAAAGATAGATTACAAAGAATGTTCATGTCTTCTAAGATAGCCAAGTGGATGACATGACACAAAGATGGCCGAAGTCTCTCGGAAAATGGAACTATGCGACATCCTGCTGACTCTGAAGCATGGAGACATTTCGATGATCAATATCCAGATTTTCCTGCAGAGGTACGCGACGTGAGACTCGGCTTTGCGACTGATGGGTTCAATCCATTTGTGATGATGAGTAGCAGGTATAGTGTATGGCCTGTGATGATAGTAGTTTATAATTTGCCGCCATGGATGTGCATGAAGTAGACATTTATGATGATGTCATTACTTATTCTAGGTCTTGAAAGTCTTGGAAATGATATCGATGTCTATTTACAACCGTTGATAGAAGAATTGAAAGATTTGTGGGACAACAGTGTTGAAACATATGATGCTTCAAAGAAATAGAATTTTCAAATGAGAGTTGCCCTTCTGTTGACGATCAATGATTTTCCTGCATATGCCAATTTATCAAGATGGACTACCAAAGGAAAACATGCATGTCCATCCTATCATTATGATACAAATTCAAAATGGCTGCACAATTGTCAAAAATTCTGTTATCTAGGGCACCGACGATTTTTGCCAATCAGTCATAGATGGAGAAGGCGTGAGTATCAACACAAATTTCATGGCGTGGCTGAACGTCGTAAGTGTCTAGAAGTGTTAACAGGTGCTGCAGTGTGGAATCAACAACTTCAACTTCCTCATATCATATTTGGAAAGAACTTTAAGAAGGATATCAAGAATTTTGACAGATGGAAGAAACAAAGTATTTTTTTAGAGAGCTACTGTATTGGTCAAATCTACTCATTCGGCACAACCTAGATGTAATGCACATTGAGAAGAATGTATGTGACAATTTGTTGGGAACTTTGAATCTTCTTGGTGGGGAAAAGAGCAAAGACAATCTGAATGCACGGTTAGATATGGAACAGTGGGGAATAAGACCAAAATTCTATCCACAGACAGACAGTCATAATAAGACCAGGTTACCAGCGGTAGAATATGTTGCCCAGCTAGCAAGCCCAGAGGGGGGGGGGGGCGAATGGGATTCTAAAAATTCTTTTAAATTAAAACCTATCAATAAAAATGCTGAACACAAAAACACTATGATCGATAGTTAGTGTTGATGATAATGAAGACAAACAAGCAAGCACACAAGCACAGGAGGATTTTATCCTGGTTCGGACCTCCTATCCTAAGGAGTCCTACGTCCAGTCCCCAAGCAACAACTTGGGATTTCACTAACCAAGGGTACTGTCCCCCTTAAGGACCCTTACACATCCAGCCGCAATTGGCCTTCTCTTCAAACCCAGAAGAGGTACAAACTGCCACTTGATACACAGGTCTTCCTTCCTCAATGAAGGGAAAAACAACCACCTATTTCCAACAGGTCTTCTCTTCACAGTCCGAAGAGGAACACACAAAAAGAATGTGTAGAAAGGCGAAAGGCCCCTAGACCAAGCTTACAACAGAATGCTTGATCTGAGGCAAAGTCTAAGAGAGAAAGATTTGAACTAGAAAAAATCTCTTAGAACAACAAGCTATCAAAATGTCTAAACAATGAAAGGCTGAGAGCTAAGAGCTGAAGAAAAGATGGAGTGAAAACTATAGCTCTTCTTTCCGATGCTCGCAAGTTGTAGATGATTAACACTAAAGCACTATTGCACCCTAAAGTTGTTTTTCATGGAGTCTTCAGTCTTCTATATATTCTTTACAGCATATTTTGACCGTTGAAGTAGCTGTTTAGATGCCCGTTATCTCACAGCTTTATGTCCGTTAGAGAGACTGGTCGTAGCATGCAGAGATAAGCTTACAGCTACAAATGCTTGGATTTGTCTTTGCATCTTCAGAAAAGATCTTCTAAATCTTTTGTCCTTTCAACAGGTTGACGGATCTATACTTTACGTGCTTTACTACAAGAAGCCTGCATGCATTAAAACATAAATACCTAGAAAACCTTTTTGTCTGGTCGTCAGTCAACTCTGGAAAATGTGCAGTAATGATATGCTCAAACTGGAAAGGATATCCTGTCTTCACACAAATCAAGACTTTATGTGATATATCAAATAAGCAAGAAGATTTCTTGTGAAATGATCAAAATCTTAGTGTGCGCGGGAAGACTTGAACTCCACAGAGTTTTGAAAATATATTTAAATATCATGAGAATAATATATGTATTCATGAAGTTGATGCGATCAATGTTCTACTTATGAAATCGTTGTGTTAACACTTCATTGTTCAAGCAAATCGTTGTTTAAGTAGAACTAAATCGTTGTGAACACAAATTGTTGTACAGGTATAAGCAAATCGATGTACAAGAAAATCATTATACAGATAAACAAATCGTTGTTTAAGTAGAACCAAATCATTGTGAACATAAATCGTTGTACAGATATAAGCAAATCGATGTACAAGCAAATCATTGTACAGATATAAGCAAATCGATGTACAAGTAAATTGTTGTACAGATAGGCAAATCGTTCTTTAAGTGAGAGCAAATCATTATGGCTATCAAACTGTTGTTTCATTTATCGAATCGTTATGAGACCGAAATCGATGTTTCAATAAGGAAATCGATGTGAGACTGAAATCGATGTTTCACTTATGAAATCGTTGTGAGGCCGAAATCGATGTTTCACTTATGAAATCTTTGTGAGGCCGAAATCGATGTTTCACTTAAGAAATCGTTGTGGGGCCGAAATTGATGTTTCACTTATGAAATCATTGTGAGGCCGAAATCGATGCTTCACTTATGAAATCGATGTTTCACTTATGAAATCGTTACAGTGATCAAATCGTTGTACTATAAGGGAAATTGATGTAAACTTAGAAGAAATCGATGTGGACTTAGAAGAAATGCATGCTCTGCACTTTAATCAACAATGTGTAAGAATTACTTACAGATTTTTCTTGGATTATTTCCTGTGGATGAACTTCACAAAAGATTGTTAGAAAATATTTGTTAAGGTTTTGTTAATCACCAAAATTATATATAATTAAATAAAATTATATGGAGATGGACTGATCTTCAACCTCCCCCTTTTTGGTGATGACAAAACATAACATAACAACTATAAAGTACTGAAATGTATTTCAATAAATTTGTTGTTTAAATTTTAGGAATGTATTTCAGAATAGTTGATTTTCTCCCCCTTGTTGTCATTAAGCAAAAAGAAAAGAAGAGAAGAAAGATAAATGGAGCCAATCAATTACTATATTGATAACTAAGGGGGTACAGGGATGTAGAAGGCAGGTGACAAAAGGGAGGCATGGCGAGTAATGATGGGCCAAGCCTTGACCTCCTGCTCTTCAAAATGAATTTGAAAAACACCCTAGACAATAGTGTAGGAAGGCCCCATAACAAGAACCATTCGCTAGTTGTGAAGTTGCCTTTGAGCTTCTAAGAAATTTGCATATTCATCCTTGCCAAGAGACATCTTGTAAGAACTGGAAGTCCCAAAGCTAGCATGCTGTAGGAACTGGTCGATGGAAATTGGATAGAAGATCTGAAGTTCCTTCAGTTCCTTTTTCAGACCAACAAAAATTTTATACCTTTCAACCCAAATGGCAAAAGGATCCTGAACAAGATGGATGGAGTTGAGGTATAAGAATTCTTCAGCTAAAAGAGTTGGCTTCCCAGAGTTAAATAATGAACTGTTCAGATTGGCTAGCTACTGAGCAGATTGGTTGTAGTACTTCTCCCAATCTGATGGAGAGAGCCTCTCACACTCAGACAAGAGGGGAACAAGCACATCAGATTTGATAGATCCCCTATGGTATTCCCTGAATAGGAATCTATGGAATGCAAGGGGATGGCCCTTCTGAACGGAGATTCTGCCCATGACTCTAGCAAACCTCTCAAAAATGATAGGACCTACTTCAGAATCCATGACCAAGGAATGAATCTTAGGTAGGAACACAATCTCTGTGAGCTGGAGAGTAGCAAAATCCACTTGGATGGAGGTGTTGACTGGATTTTCTATTTCGAATAGAGCTATGGCTCCTCTGAATTGACCAAGTTGAATCTCTGGCAGATTATTGAGATATCGATAATCATTGAACATTTGAAAGTGTCTAACCAACTTGATCTCCTTCTGGATGAAAGGACCCCAGGTATTCTTATAATGAATGACAAACCACTCACTTAATGTGAGAGGGTGGTCTCTAGGAGGGAATCTGTCAGATCTAGCAAGTATGAATTTCTTGTACAAGGATTGATGGCCCCGAGCCCACTGATCTTCATTCTTAGATTCAGCCATGGAAAAATTTTTGGACTGATCAGGTTTAGATGGAGGAGAAAGAGGGAGAACAATGTTGAGGTCGTCTGTGAGGTTGAGATGAGGAAGACCACAAACTATGGCAAAAGTGCATTTCTGCAGGAATTCAGAATAAATGGATCTCCTTCTATTTTCAACAGAAAGAGAGAACCAAAGGGGTGGAAAACGAGGTTTAGAAGAGAGGGCAAGGTCCTTTGAGACTTTCCTCTTTTTAGGAGGAGGACTAGAAAGGCATGTCCTGTGAACATGAGAGGAAAGGGAGAGGACTGAGCGAAGAATTGCTTCTTCAAACTCATCTTTGATGTCCTCAATGACCACACTCAGAATTCGAGCACCCTCTGGAATGAGAGTTATGAATGAGGGTGGAGTGGGTGGATGAAGAGTAGAAAGAAATAGAAGGAGGAGGGACAGATGGTCCAACTGAGGATGGATCAGCAGATGAGGATCTAGCTGAAGATGAGGAAGATGAAGCTGGAGGAACCTCAAAAATAGGAGGAGGAGGAGGAATAAAAGTAGAGGAGGTAGGAGAAGAGGAGGTAGTAGGAAATAGTGTAGGTGAGGAATATGTTTTGGAAGGGGTTGTTTGAAGGTGGCAGGGGCTGGAGGTGCAGTGGATGAAGAAGGTGGAGAAGGAGGAGCTGGAGTTTTAAGAGGTGAAGGAACAGGAGGCTCTGGGGGCACAATAGTAGCTTATACTAAAACCTCAACTCTTACTTGCTCTGCTGCTGATTCCACTCGCTCTGATGGCCCAGACTCTTCCACTACTGGCCTTGCTGGCCCTGACTCTTCCAAAACTGGCCCTAGAGGCCCTGACTCCTCAACTGCAATTGGCCCTGATGGCCCTGAAGCTTCAACACCAACTGGCCCTGATGGCCTGGCAGTTTCTTCAGAAGTCCCTGGTGGCCTGACTGCTTCTTCATTACTTGGCCTTGATGGCCGTGGAACCTCTAGAGCTATTGGAGTGGGAGCAGGAGGGGCAGGAGTAGACAATTGCACCCAAACCAAATCTAAAAGATTTGACACTAATTCCTTCATGCTTCCCAGCTCAATTTTCATTCCCCGCAGCACATCTTTGACCATTGCCAGCTCTTTGACCCCAGTGCTCTGGCTAATAAAAATGGAGGAAATATCGGACTGAACAGAGCATAAAATCTCCCCTTGAGCATTTAATCTTTCAATTATAGGCTTCATATTCACTTTAAGGTTCTTCTTCTTATGGGATCTACGGTGTGTCTTATTGGTTAGTAATGGAACTTTGGTGGCCACACCCTTCCTTTTACTTCTTGATCTGGTGGATGGCTCCTTATCAACACCTTCAGCACCATTAGAGGTGCTCTCCACAAGACCTTCTTAGAACTGATCAGTAGGGGCATTAACTGTGGGCTCCCCCTGAATTTCGGCTTCCATTTTAGCTACATGCTCCCCCTGAGCTGGAGCATCCTCCATCTGAACATCACTGTGGCCTGGTGCCACAACTTCTGGAACAAATTCTTCTTGCTACCCCTGAATACTGGCGACAGTTTCCAACACTTCTTGAACTATCGAAGCAACAACTGTCGAGGGGGACTCAACCTTTGATAGCTACCCTACGGGCTCAATATGCTCGGGAGGAATGTCTTCAATTCTACTAGCACTTGCCACTGGTTCTTCTGTTCTGATTTTTGCTGCCTCTTCTTGGACTGCTGGGATAGCTGGATGCTCTACAACAGGGTCTTCAACCCTCACTCCTGCCTCTCCTTCTGCTTCTGGAATTTGAGGAATTTTTTGAGCTTCCCCGATAATGGCCTCTCCTTCTGCAACTGAAGTTTTTGTCCAGACACGGACTACTAGAGAAAAACCGCACTTCTTCAAGTTTCTGGACCTGATAGCTTGGCCCATCTTCTCTGACACTTCACCATTCAAATTTATGTTGTAATGCTGGAAAATCCTTGTCAGTAGGTGAGCATATGGTAAAGACACGTTTAGTTTGTTCTTCTTGTCCCAAATCATTGCTGTTGCAAACTTCATCCTCTCAATAATCACTTCTGCCATATTAGTATCCTGATTCTGAATAGCCCAAAACATCATATCTGAATTTGCCATAAGGCAAGTGGAGAAAGTTGCACTTTTTGGTACTAGGATCTGGCAAACTATGAAATGCAAAATCTGGTTGAAAGCATTTAACTGGTTGATGTCAATCTTGTCATCCTTCAACTTGTACTCAGTTTTGATTATCCCCAAACCCTTGACATGGATGTCGATGCTGTCTACCCCACTGCGACCAATGGTAGACACTCCAAACAAACTCTCCAAAAGATCATATGTTATGTGGATGGCGGTACCTTTCACTATGGAGGTAAGGGACCCATCCTCTTCGGATTTCACACAGGTATAGAAAGCCTTTACTAGATCTGGATAGCTTGCCTATGAAATAGTCACCATCCTTGTCCATTTCATCCTCTGCATCGCTGCTACCACACTGTGCATTCCATTTTTCTCTAAATCCGCAACATCCACAGCCTTGTTGCCACACAACTTTGTCTTTACTACTGCAAACCTCTCTTGCTGCTCTGCTGTGAGGAAGGCAACGTTGTATCCACCAACGGTGCCGGAACTCCCAGAAGCCGCCATGGAAATGAACAGAGAAAGTTTCTGGAGGATTGTTGGAAGGAATGGAATAGAAGCCCTCAAGAAATTTTGGTAGGAACAGAGGGATTCTATGAAATCACAGAGAGAGAGTGTGTAAGACCCTCGAATTTTGCCCTCTTATTTAGATGTTTGGTTGTGTAATGTTTAGATGCTTGTGAGTACAGTTATGTGCATATATATATATATATATATATATATATATATATATACATATTATAATTAAATAAAGTTGTACATATACGTATGCTTGTTTAATTATGTACATATGGTGTTTATGTAATACATTGTACATTATATGTATGTATGTACATAGTGTAAGCTTTGTGTTCTGCATTTCTGTGTTCGGGCCGAAGGACCATTTAACGTCAACATGTATGGATGTTAGGGGTTGAGTTGACGTCCAGATCGATGGACGCCAACTCCAAGTTGACGGCAACCTAGGTGGACGTCTATTTCCCAAAACCTGTGCAATCTCAGATATGGAAACGGCTGCGTTTCCTCTGGCACCTGTTTTGGAAACCTACTCCAACGGTAGGATCCCCTTCTAAACGTGTACCCTAACTTCCCTAGCTTATAAAAACTCCTTTTGGCTGGATTAGAGTCCCTTTGGCTCTGTGAGAAAAACCCTAAAGAACTTGTGTGAACTTGAAACTTTGGGGGTTTGGATCTCTCTTGTTGGTGTGTTTGTGGGCAATCTCCATCGATTGGAAGGAACTTTGAGCATAAAGGAAGGCTTCCCCGACGACGGTGTACAACCAGCTTCATCACAGAACCGGTTCAGGGACGATTTGAGGAGCTTCTTGGCTTGGCCGAGGAGAGGTTCTATGGAAAATAATTCTCTCTTATCAATTTTTACAAAGGCAAGTAACCTGTGTGTATCATCCCTGCCCATGTCTAGTAGGTCCTAGGAATTTTACAGATTTTTCCCTCGTGTCCTGGAACCCCCATTCATCATTGTTTCTGCGTTCAGTCTATGTTTGCACAGACAGGCACTAAACGGCAACATCTGATGCCATTAAGATCCCTGGTTGGCGGCATGATCCTGTGTCATTAACCTATATTGGCGACAGCGTTTGTGTCGCCAAGTTCAACAGGTTTGACAGAATGCATGTTTTGATCCTTGTGTCATATTTTTCGGATTTCTGGACATGAGTGCATGTTGCAAAATTTGTGTATGACCAAGTACATCTAGTAGAACATGCCATGTGGTTAGGATTGAATTTTCGTAGATTATCCTATTTATTAGAATTTCTATAACAAGGTATTAAGCATGATTTAGCCTTCTTAATTCCTGTTTAATTAGATCCATGTTAAATTAGGGTTTCAGAATTTTACTGTGACTATATGATGACTGTATTCAGGTGTTAACAGTGCTATATATAACTGTGTTATTGTGAAATCTATTGAAGTAAAATTAGTGATAAAATGCATGAAATGTTGTTTCAATTACTTAAATTAGTTTACTGATCCGAAAAATATGAGAAATTAAGCATGTGATGTATTTATTGTTTGGATCCTATTATAAAAATTTCATGACGTTTGGAGAACAGTAAGCACTGTTATGGATTTAAAGAGAGAAATGACCATATTGAACATGCCTTGTTAATTACGTGTAATTCAGTTGCTAGCAGCATGCTTAGGTCTGTGTTAAGGGTAAATTTTCATTTTGAACAGTAATGATATGATCTGAAAACTAATCCATGTATATGTGTTAAATGTGAATGTGTGTGAATCTAATTACATGTGAATACTATGACAACGTGATAATGTGAAAAGTGTATAAATTGTGTCGTGTGTGACACTGCTACTATAGGGGGCTGTGGAACTGTACCGTAGTAAAGTTCCTATGGAAAGGTTCAATGTGTGTGAAATCCTATGGGCAATTAGGATGAAATCCTAGAGGTGGACAAGTACCACTGGTTAGGGTGGAGAGTGCTTCTCCCGGTTCTGTGCAGTTAACCAAGGTCTATCACTGTGTTGCCTAGGTGATGTGTCATGTCCCACGAATTTAGCAGCGGAATAAATCGGGGAGGCATGAACAACATGTATGGTAACGAAAATTGCGCATACAGTCGCAAATATAAGAGCATTTAATGAACAATAATTGCAAAAACTTTTCATTTTATTGATAATTCATCTAAACTATTACAACCACTAATTCAGAGCCAAAACATAGGGCTCATTGACTTCATTACATTGGAAAAGATAACTAAGCAAATTTCTAACTAATCTCTAAGGTATTAAGGACATTCCATCGCTATGACTCCAGGTCGCTCATCACTCCAGTCCATTCCCATTGGTGTGTGTAAGGTCATCATCCGACTTACCTGAAAACACAATAACAAATAATGAAAGGTGAGCGATCACGCTCAGTAGGACTTAATATCTTGTGTAAACAAGCATGCTTTAAGTGATTAATGTCTTGTAAAGCAGGTTAACTAGAGAGAACGATCAAGTATAGTCGAGAGAGTAATAGCACACGATAACAAGTAAATGATAATACATTCCACAAGATTATTGCAAAACTAGGATGATAAAGGATTGACCATGTAACGAGATAGCGTGTAACAAGATAGCATGTATGGTTGCACAACAGTGCACTAGAAGAATACGACAGTATTCACTCTAGGACAGTAGCCATTCAGTAATAGTTAGTGATAGCACAGTAATATCACAGCACGTCTCAACTAATCAGACTAATAGTAATAGTATAACAATCTAATGTCTAGCCAATTCAGAATAGTTAGTCAGAACCGGTGCATTGCAGAACACGATCAATAGCTCCTGCAGGTATTTTCGGGTGGCTCTCTGCCCCTAAGACTAGATTGGAGCCCCTTGGACACTCTCCATGCCCTACACAGTATGCATTCGAGTCAGTAGAGTCACAATACCCATATTATAGCACTAGACAGTCATGTATAGTACAAGCAATAGGAGCCACAACATCTCAAGAGTCTCAAGAGAGTACTAGATGAATAGACGAGATAGTAGAGTGAACGTGAATAGATGAGAGTACAAGGATAGTAGATGAGATAGGGGTATAAACATAAAACAACGTTAAACCACTATAGTAATAGTTGCACAGCACCAGGTCGGGTGCCGGCAGTCTGGTAGAAGTCACAACCGCCCACTAGTCGTGCCGTGAGCATGGCCAGATAGTCCGGCGTGATCACAAGATAAGAGAGAACTCACTAAGGCCGTTTGGATCATGCTGGTCCCTAAGGGTGTAACGGGTGTTAATGGTACAACTAGCTCATCGGCAATGGACGTGCGCCAAAGCCAAGAAGACTTACGGAGGCCTTGACAAGGAGTCCCTGGCCCAGTCGAGAGTATTCTCGATGGAGAGGTGGTCCATGCCAAGAGAAAGTGTGTAACGAAACGTTGTCTGTCTTGCCTCAAGTGCTCGAAGGCAGAGGGACGCGATAACGGTGTACAAAGCATGCGAATAATGGGAAATTTAGTAATTAACTTCACTTAATTACCAGATATATTATTGAGTAATTTAATAGGCTCAAATGGCAAACATTAATGTTAAGTGTGTGCAAGTGTAAAGAAATCATGAGAACAAGTAAGATTGTGCACATAGCTCCTTAATTCAATTGATTTCATGTCAATAATACTCATTATTAATTTACAGGCCGTTAATAGTCATGACAGTACTTTAATTAGGGTTAAACAGGGTTAAAATGACATTAATAATAGGGATATAAGTGCAAATACTGGTTCTAGACGCAATAGTAAGGTCGCAATGGCAGCCACTGTCGCGTTCCGATTGCGACAGGGGTGACCGACGCATTGACAGTCATGTCGCGACTGGGCTAACCAGCGCATTCAGGTCGCGATGGGGGTCTCGGGTGCGACAGGCGAACCGGCCTACCTAGCCCAGTTCGGGGGAGAGAACGCGACGGCGCGGGCCGTTGTGTTCATGTCGCGATGGTCCGGCCGACCGCGACCCCTCTGAGGTCGTGATGAATCGGGCCGTCACGACTTCAGAGGCACGGGCCGACCCAGAAAAGGGTTTTTTCCCTATTTGGGTTTTGGTCCTTCCCTCTAAAGCATGATACCAAGCTCTTTAAAAATCCATATAAAATCGCACGATGATCCAAAAATCACGATTCTAATTTTAATCGAAAGAGAACATGGAGATCTAACATTAGACAAGTTTAATTAGAAAACAAATATGGGTAAGGCATGCTTTGAATGGGTTGATCTTTGGTAACCTAAACATGTACAGTCGAGAAACATTGATTTAATTCGCAACAATTACAAGATAGAAATTAGGACAAATAGGGGCGTTTGAAAGCTAGTAACAAGTAGTATTTAGGAGAATAATTTCAGAACATGGGATCATACACACGCATAGATTAAAAGCAATCATGAAGGTTCAGGTACATGAAGTTGACAGGGATTGATACATTTAATACTCCTTCATAGAGCCACGAAAAAAGGGAAATCATAGGGCTTTCAAAGAGGATCGTGTGGCCTACCTAGGGTAATATTTGCATGATTTCTGCTTGAGAGATTGCCTACCTTTTCTCACTGATAAGAAAATCCTAGGGTTTTGATGACGAACGAGATGAAATCCCTCCTTTCCAAGCTCCTCCCTTCTTGCTCCTTCGTTCTTCAGCTTTTCTCTTCGTCCCACAAGGTTCAAGCAATGAGCTATGGGTTGGTAGGGACGAATTTGGGGTGTTTTAGCTAGTGTAAGAGTCCTTATTTCCTAAAACTCTTCCTTTCCTTTAAAACTCCAAATTTCCATCTTTATCTCCCTCATTTTCTCTTTTATCTACCTAATAGGATTGGGAAGAGGGCTAATTTTGTGGGTAAAGGGTTAGGGTAAGTATAGGACTCCTCTTTTGGATATTTATGACTTATTTAATATTTATCTTACCTTTATTTAATTTATGTATTAATTAACTCCGAATTTGGCTTAATTATCTCCCATCTCATGATGGACTCTTCATATTTGGGCCCAACAATTCATGTTAAGACCATTAGTAAAACCCATTACTAATTTAGCTTAATGGACATTGATTTAATTCTATCTATTCACCCTTCATTCTTATTTAAATATATTTATCACATTTATTCAATAAATTTCTTATTTTAATTCAATCTAATATTAATTATGCCAATATTTATTAAACTTCATCAGTTGGGCTCTTACTCTTCTCCCAATAACTCATGTGAGCTTAATTGTACAACCCATACTCTTAATGGGTTTTAATTATCTTTTTATTAAGGAATTAATTCATGGGCCAAGATTTCCTATTGGCCCAATTATCATAATGGGCTATCAACTCATATTATTTAAAGTCTACTCACATGTTTACTTTTAATTTATAATCCACTTTGGCTCGTAGAATAATGGGTTCTCCGACTTATTTCTTACTTACGCTAATAAGTCACATAAATTCTTAAACTTGATCTAAATGAATTTTCTATGCCCAAATTTCTTGATCGGTCATTAGAAAATGTTATTTAAAGTATAACTATTATTTTTACGAAATTTTTATATGAGCTTTTTTTATGCATGAAATAATGGCACGTATATATTTTTAACTAGTTTGATTTATTATTTGATAAATTTTTTAATTTATATTTATTTTCTAATTAATGAATTTTTTTGGGTACTACATCCTCCCCCACTTAAAAAGAATTTGGTCCCCAAATTCATATGATATAATATAACTACCAATTTATTCTGAATATTTCATCCCATCATCTCCCCACTTAGGGCTTTGCTATCGAGAAAATAATATGAACTTTAAACTATGGGTTTAGTGATGGTACCTTATCCACCTTTATTGGCATGATTTATATCCACAAGAGTCTGTAACCGTCTTTGGCGTGGAGTTTGGTTCTTCTTTATTGGACAGTTGATGAGTCGATGTTGTTGACTTCCACAACGCAAGCATCTGCCCAATTTCTTCCAACAGTTATCAATCTGATGCACTTGCTTTTTACAAAATTTATAGAATTCCTTCCACTTCACTTCCCCTTTCATTCTCTTGCTATCTACTGTATTTCTTCCTTTATTACCATTGGAATGGGTGGCACATTCCCCTTTCAACGCCTTCTTCTTATAGATTCTTTCAAGAAGTCCCATGGTGTCCTCTACTATTTGAGCTCTCAATACCATGTCTGAATATACTACAAGGTCTAGCGGGGCCAACTTTTCCCAGAACACAGGTCTCAACCCTTCTAAGAATCTCTTTGCCTTCATCTTGTCCGTACTCAACAAAGGTGGTGCATATTGTGCTAGTCTTTCAAATTGCACTTCATATTCTACTACAGACATCATTCGTTGTTTTAACTCTGCAAATTAATTTGCCTTTTTCTCACGAATCCTCTCGGAAAAATATTTGGTGTTGAAAAGTTCTAAAATTTATCCCACTCTATGTTAATGTTGGGTAATTGTCGACTGGCAGCTTCCCACCAAGCTCTAGCATCGTGGTCCAATTGGAAGGTTGCCAGAAGGACTTTCTCCTGCTTTGAACATTGCATAACTCTAAAGATTCGTTCCATCGCCTTCACCCAATTTTTGGTTTCATCGGGATCCGGAGTTCCATTAAAACTAGGGGGATTCATTCGTTGAAAGTTCCTGCATAAGTCTCCTGCCCCATTTCTTGCTCCTACTTGAATTACGCTGTTAGGGCTTGAGTTAACCCCTGTACGGTCCTTTGCAAGTCCCGCATTTGTGCACGCTCGCCAGCCATCTCCTATAATCTCCTGCGAGTAATAACATTTTATTTCTTTTTAGACTTTGGATGTAAAGTGTTACTAAGTTGATACATATATGTAGATAAATGCATTCTGATCTTAACCATGGTTCTACCCAATCCTCACATAGGTATGGTGGTTGTCTTAGACACGTGTTAGGGCAGTTTACCTAAAACATCCTAGACTTAAAATATTCTAATAAGGATATCCTAGGCTCTGATACCAACTATCATGCCCCACCAATTTAGCAGCGAAATAAATCAGAGAGGCATGAACAACGTGTATGGTAACGAAAATTGCGCATACAGTCGCAAATATCAGAGTATTTAATGAACAATAATTGTAAAAACTCCTCATTTTATTGATAATTCATCTAAACTATTACAACCACTAATTCGGAGCAAAATCATAGGACTCATTGACTTCATTACATTGGAAAAGATAACTAAGCAAATTTCTAACTAATCTCTAAGGTATTAAGGACATTCCATCGCTATGACTCCAGGTCGCTCATCACTCCAGTCCATTCCCGTTGGTGTGTGTAAGGTCATCATCCGACTTACCTAAAAACACAATAACAAATAACGAAGGGTGAGCGATAACGCTCAGTAGGACTTAATATCTCGTGTAAACAAGCATGCTTTAAGTGATTAATGTCTTGTAAAGCAGGTTAACTAGAGAGAACGATCAAGTATAATCGAGAAAGTAATAGCACACGATAACAAGTCAACGATAATACATTCCACAAGATTATTGCAAAACTAGGATGATAAAGGATTGACCATGTAACGAGATAGCGTGTAACAAGATAGCGTGTATGGTTGCACAACAGTGCACTAGAAGAATACGACAGTATTCACTCTAGGACAGTAGCCGTTCAGTAATAGTTAGTGATAGCACAGTAATATCACAGCACGTCTCAACTAATCAGACTAATAGTAATAGTATAACAATCTAATGTCTAGCCAATTCAGAATAGTTAGTCAGAACCGGTGCATTGCAGAACACGATCAATAGCTCCTGCAGGTATTTTCGGGTGGCTCTCTGCCCCTAGGACTAGATTGGAGCCCCTCGGACACTCTCCGTGCCCTACACAGTATGCATTCGAGTCAGTAGAGTCACAAGACCCATATTATAGCGCTAGACAGTCATGTATAGTACAAGCAATAGGAGCCACAACAGCTCAAGAGTCTCAAGAGAGTACTAGATGAATAGAGGAGATAGTAGAATGAACGTGAATAGATGAGAGTACAAGGATAGTAGATGAGATAGGGGTATAAACGTAAAACAATGTTAAACCACGATAGTAACAGTTGCACAGCACTAGGTCGGGTGCCGACAGTCTAGTAGAAATCACAACCGCTCACTAGCCGTGCCGTGAACACGGCCAGATGGTCCGGCATGATCACAAGATAAGAGAGAACTCACTAAGGCCGTTTGGATCATGCTGGTCCCTAAGGGTGTAACGGGTGTTAATGGTACAACTCGTCGGCAATGGACGTGCGCCAAAGCCAAGAAGACTTACGGAGGCCTTGACAAGGAGTCCCTGGCCCATTCGAGAGTATTGCTAATGGAGAGGTGGTCCATGTCAAGAGAAAGTGTGTAACGAAACGTTGTCCGTCTTGTCTCGAGTGCTCGAAGGCAGAGGAACGTGATAACGGTGTGCAAAGCACGTGAATAAAACGAAGACAAGTGTCATTAACAAAATGGGAAATTTAGTAATTAATTTCACTTAATTACCAAATACATTATTGAGTAATTTAATAGGGTCAAATGACAAACATTAAAGTTAAGTGTGTGCAAGTGTAAAGAAATCATGAGAACAAGTAAGATTGTGTACATAGCTCTTTAATTCAATTGATTTCATGTCAATAATACTCATTATTAATTTACAGGCCGTTAATAGCCATGACAGTACTTTAATTAGGGTTAAATAGGGTTAAAATGACATTAATAGCAGGGATATAAGTGCAAATACTAGTTCTCGACGCAATAGTAAGGTCGCGACGGCAGCCACTTGATGACCAAACTGTCCCCATAATAAATATTTCCATTTATTTATATATTAATTTTGATGATTAACAAAATAACACTAATGGATTACTTGAGCCTTAAGTACAGGAAATAAAAGAAAATGAAAGTTCAAGACAATCTGGTAAGTCTCATCAATTCTATCCAAGTCTTTGTATCGACTTCTTTGATAAGCAGAACGATTTCCTCTTTGACCGAAAAACTCAAAACAAATCGATATCGTAACGATTTCTTCAGAACTCGCAACGACTCTCTAGCCGTAACGATTTCTTTAGACCTCGTAACGATTTCTTCAGAACTCGCAACGACTCTCTAGCCGTAACGATTTCTTTAGACCTCGTAACGATTTCTTCAGAACTCGCAACGACTTTCTAGCCGTAACGATTTCTTTAGACCTCGTAACGATTTCTTCAGAACTCGCAACGACTCTCTAGCCGTAACGATTTCTTTAGACCTCGTAACGATTTCTTCAGAACTCGCAACGACTCTCTAGCCGTAACGATTTCTTTAGACCTCGTAACGATTTCTTCAGAACTCGCAACGACTCTCTAGCCGTAACGATTTCTTTAGAATTCGCAACGACTCTATAGTCATAACGATTTCTTTAAGACTTCATAACGATTTCTTTGGAGTTCATAACGATTTCTTCACTGATCATAACACCGTGCTTTGTATAACGATTTCATATAACGATTTCATTATAACTTGACAGTCATAACGATTTCGTGTAACGATTTCCTTACAACTCGATAGTCATAACGATTTCTTGTAACGATTTCCTCAGAACTCACAACGACCTGCTTGTTGTAACGACTTCATAAGTTATCACATCGACTTCCTTGCAGTTCATAACAACTTGCTATAATTCATAACGATTTCATAAGTCAGCAAGATTCTTTTTATCGAATTTCTTGATGCATCGGTATAATGCTTTTTAAATAGCGTTGAAAAGTCAAAGTCATATCTTGTCCGTTGACTGCTATGCATTAAATGCTCTCCGATCGTATCTCCCATGCATGCAGACAATATCTTCCATTTCTATGCTACTCTGTCTACGTACTTTTTTGGACAGAAAGGAGCTTTGCTATATACTGCAATATCTGTTCCATCTCAACTAACAATAGACAGCAGTCCTAGCTGTCTTCTATTTATTGATGATATGCTTACAGATATCTGACAAGACTCATCTGGACAACGTTGGACACAAGATACAGAGTTCTATGACATCTCTTTGGCGTGTACACAAGGATAAAAGACTGACGATCAGAAGCTTCCTCTGTGACCAGTCTAACGTACACAAGGATAAGAGACAACGGACACTTCAACGTTCGAATTTGAATTAGCAGTTTAAATAGAAGACTCAAGACGGAATAGGAAATAACGCTTGATTTTAGAAGAAGAAGAAAGAAATCTATCCCTCAGAATCTTTAGAACTTTGAAGAAGAGCGAAGCCTCCACTCCAAACCTCGTTCTAAGCTCTTAGCTCTCTGTGCTCAGAAGGAATCTTTGCATTTGCAAGAGCCTGTGTGGTCCTTGGAGAGAAAAACCTTGTTAAATCTCTTTCTCTCTCGGGGGCTTAGGAGCTTCAGTGTGTAGCTGATCAAGCTAGAGTCTGAAGCCTGTTTTCACACCCTTTTTCTTATTAGGTTGTGTTCCCTTCTGGACGAAGGAAGACCTGGTGGTATCCAGGGTGGTTGTTGTTCCCTTCAGACTGAAGGAAGACCAGTTGAGGCTGGGTGTAAGGATCCTTAAGGGGGATTGTACCCTTGGTAGTAAAATCCTGAGGTATTGCTCAGGGACTGGACGTAGGTCTCCTGTGGAGAGGAGTTCCGAACCAGGATAAAATCCTTGTGTCTTGTGGATGTGTTTTGTGTGATTGTTGTCTTGTTTACTCTAACTCTAACCTTGTTATTAAGTTGTGCAATCCTTTCAGTAAACAGGTTTTAATCAGAGATCGAAGTTTTAATAACCCATTCACCCCCCCCTCTGGGCTAGCTAGCTGGGCAACAAGTGGTATCAGAGCCCGTCTCTTCGACAAAGAAGAAGATCCAACGATCTGAAGAGCAAAGATCAATGGCAGCCCAAAGTAACTTCGAAGGTCAGTCAGTCAACAGGCCTCCCTTGTTCGATGGAGAAGATTACACATACTGGAAGACTAGAATGGAATATTTTCTACAAGGTAATGATTACACAATCTGGTCCATTGTAGAAGAAGGTGATCTTTTGGTCACAAACGCTAAGGCTCAGTGGACAGATGATGATAGGAAAAGAATATCCTTAAACTGCAAAGCCAAGAGCATATTATGCTGTGCCCTAAGCAAGAAAGAGTTCAATAAAGTCTCAGCCTGCAAGTCCGCAATGGAGATGTGGGAAAAGCTCAAAATTACCTATGAAGGGACAGACAAGGTAAAGGAGACAAGAATTGATATTCTAGTAGCTCAATATGAAAGATTTCAGATGCAGACAAGTGAATCAATAACTCAAATGTTCAGCAGATTCACTGACATCACAAATGGATTAGCCGGTTTGGGAAAGGTCTATAATGCACCAGATATGGTTAGAAAAGTCCTCAGATCTTTACCATCTTCTTGGACTCCGAAGGTAACAGCCATTGAAGAAGCCAATGATTTAAAATTAATGTCATTGGAAAAGCTAATAGGATCTCTCATGGCTCACGAGATAAACATGGAGAGATTAGGAGAATCCTCCAGCAGGAGAAAACAATCAAATGCTCTCAAAGCAAGTGAAGATAATTCGGAAGAATCTTTCGATAATAGTGAGAGTAGTAAAGACAGTGATGATGAAGAAGCGATGCTGTCTCGAAGGCTTCAAAGGATTCTAGCAAAGAAAAAGAAGTATCAGTCAGGAAGAAATTTTTTTAAGAAAAACAAAGACTTCAGAAAACCAGAAGTAAAGGATCAAAAGAAAGGAGAAGTGATCTGTTATGAATGCAAAAAACCTGGACACATCAAGGCAGATTGTCCCATGATCAAAAAGAGTGATCACAAGAAGAAGGACAACTTCAGAAGATTTAAGAAGTACAAAAAGAAAGCAATGGCAGCTGCTTGGGAAAACAGCAGTGACTCAGACAGTGAGTCAAGCTCGAGCAGTGAAGGTGAAGAAGCCAACTTGGCTCTAATGGCCAACACCGAGGACAAGGTAACTTCTGACTCTTCTTTTGATTCATGCAATGATTCAGATTCTGACAATTTGGAAAATGCTTTTAATGAACTTTATGAAAAATACAAAGAAGTATGCAAATTACTTAAAACTAGTAAGAAAAATATAATCTGTCTAGAAAATACAAATTCAGACCTAAGAACAGAAAATGAAGAACTTGAAAAACAAATTACTGAACATAAAAGAAGAAATGAATTATTATGTGAAGATTTAAAAGAGAAAAATAAGAAAATAAATCTTCTAGAAAAACAAGAAGACTTAGGTGAATTTAGAATAGAAATAGAAAGACTAAATAAAGAAAATGATAATCTATCAAGTACACTAGAGAAATTCACCAACGGTAAAAACTCTTTAATATTAAAAGATGCTAGGAGATCGGGTAAAAAGAAAAATGGATTAGGATATACACCCCCAGACAATGAAGAAACCATAATATACCCTAAAACATATCCAACACCAAAATTTGTACCCGAACAAGATATAGCATACAAAGCTGATTTCAAATATATAGAAAAAGTGACTAAGTTATCCTGCTGCAGTCACTGCAACAAGTTAGGACATATTAAAATTACATGCCCAACAAGACATAAAAAATGGATATTAAAAGGTAAAGTTGATGATACTAACCAATCAGGACCCAAAAGAATTTGGGTACCTAAAGCTTGATGTTCTCATTTCAGGTTAACCCTCGAGCATCCAAATGGTATTTGGATAGTGGGTGCTCAAGGCATATGTCAGGCAACAAGAAGATATTTGTTGATCTCCAAGCTGAAGAAGGCACAGTCACCTATGGAGATAATGGAAAAGGGACTGTGATAGGAAGCGGGTCTGTGAACATCAAAGGAAAATCAGTTATAGAAGATGTAATGCTGGTCAAAGGGTTAAAGCACAATCTCATCAGCATCAGTCAGTTGTGTGACAAAGGCCATCAAATTCAGTTTCAAGAATCAAAATGCCGTATCTTAAAAGATGGTGCAGTCATATTTGAAGCCTACAGAGAAAGAAACTTGTATGTTCTATATCTCGAGAAACTCAAGGATCAAGATGTATGTTTGGCAGCTAGTAAAGATCAATCAACTGAGTTGTGGCACAGAAGATTGGGCCACTGCAGCTTGGATGGGTTGAACAAACTCAGAAAGAGAAAACTAGTTGAAGGACTGCCAAAGGTAAATTTCAGATTGGATAGCATTTGCAGACCTTGTACAAGAGGAAAGCACACCAAAGCTCCTTTAAATCAAAGACTGTAGTAACCTCCTCAAAGCCCTTAGAACTACTTCACATGGATTTATTTGGGCCAATGAGAACTACCAGTTTGGGAGGAAAGAATTTTGGATTTGTAATAGTTGATGATTATTCAAGATTCACTTGGGTATCCTTTTTAGAGCACAAAGATGACACATTTGAAAATTTTGTCAGCTTCAATAAGAAAGTTCAGAAAGATCAGAAATTCTCAATTGTCTCTATTCGATCAGATCATGGTGGTGAGTTTCAGAATGAAAGGTTTACGAAGTTCTGTGATGATCAAGGAATTGAGCACAACTTCTCAGCTCCAAGGACACCTCAACAGAATGGAATTGCTGAGAGGAAAAATAGAACTCTTTTGGATATGGCAAGAACCATGTTATCAGAATATGATCTGCCAAGATACTTCTGGGCCGAAGCTATCAACACTGCATGTTATATCATAAATAGAGTGATGATCAGGCCAATTCTGAAAAAGACGTCTTATGAACTCTACAAAGGAAAGAAGCCAAAGATTAGCCATTTCAGAATATTTGGATGTCCTTGCTTCATCCATAACAATGGAAAAAGGGACATTGGTAAGTTGGATGCCAAATCAGATGAAGGCATCTTCATGGGGTACTCTTCTAAACCCAAAGGTTATAGAGTTTTCAATAAACGTTCCTTATTGATTGAACAATCAGTACATGTTATTTTTGATGAATCTAACCCTTCCTTGAAAAAGGAAGAAATTAGTGACATTGATGATGCAGATGACTTGTCCGAAAAATTAAAGAATACTTCAATTAAGGACAAAGAGGATCCAACTCTGGAAGAACTGCAGCAAACAGAAATCCAACATGAAGATCTTCCAAAGGAATGGAGATATCAGAAAGATCACCCTCCTGAAAACATCATTGGTGATCCATCTGTAGGGGTAAGAACTAGAGGTAATGTAATTCCATGCGACTATTTAGCATTTGTTTCTCAAGTAGAGCCTAAGACAGTCAATGAAGCTTTATCTGATGAATCTTGGATATTAGCCATGCAAGATGAACTAAATCAGTTCAAGAGAAACTAAGTATGGTCACTTGTTCCTAGACCATCCAATCATTCAGTCATTGGCACCAAGTGGGTGTTCAGAAATAAACTGGATGAGTCTGGAATAATCTTAAGGAACAAAGCCAGATTGGTGGCTCAAGGCTACTCCCAAGAGGAAGGCATAGATTTCGATGAAACTTATGCACCTGTAGCTAGACTTGAGGCCATTAGGATTTTACTTGCTTATGCATCTGCACTTGATTTAAAACTTTTTCAAATGGATGTCAAGTCAGCCTTTTTAAATGGTTTCATCAAGGAGGAAGTTTATGTTGAACAACCTCCAGGTTTTGACGACACTGAATTTCCAAATCATGTATTTAAACTACATAAGGCTTTATATGGCTTAAAGCAAGCTCCTAGAGCCTGGTATGAAAGGCTCAGTACTTTCTTATTAAATCATGGTTTTACTAGAGGTAAAGTAGATAGTACTTTATTTATAAAATCTAAGAGTAAACATATACTTCTTGTACAAATCTATGTAGATGATATTATCTTTGGATCTACTGATGAATCTCTTTGCAAGTACTTTGAAAAGCTTATGCAGGGAGAATTCGAAATGAGCTTGATGGGGGAGTTAAGTTACTTCCTTGGATTGCAAATCAAGCAAGGGAAGGATGGCACTCATATCTGTCAAGCAAAGTACACCAAAGAGCTGTTGAAGAAATTTGGATTTGAAGATGCAAAGCCATTATCAACTCCAATGAGCACATCAACCAGAATGGACAGTGATCCAAAAGGTAAAAGGGTAGATCAAAAGAATTATCGAGGTATGATAGGATCATTACTTTACTTAACTGCCAGTAGACCAGACATTTTGTTCAGTGTATGCATGTGTGCTAGATATCAGGCAGACCCTAAAGAGTCTCACTTAATTTCTGTAAAAAGAATATTTAGATATTTAGCTAGAACTCATGACTTAGGTCTCTGGTATCCTAGATCTTGTGAGATAAATCTAATAGGATATTCAGATGCTGATTATGCTGGTTGCAAAGTAGATAGAAAGAGCACCAGTGGATGTTGTCAGTTTCTTGCAGGATGCCTAATATCATGGACATCCAAGAAACAAAATTCAGTAGCTCTATCAACAGCTGAGGCGGAATATGTTGCTGCTGGAAGTTGCTGTACACAACTTCTTTGGATAAAGCAACAACTTGAAGATTTCGGCATTCACATCAAATCAATTCCTCTATTGTGTGATAATACAAGTGCCATCAACCTCACCAAAAATCCAGTTCAACACTCAAGGACGAAGCACATTGAGGTAAGATATCATTTTATTCGAGACCATGTAGCTAGTGGTAATTTAGAAATTTCGTTTATAGATACAAATGGTCAATTGGCAGATATCTTCACAAAAGCCCTACCTGAAGAGAGATTTACATCTCTTAGAAGGGAACTAGGGATGTGCAATTTGTGAAAGAATTTCTGTGATTTTATTGACATATAAATTTTTCAGATTAAATGAAAGTTCCCTCTCCGATAAAGTTAAGCAAAACTCAGTTATCTATATGCTTTGACCGCTTCTGTGTGGAAAGTTGTTTGACTTGTCAAATCTTTTTGTCGCTTTCTATCTTTACCGCCTTTGGCGCTCCTCCGTTCATTAAAGTAATACTATTTTATCCAAATCGCTTTGAGATCGATTCGTCTTCTACCTTTACCCTTTTTATCCTCTATCTGTTCACCCAAAGCCGATGCCCTAACGATTTTGGGATCGACTCTCTGCAACTTTCGAAGCCTTCTTCTCTTTCCCGCGAAGAATTCCTTCGAGAACTTCCGTCTCTTCCATCATCCTCCCTTCCAGAATCTTTTCTTCTCTGCACCCATGGCCGCTCCGTTGATCTCCGGAAATGTTGGGGGCTACAGTGCTGAGTATTTATCCCCAAGGGAGCAAGAAAGATTTACGTTTGTGAAGACGAAGATTTGCGGAAACAAGGCAGTGGATGTTCAGAATCTTGAGAAGAATGGCATGGCCAGGCTAGTTGATACTCTAAGAAGATTGCAGTGGATGGATGTGGTCACCTTCAGTGAGGTAAGCTACCCGGACTTGGTCAAAGCATTCTACATTTGTCTGAAGTCAGAAGCAGATGGGTCCCTTGTTTCCTCTGTCAAGGGCATCCAAATCAGAATAACCCATGAGCTGTTGCGTGATTTGTTTGGAGTGAAGACCTCTGGATTTAGTGGCATTCACTCTGTGAATGATGAAGTCAAAGGTCTCGGGATTATCGGTCCAGGATTTAAGTTAAAGGATGGGAAGCTTGATATTAATCAGATGTCCGCATTCAATAGATTGCTTCACTTTATAGTCTGCCAAATCTTAGTACCTCGTAGTGCTACCTTTTCTTCATGTACTAGGGCAGATTCGGACATAATGTTCTGGGCAATCCAGAACAAAGAGATAAACCTGGCCGCAGTGATGATTGAGCGAATGATGTTTGCACATGCTCAGTTATGGGAAACAAAGAGCAAGTTGAATGTTTCCCTTCCGTATGCTCATCTACTGACCAAGATTTTCAAGCACTTTGGAGTAGATTTGTCAGGTGCAGTAGCTGAAAAGATGGGCCAGTCTATAAGGTCCAGAAATCTGAAGAAAAGTGGATTCTCAGTGGTAGATGGAATGTGGTCAAAGACTTCTGTGGCTGAGGGAGAGGCAATCATTGCAGATCCAGCAGAGCAAGCAACAGCAGATCCAGCAGAGCAAGCAGCAGCAGATCCAGCAGAGCAAGCAGCAGCAGATCCAGCAGAGCAAGCAGCAGCAAATCCAGCAGAGCAAGAACCAGTAGAGTCAGCTATGGGATGCCTATCCGAAGCTCAATTGGAAGAGGGTGCAGCTGGTGTGGCAGATTCCTTGCCCACCACCTTCGTCGCCTCTATTTTAAGAGAAGTATTGGATTCCATTCCCTCCATCTCAGTCTCTTCTAAGGCAGGTGGACCTGATGAAGAAGTTATGGCAGCAGGCCATACTGAAGTTCAGTCTGAATCGGTTGCAGATGTTGAGGTACAAGCAGGTACTCAACAAGATGTGGTCATGGAAGAAGCTCCTACTCAGGGGGAGCAAGAAAGTATTGAAGTCCCTGCTCCCATTCAGGGGGAGCAAGCTGAGATTGAAAAGTCAGCGAATGAAGCTTTTCCTGAGAAAGCTGCACCTTCTCAGGAAATTCCTGCTCCAGCCTTGGTTGATGTTAGTGAAGGCCCAAGTTCAACTATAAATCTTGAGGCGCCTGTCACTCATCAAGGTAAGCGGAAGAGAATTGTTCACAGACGGTCAAGGAAGGGCCCTAGAAAAGTGAACTTGAAGCCTGTTATGGCTATGTTAAAGGCCCAAGGAGTGATCTTGGCATCAGTCCAGTCCAGTATTCAAGGCATTGTTTCTAATCAAGCTTCAACTTCCTCAGACGTATCTTCAATAAGAAATGCAATGAGGTATTTCAATAAAGAGATGTCTGATATGAAAATTTGCTGGCTAATCTTTCAAGGTCTAGTGGTGTCCCTCCTGCACCCACTCAGAGCAGTCCAGCTGAAGTTCCCAGGCCACCAGGGCCTCCAGCAGAAGTCTCTCAGCCAGCAGGGTCACCAGTTCAAGGGTCAGGGCCATCAGGGCCATCAGTCGTGAGGTTACCCGGACCAGTGGCAGCCTCAGGGTCTTCAGGACCCTCTCCAGCAGTCAGAGAAAGTCAGGCCAAAGGGAAAGAGCCAGTGTCAGTCTCCAAGGCCCCTGATACTTCATCTCTTGCCACTCCAACCCTCTTCACTCCTTCATCTCCCACTACTGCACCTCCTGCTCCACCAACCATAAAACATCCCTTCCATGGGACCCTCCTTCTCAGTTGCCTCTGGCGTTTTTCTGCAAATTTTTGAGGATCTTGAGATCAAGGCATGGGCTGTTGTCTCACAGCATGCCTCCTTGTTATCTCCTCTGTATTATCTTTCTCCATCCTAATATAAATCTTTCTCTCTTCTTTGTCTCACCGCTTATCTTTTTGCTTAATGACAAAATGGGGGAGACAACTAACGCAAATCTGAAAAACATTTCATTTTTTGTATGACGTTTAGTATATTTTGTCATCATCAAAAGGGGGAGATTGATGACCAAACTGTCCCCATAATAAATATTTCCATTTATTTATATATTAATTTTGATGATTAACAAAATAACACTAATGGATTACTTGAGCCTTAAGTACAGGAAATAAAAGAAAAATGAAAGTTCAAGACAATCTGGTAAGTCTCATCAATTCTATCCAAGTCTTTGTATCGACTTCTTTGATAAGCAGAACGATTTCCTCTTTGACCGAAAAACTCAAAACAAATCGATATCGTAACGATTTCTTCAGAACTCGCAACGACTCTCTAGCCGTAACGATTTCTTTAGACCTCGTAACGATTTCTTCAGAACTCGCAACGACTCTCTAGCCGTAACGATTTCTTTAGACCTCGTAACGATTTCTTCAGAACTCGCAACGACTCTCTAGCCGTAACGATTTCTTTAGACCTCGTAACGATTTCTTCAGAACTCGCAACGACTCTCTAGCCGTAACGATTTCTTTAGACCTCGTAACGATTTCTTCAGAACTCGCAACGACTCTCTAGCCGTAACGATTTCTTTAGAATTCGCAACGACTCTATAGTCATAACGATTTCTTTAAGACTTCATAACGATTTCTTTGGAGTTCATAACGATTTCTTCACTGATCATAACACCGTGCTTTGTATAACGATTTCATATAACGATTTCATTATAACTTGACAGTCATAACGATTTCGTGTAACGATTTCCTTACAACTCGATAGTCATAACGATTTCTTGTAACGATTTCCTCAGAACTCACAACGACCTGCTTGTTGTAACGACTTCATAAGTTATCACATCGACTTCCTTGCAGTTCATAACAACTTGCTATAATTCATAACGATTTCATAAGTCAGCAAGATTCTTTTTATCGAATTTCTTGATGCATCGGTATAATGCTTTTTAAATAGCGTTGAAAAGTCAAAGTCATATCTTGTCCGTTGACTGCTATGCATTAAATGCTCTCCGATCGTATCTCCCATGCATGCAGACAATATCTTCCATTTCTATGCTACTCTGTCTACGTACTTTTTTGGACAGAAAGGAGCTTTGCTATATACTGCAATATCTGTTCCATCTCAACTAACAATAGACAGTAGTCCTAGCTGTCTTCTATTTATTGATGATATGCTTACAGATATCTGACAAGACTCATCTGGACAACGTTGGACACAAGATACAGAGTTCTATGACATCTCTTTGGCGTGTACACAAGGATAAAAGACTGACGATCAGAAGCTTCCTCTGTGACCAGTCTAACGTACACAAGGATAAGAGACAACGGACACTTCAACGTTCGAATTTGAATTAGCAGTTTAAATAGAAGACTCAAGACGGAATAGGAAATAACGCTTGATTTAGAAGAAGAAGAAAGAAATCTATCCCTCAGAATCTTTAGAACTTTGAAGAAGAGCGAAGCCTCCACTCCAAACCTCGTTCTAAGCTCTTAGCTCTCTGTGCTCAGAAGGAATCTTTGCATTTGCAAGAGCCTGTGTGGTCCTTGGAGAGAAAAACCTTGTTAAATCTCTTTCTCTCTCGGGGCTTAGGAGCTTCAGTGTGTAGCTGATCAAGCTAGAGTCTGAAGCCTGTTTTCACACCCTTTTTCTTATTAGGTTGTGTTCCCTTCTGGACGAAGGAAGACCTGGTGGTATCCAGGGTGGTTGTTGTTCCCTTCAGACTGAAGGAAGACCAGTTGAGGCTGGGTGTAAGGATCCTTAAGGGGGATTGTACCCTTGGTAGTAAAATCCTGAGGTATTGCTCAGGGACTGGATGTAGGTCTCCTGTGGAGAGGAGTTCCGAACCAGGATAAAAATCCTTGTGTCTTGTGGATGTGTTTTGTGTGATTGTTGTCTTGTTTACTCTAACTCTAACCTTGTTATTAAGTTGTGCAATCCTTTCAGTAAACAGGTTTTAATCAGAGATCGAAGTTTTAATAACCCATTCACCCCCCCTCTGGGCTAGCTAGCTGGGCAACAAGTGGTATCAGAGCCCGTCTCTTCGACAAAGAAGAAGATCCAACGATCTGAAGAGCAAAGATCAATGGCAGCCCAAAGTAACTTCGAAGGTCAGTCAGTCAACAGGCCTCCCTTGTTCGATGGAGAAGATTACACATACTGGAAGACTAGAATGGAATATTTTCTACAAGGTAATGATTACACAATCTGGTCCATTGTAGAAGAAGGTGATCTTTTGGTCACAAACGCTAAGGCTCAGTGGACAGATGATGATAGGAAAAGAATATCCTTAAACTGCAAAGCCAAGAGCATATTATGCTGTGCCCTAAGCAAGAAAGAGTTCAATAAGTCTCAGCCTGCAAGTCCGCAATGGAGATGTGGGAAAAGCTCAAAATTACCTATGAAGGGACAGACAAGGTAAAGGAGACAAGAATTGATATTCTAGTAGCTCAATATGAAAGATTTCAGATGCAGACAGTGAATCAATAACTCAAATGTTCAGCAGATTCACTGACATCACAAATGGATTAGCCGGTTTGGGAAAGGTCTATAATGCACCAGATATGGTTAGAAAAGTCCTCAGATCTTTACCATCTTCTTGGACTCCGAAGGTAACAGCCATTGAAGAAGCCAATGATTTAAAATTAATGTCATTGGAAAAGCTAATAGGATCTCTCATGGCTCACGAGATAAACATGGAGAGATTAGGAGAATCCTCCAGCAGGAGAAAACAATCAAATGCTCTCAAAGCAAGTGAAGATAATTCGGAAGAATCTTTCGATAATAGTGAGAGTAGTAAAGACAGTGATGATGAAGAAGCGATGCTGTCTCGAAGGCTTCAAAGGATTCTAGCAAAGAAAAAGAAGTATCAGTCAGGAAGAAATTTTTTAAGAAAAACAAAGACTTCAGAAAACCAGAAGTAAAGGATCAAAAGAAAGGAGAAGTGATCTGTTATGAATGCAAAAACCTGGACACATCAAGGCAGATTGTCCCATGATCAAAAAGAGTGATCACAAGAAGAAGGACAACTTCAGAAGATTTAAGAAGTACAAAAGAAAGCAATGGCAGCTGCTTGGGAAAACAGCAGTGACTCAGACAGTGAGTCAAGCTCGAGCAGTGAAGGTGAAGAAGCCAACTTGGCTCTAATGGCCAACACCGAGGACAAGGTAACTTCTGACTCTTCTTTTGATTCATGCAATGATTCAGATTCTGACAATTTGGAAAATGCTTTTAATGAACTTTATGAAAAATACAAAGAAGTATGCAAATTACTTAAAACTAGTAAGAAAAATATAATCTGTCTAGAAAATACAAATTCAGACCTAAGAACAGAAAATGAAGAACTTGAAAAACAAATTACTGAACATAAAAGAAGAAATGAATTATTATGTGAAGATTTAAAAGAGAAAAATAAGAAAATAAATCTTCTAGAAAAACAAGAAGACTTAGGTGAATTTAAATAGAAATAGAAAGACTAAATAAAGAAAATGATAATCTATCAAGTACACTAGAGAAATTCACCAACGGTAAAAACTCTTTAATATTAAAAGATGCTAGGAGATCGGGTAAAAAGAAAAATGGATTAGGATATACACCCCCAGACAATGAAGAAACCATAATATACCCTAAAACATATCCAACACCAAAATTTGTACCCGAACAAGATATAGCATACAAAGCTGATTTCAAATATATAGAAAAAGTGACTAAGTTATCCTGCTGCAGTCACTGCAACAAGTTAGGACATATTAAAATTACATGCCCAACAAGACATAAAAAATGGATATTAAAAGGTAAAGTTGATGATACTAACCAATCAGGACCCAAAAGAATTTGGGTACCTAAAGCTTGATGTTCTCATTTCAGGTTAACCCTCGAGCATCCAAATGGTATTTGGATAGTGGGTGCTCAAGGCATATGTCAGGCAACAAGAAGATATTTGTTGATCTCCAAGCTGAAGAAGGCACAGTCACCTATGGAGATAATGGAAAAGGGACTGTGATAGGAAGCGGGTCTGTGAACATCAAAGGAAAATCAGTTATAGAAGATGTAATGCTGGTCAAAGGGTTAAAGCACAATCTCATCAGCATCAGTCAGTTGTGTGACAAAGGCCATCAAATTCAGTTTCAAGAATCAAAATGCCGTATCTTAAAAGATGGTGCAGTCATATTTGAAGCCTACAGAGAAAGAAACTTGTATGTTCTATATCTCGAGAAACTCAAGGATCAAGATGTATGTTTGGCAGCTAGTAAAGATCAATCAACTGAGTTGTGGCACAGAAGATTGGGCCACTGCAGCTTGGATGGGTTGAACAAACTCAGAAAGAGAAAACTAGTTGAAGGACTGCCAAAGGTAAATTTCAGATTGGATAGCATTTGCAGACCTTGTGCAAGAGGAAAGCACACCAAAAGCTCCTTTAAATCAAAGACTGTAGTAACCTCCTCAAAGCCCTTAGAACTACTTCACATGGATTTATTTGGGCCAATGAGAACTACCAGTTTGGGAGGAAAGAATTTTGGATTTGTAATAGTTGATGATTATTCAAGATTCACTTGGGTATCCTTTTTAGAGCACAAAGATGACACATTTGAAAATTTTGTCAGCTTCAATAAGAAAGTTCAGAAAGATCAGAAATTCTCAATTGTCTCTATTCGATCAGATCATGGTGGTGAGTTTCAGAATGAAAGGTTTACGAAGTTCTGTGATGATCAAGGAATTGAGCACAACTTCTCAGCTCCAAGGACACCTCAACAGAATGGAATTGCTGAGAGGAAAAATAGAACTCTTTTGGATATGGCAAGAACCATGTTATCAGAATATGATCTGCCAAGATACTTCTGGGCCGAAGCTATCAACACTGCATGTTATATCATAAATAGAGTGATGATCAGGCCAATTCTGAAAAAGACGTCTTATGAACTCTACAAAGGAAAGAAGCCAAAGATTAGCCATTTCAGAATATTTGGATGTCCTTGCTTCATCCATAACAATGGAAAAAGGGACATTGGTAAGTTGGATGCCAAATCAGATGAAGGCATCTTCATGGGGTACTCTTCTAAACCCAAAGGTTATAGAGTTTTCAATAAACGTTCCTTATTGATTGAACAATCAGTACATGTTATTTTTGATGAATCTAACCCTTCCTTGAAAAAGGAAGAAATTAGTGACATTGATGATGCAGATGACTTGTCCGAAAAATTAAAGAATACTTCAATTAAGGACAAAGAGGATCCAACTCTGGAAGAACTGCAGCAAACAGAAATCCAACATGAAGATCTTCCAAAGGAATGGAGATATCAGAAAGATCACCCTCCTGAAAACATCATTGGTGATCCATCTGTAGGGGTAAGAACTAGAGGTAATGTAATTCCATGCGACTATTTAGCATTTGTTTCTCAAGTAGAGCCTAAGACAGTCAATGAAGCTTTATCTGATGAATCTTGGATATTAGCCATGCAAGATGAACTAAATCAGTTCAAGAGAAACCAAGTATGGTCACTTGTTCCTAGACCATCCAATCATTCAGTCATTGGCACCAAGTGGGTGTTCAGAAATAAACTGGATGAGTCTGGAATAATCTTAAGGAACAAAGCCAGATTGGTGGCTCAAGGCTACTCCCAAGAGGAAGGCATAGATTTCGATGAAACTTATGCACCTGTAGCTAGACTTGAGGCCATTAGGATTTTACTTGCTTATGCATCTGCACTTGATTTAAAACTTTTTCAAATGGATGTCAAGTCAGCCTTTTTAAATGGTTTCATCAAGGAGGAAGTTTATGTTGAACAACCTCCAGGTTTTGACGACACTGAATTTCCAAATCATGTATTTAAACTACATAAGGCTTTATATGGCTTAAAGCAAGCTCCTAGAGCCTGGTATGAAAGGCTCAGTACTTTCTTATTAAATCATGGTTTTACTAGAGGTAAAGTAGATAGTACTTTATTTATAAAATCTAAGAGTAAACATATACTTCTTGTACAAATCTATGTAGATGATATTATTTTGGATCTACTGATGAATCTCTTTGCAAGTACTTTGAAAAGCTTATGCAGGGAGAATTCGAAATGAGCTTGATGGGGGAGTTAAGTTACTTCCTTGGATTGCAAATCAAGCAAGGGAAGGATGGCACTCATATCTGTCAAGCAAAGTACACCAAAGAGCTGTTGAAGAAATTTGGATTTGAAGATGCAAAGCCATTATCAACTCCAATGAGCACATCAACCAGAATGGACAGTGATCCAAAAGGTAAAAGGGTAGATCAAAAGAATTATCGAGGTATGATAGGATCATTACTTTACTTAACTGCCAGTAGACCAGACATTTTGTTCAGTGTATGCATGTGTGCTAGATATCAGGCAGACCCTAAAGAGTCTCACTTAATTTCTGTAAAAAGAATATTTAGATATTTAGCTAGAACTCATGACTTAGGTCTCTGGTATCCTAGATCTTGTGAGATAAATCTAATAGGATATTCAGATGCTGATTATGCTGGTTGCAAAGTAGATAGAAAGAGCACCAGTGGATGTTGTCAGTTTCTTGCAGGATGCCTAATATCATGGACATCCAAGAAACAAAATTCAGTAGCTCTATCAACAGCTGAGGCGGAATATGTTGCTGCTGGAAGTTGCTGTACACAACTTCTTTGGATAAAGCAACAACTTGAAGATTTCGGCATTCACATCAAATCAATTCCTCTATTGTGTGATAATACAAGTGCCATCAACCTCACCAAAAATCCAGTTCAACACTCAAGGACGAAGCACATTGAGGTAAGATATCATTTTATTCGAGACCATGTAGGTAGTGGTAATTTAGAAATTTCGTTTATAGATACAAATGGTCAATTGGCAGATATCTTCACAAAAGCCCTACCTGAAGAGAGATTTACATCTCTTAGAAGGGAACTAGGGATGTGCAATTTGTGAAAGAATTTCTGTGATTTTATTGACATATAAATTTTTCAGATTAAATGAAAGTTCCCTCTCCGATAAAGTTAAGCAAAACTCAGTTATCTATATGCTTTGACCGCTTCTGTGTGGAAAGTTGTTTGACTTGTCAAATCTTTTTGTCGCTTTCTATCTTTACCGCCTTTGGCGCTCCTCCGTTCATTAAAGTAATACTATTTTATCCAAATCGCTTTGAGATCGATTCGTCTTCTACCTTTACCCTTTTTATCCTCTATCTGTTCACCCAAAGCCGATGCCCTAACGATTTTGGGATCGACTCTCTGCAACTTTCGAAGCCTTCTTCTCTTTCCCGCGAAGAATTCCTTCGAGAACTTCCGTCTCTTCCATCATCCTCCCTTCCAGAATCTTTTCTTCTCTGCACCCATGGCCGCTCCGTTGATCTCCGGAAATGTTGGGGGCTACAGTGCTGAGTATTTATCCCCAAGGGAGCAAGAAAGATTTACGTTTGTGAAGACGAAGATTTGCGGAAACAAGGCAGTGGATGTTCAGAATCTTGAGAAGAATGGCATGGCCAGGCTAGTTGATACTCTAAGAAGATTGCAGTGGATGGATGTGGTCACCTTCAGTGAGGTAAGCTACCCGGACTTGGTCAAAGCATTCTACATTTGTCTGAAGTCAGAAGCAGATGGGTCCCTTGTTTCCTCTGTCAAGGGCATCCAAATCAGAATAACCCATGAGCTGTTGCGTGATTTGTTTGGAGTGAAGACCTCTGGATTTAGTGGCATTCACTCTGTGAATGATGAAGTCAAAGGTCTCGGGATTATCGGTCCAGGATTTAAGTTAAAGGATGGGAAGCTTGATATTAATCAGATGTCCGCATTCAATAGATTGCTTCACTTTATAGTCTGCCAAATCTTAGTACCTCGTAGTGCTACCTTTTCTTCATGTACTAGGGCAGATTCGGACATAATGTTCTGGGCAATCCAGAACAAAGAGATAAACCTGGCCGCAGTGATGATTGAGCGAATGATGTTTGCACATGCTCAGTTATGGGAAACAAAGAGCAAGTTGAATGTTTCCCTTCCGTATGCTCATCTACTGACCAAGATTTTCAAGCACTTTGGAGTAGATTTGTCAGGTGCAGTAGCTGAAAAGATGGGCCAGTCTATAAGGTCCAGAAATCTGAAGAAAAGTGGATTCTCAGTGGTAGATGGAATGTGGTCAAAGACTTCTGTGGCTGAGGGAGAGGCAATCATTGCAGATCCAGCAGAGCAAGCAACAGCAGATCCAGCAGAGCAAGCAGCAGCAGATCCAGCAGAGCAAGCAGCAGCAGATCCAGCAGAGCAAGCAGCAGCAAATCCAGCAGAGCAAGAACCAGTAGAGTCAGCTATGGGATGCCTATCCGAAGCTCAATTGGAAGAGGGTGCAGCTGGTGTGGCAGATTCCTTGCCCACCACCTTCGTCGCCTCTATTTTAAGAGAAGTATTGGATTCCATTCCCTCCATCTCAGTCTCTTCTAAGGCAGGTGGACCTGATGAAGAAGTTATGGCAGCAGGCCATACTGAAGTTCAGTCTGAATCGGTTGCAGATGTTGAGGTACAAGCAGGTACTCAACAAGATGTGGTCATGGAAGAAGCTCCTGCTCAGGGGGAGCAAGAAAGTATTGAAGTCCCTGCTCCCATTCAGGGGGAGCAAGCTGAGATTGAAAAGTCAGCGAATGAAGCTTTTCCTGAGAAAGCTGCACCTTCTCAGGAAATTCCTGCTCCAGCCTTGGTTGATGTTAGTGAAGGCCCAAGTTCAACTATAAATCTTGAGGCGCCTGTCACTCATCAAGGTAAGCGGAAGAGAATTGTTCACAGACGGTCAAGGAAGGGCCCTAGAAAAGTGAACTTGAAGCCTGTTATGGCTATGTTAAAGGCCCAAGGAGTGATCTTGGCATCAGTCCAGTCCAGTATTCAAGGCATTGTTTCTAATCAAGCTTCAACTTCCTCAGACGTATCTTCAATAAGAAATGCAATGAGGTATTTCAATAAAGAGATGTCTGATATGAAAAATTTGCTGGCTAATCTTTCAAGGTCTAGTGGTGTCCCTCCTGCACCCACTCAGAGCAGTCCAGCTGAAGTTCCCAGGCCGCCAGGGCCTCCAGCAGAAGTCTCTCAGCCAGCAGGGTCACCAGTTCAAGGGTCAGGGCCATCAGGGCCATCAGTCGTGAGGTTACCCGGACCAGTGGCAGCCTCAGGGTCTTCAGGACCCTCTCCAGCAGTCAGAGAAAGTCAGGCCAAAGGGAAAGAGCCAGTGTCAGTCTCCAAGGCCCCTGATACTTCATCTCTTGCCACTCCAACCCTCTTCACTCCTTCATCTCCCACTACTGCACCTCCTGCTCCACCAACCATAAAACATCCCTTCCATGGGACCCTCCTTCTCAGTTGCCTCTGGCGTTTTTCTGCAAATTTTTGAGGATCTTGAGATCAAGGCATGGGCTGTTGTCTCACAGCATGCCTCCTTGTTATCTCCTCTGTATTATCTTTCTCCATCCTAATATAAATCTTTCTCTCTTCTTTGTCTCACCGCTTATCTTTTTGCTTAATGACAAAATGGGGGAGACAACTAACGCAAATCTGAAAAACATTTCATTTTTTGTATGACGTTTAGTATATTTTGTCATCATCAAAAAGGGGGAGATTGATGACCAAACTGTCCCCATAATAAATATTTCCATTTATTTATATATTAATTTTGATGATTAACAAAATAACACTAATGGATTACTTGAGCCTTAAGTACAGGAAATAAAAGAAAAATGAAAGTTCAAGACAATCTGGTAAGTCTCATCAATTCTATCCAAGTCTTTGTATCGACTTCTTTGATAAGCAGAACGATTTCCTCTTTGACCGAAAAACTCAAAACAAATCGATATCGTAACGATTTCTTCAGAACTCGCAACGACTCTCTAGCCGTAACGATTTCTTTAGACCTCGTAACGATTTCTTCAGAACTCGCAACGACTCTCTAGCCGTAACGATTTCTTTAGACCTCGTAACGATTTCTTCAGAACTCGCAACGACTCTCTAGCCGTAACGATTTCTTTAGACCTCGTAACGAT
Source organism: Colocasia esculenta (assembly GCA_014218235.1). NCBI lineage: Eukaryota > Viridiplantae > Streptophyta > Magnoliopsida > Alismatales > Araceae > Colocasia > Colocasia esculenta. The sequence continues at coordinate 131,244,359 of CM024755.1, forward strand.
TTCTTCAGAACTCGCAACGACTCTCTAGCCGTAACGATTTCTTTAGACCTCGTAACGATTTCTTCAGAACTCGCAACGACTCTCTAGCCGTAACGATTTCTTTAGACCTCGTAACGATTTCTTCAGAACTCGCAATGACTCTCTAGCCGTAACGATTTCTTTAGAATTCGCAACGACTCTATAGTCATAACGATTTCTTTAAGACTTCATAACGATTTCTTTGGAGTTCATAACGATTTCTTCACTGATCATAACACCGTGCTTTGTATAACGATTTCATATAACGATTTCATTATAACTTGACAGTCATAACGATTTCGTGTAACGATTTCCTTACAACTCGATAGTCATAACGATTTCTTGTAACGATTTCCTCAGAACTCACAACGACCTGCTTGTTGTAACGACTTCATAAGTTATCACATCGACTTCCTTGCAGTTCATAACAACTTGCTATAATTCATAACGATTTCATAAGTCAGCAAGATTCTTTTTATCGAATTTCTTGATGCATCGGTATAATGCTTTTTAAATAGCGTTGAAAAGTCAAAGTCATATCTTGTCCGTTGACTGCTATGCATTAAATGCTCTCCGATCGTATCTCCCATGCATGCAGACAATATCTTCCATTTCTATGCTACTCTGTCTACGTACTTTTTTGGACAGAAAGCAGCTTTGCTATATACTGCAATATCTGTTCCATCTCAACTAACAATAGACAGTAGTCCTAGCTGTCTTCTATTTATTGATGATATGCTTACAGATATCTGACAAGACTCATCTGGACAACGTTGGACACAAGATACAGAGTTCTATGACATCTCTTTGGCGTGTACACAAGGATAAAAGACTGACGATCAGAAGCTTCCTCTGTGACCAGTCTAACGTACACAAGGATAAGAGACAACGGACACTTCAACGTTCGAATTTGAATTAGCAGTTTAAATAGAAGACTCAAGACGGAATAGGAAATAACGCTTGATTTTAGAAGAAGAAGAAAGAAATCTATCCCTCAGAATCTTTAGAACTTTGAAGAAGAGCGAAGCCTCCACTCCAAACCTCGTTCTAAGCTCTTAGCTCTCTGTGCTCAGAAGGAATCTTTGCATTTGCAAGAGCCTGTGTGGTCCTTGGAGAGAAAAACCTTGTTAAATCTCTTTCTCTCTCGGGGGCTTAGGAGCTTCAGTGTGTAGCTGATCAAGCTAGAGTCTGAAGCCTGTTTTCACACCCTTTTTCTTATTAGGTTGTGTTCCCTTCTGGACGAAGGAAGACCTGGTGGTATCCAGGGTGGTTGTTGTTCCCTTCAGACTGAAGGAAGACCAGTTGAGGCTGGGTGTAAGGATCCTTAAGGGGGATTGTACCCTTGGTAGTAAAATCCTGAGGTATTGCTCAGGGACTGGACGTAGGTCTCCTGTGGAGAGGAGTTCCGAACCAGGATAAAAATCCTTGTGTCTTGTGGATGTGTTTTGTGTGATTGTTGTCTTGTTTACTCTAACTCTAACCTTGTTATTAAGTTGTGCAATCCTTTCAGTAAACAGGTTTTAATCAGAGATCGAAGTTTTAATAACCCATTCACCCCCCCTCTGGGCTAGCTAGCTGGGCAACACCACTGTCGCGTTTAGATCATGACAGGGGTGACCGGCACGTTGACAGTCATGTCGCGACGAGGCTAACTAGCGCGTTCAGGTCGCGATGGGGGTCCCGGTCGCGACAGGCGAACCAGCCTACCTAGCCCAGTTCGGGGGAGAGAACGTGACGGTGCGGGCCGTCGTGTTCATGTCGTGATGGTCCGGCCGACCGCAACCCCTCTGAGGTCACGACGGGTCGGGCCGTCATGACTTCAGAGGCGTGGGCCGACCCAGAAAAGGGGTTTTCCCCTTTTTGGGTTTTGGTCCTTCCCTTCAAAGCATGATACCAAGCTCTTGAAAAATCCATATAAAATCGCACGATGATCCAAAAATCACGATTCTAATTTTAATCGAATGAGAACATGGAGATCTAATGGTAGACATGTTTAATTAGAAAACAAATAAGGGTATGGCATGCTTTGAATGGGTTGATCTTCGGTAACCTAAACATGTACAGTCGAGAAACGTTGATTTAATTGGCAACAATTACAAGATAGAAATTAGGGCAAATAGGGGCATTTGAAAGCTAGTAACAAGTAGTATTTAGGAGAATAATTTCAGAACATGGGATCATACACACGCATGGATTAAGAGCAATCATGAAGGTTCGGGTACATGTAGTTGACAGGGATTGATACATTTAATACTCCTTCATGGAGCCACAAAAAATAGGGAAATCATGGGGCTTTCAAAGATGATCATGTGGGATACCTAGGGTAATATTTACACGATTTGTGCTTGAGAGATTGGCCACCTTTTCTCGCTGATAAGAAAATCCTATGGTTTTGATGAAGAACGAGATGAAATCTCTCCTTTCCAAGCTCCTCCCTTCTTGCTCCTTCATTCTTCAACTCTTCTCTTCGTCCCCCAAGGTTCCAGCAACGAGCAATGGGTTGGTAGGGATGAATTTGGGGTGTTTTAGCTAGTGTAAGAGTTCTTATTTCCTAAAACTCTTCCTTTGCTTTAAAACTCCGAATTTCCATCTTTATCTCCCTCATTTTCTCTTTTATCTACCTAATAGGATTGGGAAGAGGGCTAATTTCGTGGGCAAAGGGTTAGGGTAAGTATAGGACTCCTCTTTTGGATATTTATGACTTATTTAATATTTATCTTACCTTTATTTAATTTATGTATTAATTAACTCCGAATTTGGCTTAATTATCTCCCATCTCATGATGGACTCTTCCTATTTGGGCCCAACAATTCATGTTAGGACCATTAGTAAAACTCATTACTAATTTAGCTTAATGGGCATTGATTTAATTATATCTATTCACCCTTTATTCTTATCTAAATCTATTTCTCACACTTATTTAATAAATTTCTAATTTTAATTCAATCTAATATTATTTATGTCAATATTTCTTAAACTTCATCATTTGGGCTCTTACTCTTGACCCAATAACTCATGTGAGCTTAATTGTACAACCTATACTCTTAATGGGTTTTAATTATCTTTTTATTAAGGAATTAATTCATGGGCCAGGATTTGCCTATTGGCCCAATTATCATAATGGACTATCAACCCATATTATTTAAAGTCTACTCACATGTTTACTTTTAATTTATAATCCACTTTGGCTCGTAGAATAATGGGTTCTCCGACTTGTTTCTTACTTATGCTAATAAGTCGTATAAATTCTTAAACTTGGTCTAAATGATTTTTCTATGCCCAAATTTCTTTATGGGTCATTAGACGTTATTTAAAGTATAACTATTATTTTTACGGAATTTTTATATGAGTTTTTTTTATGCATGAAATAATGGCACGTATATATTTTTAACTAGTTTGATTTATTATTTAATAAAATTTTTAATATATCTGTATTTTCTAATTAATAATTTTTTTGGGGTACTACATGATGGATTTGTGAATGTGTTATGCGTGTCCTTCTAGTGGTGGTTTGGACTATGTGTCACGACAACTAAGTATAAAATGCGAAATTATGTGAATATGAATATGTGAATTGTGCAATGTGTAAAATGAGCATGTGAAAGTATAAAGTGAATGTGTTGTTTTGTGAATAATTGTAAACTATGTGAATATGTTTAATTCATGTCAAAATAGAAAGCAAATGGTGAGGATAATTATGATATATACATAAAAGAATATCTAGATTCCATGCTAGTTGTACTCTTTATTTAATACATAGCTTCGTACTTAAATTGTGTATAGTTGCAAACCAACTTGAATATGTTTTAACTTTCAATTCATGTATGATAAAAGGTAACATCATGCATAATTGTGAATTATTTACATTAAAACAGCAAATTAAATGTGTAAATGAATGTGAAAAGTGCATGTGAAATTGATTAGAATCCATGCTAGGTTGCTAATCACCCTATGCTTAATTCCATGTTCTAGATTTGTAGAATTGTACCATAAAATGGATAATATTGAATTGTTAAATCATGTACATGTTATACGTAGGGAGCATGTATAGGAATGTGAGTTATATTGTTTAATATTATAAGTATGTAACATGTATTCTATTGCTACAAGTCTTTCCATGTATATTAGTTTGGATTGTATAGAGCATGCCACATGTGTTACTTCTTACATTCAAAAGTCAGCATGTGCGTATGATGTGTGTATGGATGTTGTACATGGATTACTTACTGAGTCTATTAGACTCATACTTGCTTCGGCATACAGGTGTGACAGGTGTCTCCACTTCCGAGGAGGAGATAGTTATGAGCGACTCCGAGCACGAGGAGTAGCTTGTGTTGTGGAGACTTCGACATTGTACTTTTATTTTCATAAGTATGTAATGAATAAGTGATGTATCTCATTTAGACAATGTAAACTTGATTTAAAATTGCAATTATGTGGACTTTAGCTTTTCTTTTAAATGCTATATAGACTGTGGATATTTATTGATGATGATGGAATGAGAATAAACTTATTATTCCACTGTATTTATGTTGTATTTGTATACATCTCAGCCTAGTGTTTAGTGTTCGGTCAATGTCCCACTGTGACGACGTTCGTTATATCGACGTGGATTAGTATAATCGTACCGGTATAAGGAGGGTCGTAACAGAGTGGTCTGGAATCGATATGGCTTATCGCTCTAGGCAAGTCCAAAGAGAGGAGAGAGAAGGATGAAATCGATATGACATGGATTTCACGCTTTAGCAGGAAATAAAGGTGTTTTTTGAAATGACACAGAATTAAATGCGGATAACGTCAAAAGAGGAGAAGATAATGGAAATAATAAAGAATTCATCTTGAAAAGTAATAGCATTTTATGATGCAAGCAATAAAGGATTTTTCATGATTTTAGGAGAGAGATAACCTTATTCTAAAGTTTTTATTATTTTAGTTATATGCAGAAAATTTTATTACAAATTGCACATGCCTAATTCCCTTCTAAGAGACATAAATCTCTCTTCAGATAAGGCCTTTGTAAAGATATCTGCCAACTGATTTAAAGTATCTATAAAAGAAATGCTTATATTATCATTCGCTACATGATCTCTAATGAAATGATATCTAACCTCTATATGCTTCGTCCTGGAGTGTTGGACTAGATTTTTGGTGAGATTTATTGCATTGGTATTGTCGCACAGCAATGGGATGGTCTTGATGTGCAATCCATAATCCTCAAGATGTTGTTTTATCCATAGTAGTTGAGTGCGATAGCTTCCAGCAGCTACGTACTCAGCTTCAGCTGTTGACAGTGCTACTGAGTTCTGCTTCTTTGAGGACCATAAAATCAAGCATCCTGTAAGAAATTGATAACTACCACTAGTGCTTTTTCTATCTACCTTGCATCTAGCATAGTCAGCATCAGAATATCCTACTAAACTAATTTCTCATGATTTTGGATACCACAGACCTAGATCATGAGTTTTAGCTAGATATCTAAAGATTCTTTTAACAGAAATTAAATGAGATTCCCTAGGATCAGCCTGATATCTTGCACACATGCATACACTAAATAGAATATCAGGTCGACTAGCAGTTAAATAAAGCAATGATCCTATCATACCTCTATAAAGTTTTTGATCTACTTTCTTACCATCTTTATCATTGTCTGACCTTGTCGATGTGCTCATTGGTGTTGATAGTGACTTTGCATTATCAAACCCAAACTTCTTCAATAATTCCTTGGTATACTTTGCTTGACAGATATGTATTCCTTCATTGCCTTGTTTGATTTGTAATCCAAGAAAGTAGTTGAGCTCCCCCATCATACTCATTTCGAAATCTCCCTGCATAAGCTTTTCAAAGTACTTGCACAAGGATTCATCAGTAGATCCGAATATTATATCATCTACATAAATTTGCACAAGCAATACATTTTTGACTTTTGACTTAATAAACAATGTACTATCTACCTGTCCTCTGATGAAACCATGGTTTAATAAAAATGCACTAAGCCTCTCATACCATGCTCTAGGTGCTTGCTTTAAACTATATAGTGCTTTATGCAGTTTAAAAACATGATCTGGAAAATCTAAATCATCAAAGACAGGAGGTTGTTCTATATAGACTTCCTCCTTTATATATCCATTTAATAATGCATATTTTACATCCATTTGAAAAAGTTTTAAATCCAAGGCAGATGCATAAGCAAGTAAAATTTAAATAGTCTCAAGTCTAGCCACTAGTGCATAGGTTTAATCAAAATCTATGCCATCCTCTTGGGAATAGCCTTGAGCTACCAGTGTAGCCTTGTTTCTAGTGATAACACCAGCTTCATCCAATTTGTTCCTGAACACCCATTTGGTGCCAATCACAGGATGATTTGATGGTCTCAGAACAAGGGACCAAACCTGGTTTCTCTTGAACTGATTGAGTTCATCTTGCATGGCTATAATCCAAGATTCATCAGACAGTGCTTCATTGACTGTCTTTGGCTCAATTTGAGATACAAATGCTAAGTAATCACACGGAATAACATTACCTCTAGTTCTTACCCCAACCGATGGATCTCCAATGATGTTGTCTATGGGATGATCCTTCTTGTATCTCCATTCCTTTGTAAGATCATTATGAGACATTTCTTTCTGCTACAGTACTTCCAATGGTGGATCTTCATAGTGTTTGATGGAGGTTTCTTTCAGTTTCTTGGAGAGGATTTTTGCATTTTCATCATCACTATCGACTTCCTTTCTCAAGGAAGGGTTAGACTCATCAAAGATAACATGAACAGTTTGTTCAATTAATAAACTTTGTTTGTTAAAAACTCTATAACCTTTAGGTTTAGAAGCATACCCCATAAAGATTCCTTCATTAGATTTGGAATCTAACTTACCTATGTCTCTTTTTCCATTGTTGTGGATGAAGGATGGACAACCGAATGTTCTGAAATGACTGATCTTGGACTTTTTCTGCTTGTAAAGTTCATACGTTGTCTTCTTCAGAATTGACCTGATCATTACTCTATTTAAAATGTAGCATGATGTGTTGATCGCTTCAGCCCAGAAACATCTTGAAAGATTGTATTCAGATAACATAGTTCTGGCCATATCTAGTAATGTTCTATTCTTCCTCTCAGCTACTCCATTTTGCTGTGTTGTCCTTGATGCTGAGAAACTGTGCTCAATTCCTTGATCATCACAAAATTCTGTAAATTTTTCATTTTGGAATTCTCCTCCATGATCCGAATGAATGCTTATTATACTGAACTTCTTGTCCTTCTGAACTAACTTACTGAACTTAATGAAACTGTCAAATGTGTCATCTTTATGCTCCAAAAATGATACCCATGTGTATCTTGAATAATCATCAACTATTACGAATCCAAAATTCTTTCCTCCTAGGCTGGTGGTTCTCATGGGCCCAAATAAATTCATATGCAACAGTTCTAGAGGTTTGGAGGTGGTTACAACTGTTTTTGACTTGAAAGATGACTTTGTGTGCTTTCCTTTTACACAGGGTTTACAGACGCCTTCAGTTCTTGAGCTAATCTTGGGCAGACCTTCCACTAAATCATGTTTGATCAGCTTCCTTATTCCATCTAGGCTGCAGTGACCCAATCTTATGTGCCATAGCTCAGCATTCTGATCTTTGTTTGCTGCTAGACATATATCTTGATCCTTCAACTCTTCTAGATGAAGCACATATAGATTCTTTTCTCTGCAGGCTTTGAACACTGTTACACCATTTTTCATAATGAGGCACTTTGACTCTTGAAATCTAATTTGGTGACCTTTGTCACACAGCTGGCTTATACTTATCAGGTTGTGTTTGAGTCCTTGAACACAACACATCTTCAATGAGGGTTCTCCCATGACTGACAACTGGTCCACAACCTATCACTGTTCCTTTTCCATTATCGCCATAAGTCATTGTACCTTCTTCATCTTCAATGTAAGAAAATAATTTTCTGTTGCCTGTCATGTGCCTTGAGCACCCTCTATCCAAGTACCATTCGATTCTCTAAGGCTTGCCTGTAATTAAAACACTAAGATTTAGGTACCCAAGTTCTTTTGGGTCCTTGCTGGTTAGTTTCCTCATTTTTCTTTTTAGGTATCCATTTTAGGTGTTTAGTTGTACATGTTATTTTAGTATGTCCTAATTTATTACAATGACTACAACAAGATATTTTACTTACTTTTTCAGTTGGGATGTATTTAAAGTTAGATTTATATTTAGTATTTTGTTCTTTTACAAATTTTGGTGTTGGATAGATTTTAGGATGTATTATTGTTTCTTCATTATCTGGTGGAGTATATCCTAAACCATGCTTTTTTCTACCCGATCTTCTAGCTCCTTTTAGTATTAGAGATTATTTACCGTTTGTGAATTTTTCAATTGAATTAGTTAAATATTCATTATCTTTTGTTAGCGTCAACTTCCTTTTTAAGTTTGCTTAAGGTTTCCTAATTTTCCAGGTTTGTTATCTGTTCATTTTTAATTTTTAAATTTGCACATAACAATTCATTTCTTCTTTTTAATTCAGAAATTTGTTTTTCTAGTTGCTTAGTTTCAGATTTTAAAACTGAGTTAGTAATTTCCAAGCATGCAAGACTTTTCTTAGTGGTTTTTAATATTTTACAAACATCTTTATACTTACTGTATAGTTCGTTTAATGCATCTTCTAGACTATCTGAATCAGAATCATTACATGAATTAAAAGAAGAGTTAGAAGTTACATTTTCACCTATGTTTGTCATGAAGGCCAGGTTGGCCTTTTCTTCTTCTTCTTCACTGGAGCTTGACTCGCTGTCTGAGTCATTGTCATTGCTTCAAGCAACTGCCATGGCTTTCTTCTTATATTTCCTAAATTTCTTCGAGTGGTCCTTCTTCTTGAACTCTGTCTTTTTCAGCTTTGGACATTCAGCCTTAATGTGTCCAGGCTTCTTGCATTCATAACATACGAGTTTAGATTTCTTTGTGTCCTTGACTTCGGATTTCTTGAAGTACTTTCCTTTCTTGAAATATCTTCTCCCTGACTGATACTTTTTCTTGGCAAGTATTCTCTGCAGTCTTCTAGAGAGAAATGCTTCCTCATCTTCACTCCTCCCATTGCTTTTATCATCATCTAATTCATCACCAGATGTGTCTTCTGCGGCCTTGGGAGCGTTGTTGTGCTTCTTCCTACTAGAGGACTCTCCAAGCCTTTCCATGTTTATTTCGTGGGCCATTAGTGACCCGACAAGCTTTTCAAGTGACATCCTTCTTAGGTCGTTGGCTTCTTCTATGGCTGTTACTTTAGGAGTCCACGAGGCTGGTAGGGATCTCAATATTTTTCTTACCTTATCTCCCATGTCATAGCTCTTTCCAAGTCTAGGCAACCCATTTGTAATATCTGTGAATCTGCTATACATTTGTGTGATTGATTCTCCTAGTTTCATTTGAAATCTTTCATATAGAGGTACCAAGATATCTATTCTTGTTTCTCTGACTTTTTCTATTCCCTCATATATGATTCTGAGTTTCTCTCACATTTCCATTGCTGATTTGCATGCTGAGATCCTATTGAATTCTTTCTTGCTCAGTGCACAGCACAATATACTCTTAGCTTTGCTGTTTAGAGATATCTTCTTTTTGTCTTCATCTATTCAATTTTCTCTACTGTTGAGAACTACTAGATCTCCTTCTTCTATGATGGACCAAAGTTGAAAATCGAGACCTTGAAGGAAGAACTTCATTATGGTCTTCCAATAGTTGTAGTCTTCACCATCAAATAGAGGAGGTCTGTTGACGGACTGACCCTCAGCATATCCTTGAGCTGCCATTTATCTTTGCTCTTCAGATCGTGAAATCTTCTTTCTTGAAGAGACTTACCTCTGATACCACTTGTTGCCCAGCTAGCAAGCCCAAAGGGGGGGTGAATGGGATTCTAAAAATTCTTTTAGATTAAAACCTGTCAATAAAAATGCTAAACACAAAAACACTACGATCGATAGTTAGTGTTGATGATAATGAAGACAAACAAGAAAGCACACAAACACAAGAGGATTTTATCTTGGTTCGGACCTCCTATCCCAAGGAGTCCTATGTCCAGTCCCCAAGCAACAACTTGAGATTTCACTAACCAAGGGTACTGTCCCCCTTAAGGACCCTTACACATCCAGCCGCAACTGGCCTTTTCTTCAAACCCAGAAGAGGTACAAACTGCCACTTGATACACATGTCTTCCTTCCTCAATGAAGGGAAAAACAACCACCTGTTTCCAATAGGTCTTCCCTTCACAGTCCGAAGAGGAACACACAAAACGAATGTGTAGAAAGGCGAAAGGCCCCTAGACCAAGCTTACAACAGAATGCTTGATCGGAGGCAAAGTCTGAGAGAGAAAGATTTGAACTTGAAAAAATCTCTCAGAACAACAAGCTCTCAAAATGTCTAAACAATGAAAGGCTGAGAGCTACGAGCTGAAGAAAAGATGGAGTGAATACTAGAGCCTTCTTTCTGATGCTTGCAAGTTGTAGATGATTCACACTAAAGCACTATTGCACCCTGAAGTTGTTTTTCATGAAGTCTTCAGTCCTCTATATATTCTCTGCAGCATATTTTGACCGTTCAAGTAGTCGTTCAGATGCCCGTTATCTCACAGCTTTATGTCCGTTAGAGAGACTGGTCGTAGGCATGCAGAGATTAGCTTGCAGCTACAAATGCTTGGATTGGTCTTTGAATCTTCAGAAAAGATCTTCTAAATCTTTTATCCTTTCAACAGGTTGACAGATCCATACTTTACGTGCTTTAGTACAAGAAGCATGCATGCATTAAAACACAAATACCTAGACAACCTTTTTGTCTGGTCATCAGTCAACTCTAGAAAACGTGCAGTAATGATATGCTCAAACTGGAAAGGATATCCTATCTTCACACAAATCAAGACTTTATGTGATATATCAAATAAGCAAGAAGATTTCATGTGAAATGATCAAAATCTTAGTGTACGTGGGAAGACTTGAACTCCATAGAGTTTTGAAAATATATTTGAATATCATGAGAATAATAGATGTATTCATGAAGTCGATGCGATCAATGTTCTACTTATGAAATTGTTGTGTTAACACTTCATTGTTCAAGCAAATCGTTGTTTAAGTAGAACCAAATCGTTGTACAAGTATAAGCAAATCGATGTACAAGCAAATCATTGTACAGATAAGCAAATCGTTGTACAGATATAAGCAAATCAATGTACAAGCAAATTGTTGTACAGATAGGCAAATCGTTCTTTAAGTGAGAGCAAATCATTATGACTATCAAATCGTTGTTTCATTTATCGAATCGTTATGAGACCGAAATCGATGTTTCAATAAGGAAATCGATGTGAGACTGAAATCGATGTTTCACTTATAAAATCATTGTGAGGCCGAAATCGATGTTTTACTTATGAAATCGTTGTGAGACCGAAATCGATGATTCACTTATGAAATCGTTGTGAGGCCGAAATCGATGTTTCACTTATGAAATCAATGTTTCACTTATGAAATCGTTACAGTGATCAAATCGTTGTACTATAAGGGAAATTGATGTCAACTTAGAAGAATTGATGTCCAAATCGTTATTCTATAAAGGAAATCGATGTGGACTTAGAAGAAATGCATACTCTACACTTTAATCAACAGTGTGTAAGAATTACTTACATATTTTTCTTGGATTATTTCCCGTGGATGAACTTCACAAAAGATTGTTAGAAAATATTTGTTAAGGTTTTGTTAATCACCAAAATTATATATAATTAAATAAAATTATATGGAGATGGACTGATCATCAGAATATACATTGAACAAATTGTAGACAACGGCTGTGTGCAACTTTCTGCGTAATATAAAAGTTCTAGATGGATATTCTCTAATTTGATGAAATGTGTAGATATTGAAAGTCGAAAATTGGTAGGGCTGAAGAGTCATGATTGCCATATATACATGCAAGTATTATTGTCTTTGGCAATTCGTGGTATTGTCAATCAAGATGTGACAGACCCAATTACAAAGTTAAGTATATATTTTAGAGATGTCTGTTCCAAAGTTCATCATCCGATCATTTGCTTACATTAGAAGGTGATATTGCAGTAACAATATGCAAGTTGGAACAAATTTTTCCATCGTCTTTCTTTGATGTCATGGTTCATTTGATTGTACATCTTGCATATGAAGGGAGAATTTCTGGACCAGTTCAATACTGATGGATGTATCCTATAGAGAGATTTTTGAAGATTTTGAAAGACTATGTTTTAAATAGGGCACATCCAGATGGTTCAATTGTTGATGGCTATCTTATGGAGGAAACAATCTCATTTTGTTCAATGTATATAGACAGTATTGACACTCGCTTTATAACCGAAGGGAAAGAAACTATGATGGCCCCTCTGAAGACAATAATGAAGGAGGTTGTTCGATATTCAAATCTTCAGGACCTTTCTTAGCAGGAAATAGTAATACTCGTATATTGTCTGAAGAAGAAGTTGAGAAGGCACATCTGTACATTCTTAAACAGATTGAAGATATCGATGAATTTTTTTTTTAACACAGGAGATGTGTTGAGAGTTCAAGCCATACAGAAAGGAATTTCTTGAAGTGGTTCCAAAGTTATGTGAAAGATTTGTACAATGCAAATGATCCTTAGTGTACTCCTGATATATACTGTCTGTCACGAACACCTTCAAGGTTTGCACGTTCACACTCGGGCTATATTGTCAATGGATTCAGGTTTCGTACATCATCTATTGATGCAACAAAGGTCACTCAATTGTCTGGAGTTATTGTCAATGCAGAACTTGAATCCATATGTGATGGATATTATGGACGTCTAAATGATGTATTGGAAATATGTTTCGATAATCAAAGACATGTTGTTTTATTTGAGTGTGACTGGTGGGATGTTTATTGAAAAGATAGAGGATTTAAAATAGATAAATATGGAACTATCAGTCTGAACACTCGTCAAAGGCTCAATACAGATGAACCATTTTCCCTGGTAAGTCAAGTGGAACAGGTGTTCTATGTCAATGATAACACAACACAAGGATGGATCATTCCTCTCAAAGCACGTCCGCGTGATTACTACGACTTGCAAGATAAGTCTCCTGAGAATGATATAGAACCAAGTGACGAAGCATTTCAGGACAATCAGATTGATGTTCCGATTAGAGGAGAAATTCAAGATGTGGATCTATGTCAAGAAAGTAGTGTAAGAGTGGACGATTATATTGATATTTAGGTGATTTATTTACGTTAATATTTATATTTCATTTTTAACATAAATTTACATAGATGTTCAAGATTGAAATTTTTTAACTTGTTATGTTTACATATTTACTAACAATTTTTTTTAACAGATGGTTTCTGGTAGTGAGCGCTCTTCTCGTGATGGCTCACGCCTACAGAGGCATCGAACTCTATGTAGTACCCCAAAAAATTCACTAATTTAAAAATAAAGATAAATTAAAATTTTATCAATTAATAAATTTAAAATAGTTAAAAAGTTACGCATCATTATTGCATGCGTAAAAACCCATCGCGATTTAAAATGAGACGGGTACCCCCATCGCGATTTCAAGAATTGCGCCAGAACTCAAAATTTCACTTATACCCCTACTATTTACACCAATTGACCCTTGTTTACACTTAATTAAGCACTGTTATGAATAGTATTAATCTGATTATTAATATTTGGTAATAACTACATAATTCAATTAACTAAAAGCCAAAAGCATGATTATTCATGCTCTCATGATTTCTTACACTTGCACACACTAAACATTATTATTTGCAATGAGACCCTATTAAAATACTCAATAATATATCTGGTAATTATTAAGTGTAATTATTTCACTTAAATTCTTTATTATTTAAATGACTCTTGTCTTCATTTTATTCACGTGCTTTGTACAATGATATCGCGTCCCTCTTCCTTCAAGGACTCGAGGCAAGATGGACAATGTAATGACCCGACCTCTCGGACCCCTGCCAGGGACCCCGAAGGTCGCGCCGCCAAATGGGCCTTCACGACGGCTCGACCACCTCCTCCTCTCTCCACGACGCCGCTCCACTGCTCCGCCACGAGCTCGCCGACGCCTTCACGCTCCAAAACAAGCTCCATCCACACTAACAGGTAAGAGAGCAAGAAATCCCTACAGGTAAACGAAGAACCGAACCGAAATGGCCAACAACACGGACCATCAGAGAAAACACTCCAGCAAGCAGAACTGGAGAAGCAACGCAAGCAGGTCCTAGGAGAACCTCCACCAGAACCACCAAGGCACCGCTCTGGGAAAACCCGCCAGAACGCACCAACCAAACAGACAACACACCTCAGAACTTGAGGTAGCACAGGAATAGACAGAAGCGAGCATGGGACAGTGTCTGCCTGCACCACTCGATCTTACCCAGATCGTCCTTGTGGTCCGACAAGGACACACAATGACTGTGGAGCCACAGAAAACTAAACCACATACTCTACAGGCACATGCGCAGAGGCAAAACTAGGGAAGACGCCTGAGGTTGGCAAAGCCAAGCATCCCAAGATGTCGACAAACAACACGGGAATCAAAGCAACTGCAAAGGTTGAGAACAACGCATCGACCTCAGAGGGACCCAAATCGAAGCAAGGTACCACTATAGAACACACTCGCTTCCAAGTGAGAGGGGAAAACCCGGACACAGACCACGACCAAAGCCTAGCGTACCACCGGCAAGCATCCGCCCGTGAGTCACGTTCAGATCAGAAGGCGGCACCCTGGTCGTCGTGACCTTGTGGCGATAGGTTGGTCGTCGCCTTCTTGTTCAGAAGGCAACACCTCTGTGGTCGCGTTCTGGTTACCGGGTTTCTGGCTGTGGTTTGTGTTCGTGTTGGCCGACGGCCCTCCTGGCGGGGGTCCGGGAGATCGGGTCATTATAGACAATATTTCGATTACACACTTTCTCTTAGCATGGACCACCTCTCCATTGGGAATACTCCTGACTAGACCAGGGACTCCTTGTCAAGGCCTCCGTAAGTCTCCTTGGCTTTGGCACATGTCCATTGCCGACGAGCTAGTTATACCCTTAAAACCCGATCAGTACGATCCAAATGGCCTTAGTGTGTTCTCTCTTACCTTGGAATCACGCCGGACCTCTGGTCTGTGTCTTGGCACCGCTAGTGGGTGGATGTGACTTCTACCGGACTCCCAGCACACGACCTAGTGTTGTGCAACTGTTACTAGCACGCGTTTATTGTTGTTTTACGAATATGCCCCTGTCTCATTTACTATCTCTTTACTCTCATCTGTTCACTTTCTCTCTACACTCTCGTCTATTTATTCTATTACTCTCATCTCTTCTTGGTACTCTTTTTGGCCATATAATTGATTATCTAAAATAACAAACATAACTATATGCCAGTGCAATAGGGCCCGATCTGGTCCTGGGTAGAGCTCCCGAAGAGTGCCATTTCCTCGCGAGGGTAACATGATCAGGGTGTGGATGTCATGCACTCAGCGCCATTTAAAACATTTATAATTTAACTTATGACAATCAATATATCAATCACTATATTATCATTCTCTGGGTTGACAAGATGCTCGACCAGATGTGCTATCTCTACAAGTGTAATTTTGTGCAATCATATACACTATTTCGTTACATGGCTAATCCGTTATCATACTAGTTTTGTAATATTCTATTGGAAGTTATATCGTTCTCTTGCTATCATGTGCCATTACTCTTTTGACTGTACTTGACCGTTCTCTCTAGTTATCCTGCTTTATAAGACATTAATCACTTAAAACATGCCTGTTTACATGAGATATTAAGTCCTACTGAGCGTTATGGCTCACCCTGTGCTATTTGTTATATGTGTTTCAGGTAAGTCGGATGATGACCCTGCACACACCAACGGGAATGGACTGGAGTGATGAGCGACCTGGAGTCTTAGCGATGGAGTGACTTTAGTATCATAGAGTTTAGTTAGATATTTGCTTAGTTATCCTTTCCCATGTAATGATGTCTTTGAGCCCAATGTATTTGGCTCAGAATTAGTGGTTGTAATAGTTTAGGTGATTTATCAATAAAATCAAGAGTTTATTGCAATTATTGTTCATTAGTTGCTAGGATATTTGCGATTGTATGCGTAATTTACGTTACCATACACTTGGCTCACGTCCCCCAGATTTATTCCGCTGCTAAATTGGAGGGGTGTGACAGTTGGTATCATAGCCTAGGATGTCCTCATTAGGATATTTTAAGTCTAGGATGTTCTAGGTGACCTGCCATGACACGTGTCAAAGTCAAACCACCATACCTATGTGAGGATTAGGCAGAACCATGGTTAGGATCTAAATACTTTTATCTATATATATGTATCAACTTAATATTGCCTTAGCATCCTAATGCCAACTTTATTCTTGAAGGAACTCTTAATGGACGCCGAACGTATGCCATTGCAAGCCAACATGAGGTCAACTCAAAAGCTAGTTCGGGCATGTCGGAAAGCTACCCAACTACTAGAAGAGCTTTGAGGACGACCAAAAAGATTAGGAAAGTGACCAAAAAGAATGGAAAAGGAAGACACCAAGAGGGAAAGGAGGCAAGCCCACAAAGGAAACTTAGTTTCCATCATTGTAGTAAGCCAGGCCATATAGCCATTGAATGTTGGCGAAGAGTGGGTGCATGTCTACGTTGTGGAAGTTTGGAGCATCAGATACAAGATTGTCCCCTCTTAAAGGAAATACTTGCTATTACCAAAGCTTTCAACCCTAAGACAAAAGAGAAACAACCAAAAAGTGGCAAGAGAAAAACAAAGAAGAGTAAGAAGAATGACATACAATTAGCCCTTATTCACAGAGAGAGATGCAAGCGCTGCGATAGGAGGGGCCACACGTCGGAGGATTACTGGTGGAAACAAGGAAAATGTTTGCGATGTGGCAGCCCAGACCACAAGATGAGAGACTGCCCGCAATTCAAGGACCAACGTCATGAGAATCAAAATAGAAAGATACACCGGAAGTACCGATAGAACTCTCTCCAAATCAAGAAGTGGGAACTGTGGAAGGTAACTCTGAACTTACAATTAATGACTTTTTGCATAAAGTGATAATTCATATTTAACCAAAGGAGTCGTGAATTTGGAGACCAAAATTTTTTTAAGTGGGGGAGGATGTAGTACCCTAGAAAATTCACTAATTTAAAAATAAAGATAAATTAAAATTTTATCAATTAATAAATTCAAAATAGTTAAAAAGTTACACATCATTATTGCATGCGTAAAAACCCATATAACAATTTCGTAAAAATAGTAGTTATACTTTAAATAATGTTCACTAATGACCCATCAAGAAATTTGGGCGTAGAAAAATCCTTTGGACTAAGCTTAAGAATTTATGCGACTTATTATCATAATTAAGGAATAAGTCAGAAAATCCATTATTTTATGAGCCAAAGTGAATTAAAAATTTAAAATGAACATGTGGGTGGACTTTAAACAATATGGGTTGATAGCCCATTACAATAATTGGACCAATGGACAATTTTAGCCCATGAATAACTTCTCTAATAAAAGGATAATTAAAACCCATTAAGTAAATTAAGTATATAGGTTGTATAATTAAGTCATACATAAGTTATTGGGCCAAAAACAAGAGCCCAAATGATGAAGGTTAGAAATATTAGGAAAAATAATATTAAATTGAAGTAAACTAAGAAATTAGTAAATAAGTATGATAAATTAGAATAAATGGTGAATAAATAAAATTAAATCAAAGCCCATTAAGTAAAAATAAAAGATGGGTTATATTAATGGCCCAAACATAATATAGTGGGCCCAATTGAGAAGAGCCATCTTGGGATGGGAGATAATTAAGATAAATTCTCAAAAGAAATAGTAATAATTAGTAAAATGTTGAGATAATTATTAATTAACCCATATATATCCTAAAAAGGAGTCTCCATCCCATCCTAACCCATTAGCCACGAAATTAGATCTCTCCCCAAGCTAATTAGGTGATAAATGCTAGAAAAGGGGGAGAGAAATTTGGAAATTTGGAGTTAATTAGTAAATAAATTAAAAATGGGTAAGATAATGACTAAACTAGCTTATAAATATCTCTATAAGAGCCCTAGACCTACCTAAACCCTCTACCCACGAAATTAGACCTCTCATCAATCCTATTAGGTAGATAAATGCTAGGAAATAGAGAGATAAATGTGGATATTAAGAGTTTGAAGAGAATGAAGAGTTTTAAGTCATTAGGACTCTTTAAGCATACAAAACACCTCTAATTCGTTCCTACCAAGCCCCATCACGTTGCTGGAGCTCTGGAGAACGAAGAGAGGAGGCTAAGGACGAGGAGCAAGGAGAAGAAGGGCTTGGAGCAAGGAGGATTTCATCTTCTACCTCGTCTTAAACCCTAGGAATCTTTACAATGCAAAAGGTAGGCAATCTCTCAAGCACAAATCGATTAACTTCAGCCATAGGTAGCCTATATATCCATCTATCAAAGCCCCATGATTTTCCTATTTTTCGTTGCTCCATAAGGGAGAATTAAATGCCCTAATCTCTGTTATCTCCATGTACCCAAACATTCATGATTACTTTCAATCCATGCATGTACTTAATCCTATGCCATGGAAATATTCTCATAAATACTTCATGCTGTTAGCTTTCAAACACCCATATTTTCCCCAATTTTCATCTTGTATCTTTTGCAAATTTAATCAAAATCCATGACTGTGCATGTTTTAGGTCACTGAAAAATAACATAATCAAAGCATGCCCTATTCATGTCTATTTTCTAATTAATCTCTTGTTGATAGATTTACTAGTCTACTTTCATTTAAAATTTGTTTCATAATTTTTAGATCACTATGCGATTTGATATTGATTTTAGTAGTAGGCTGTATCATGAAAGGGAGGAATGGACCAAAACCCAAAAAGGGCAAATTCCCTTTTCTGGCTCGGGCCGCCTCTCTGAAATCGCGACGGCCCGACCCGTCGCGATATCAGAGAGGTCGCGAACGGCCGGTCCATCGTGTTATAAACACGACGGCCTGTGCCGTCGCGATTTTCATCCCGAACCGTGTCAGGCCGGCCGGTTCGCCCGTCACGCTTGGACCGCCCATCGCGTTCTGAAATGCGACGGGTACCCCCATCGCAATTTTAAGAATTGCGCCAGAACTCAAAATTTCACTTATACCCCTGCTATTTACACCAATTGACCCTTGTTTACACTTAATTAAGCACTGTTATGATTAGTATTAATTTGATTATTAATATTTAGTAATAACTACATATCTCAATTAATTAAAAGCCAAAAGCACAATTATTCATACTCTCATGATTTCTTACACTTGCACACACTAAACATTATTACTTACAATGAGACCCTATTAAAATACTCAATAATATATCTGGTAATTATTAAGTGTAATTATTTCACTTAAATCCCCTATTATTTAAATGACACTTGTCTTCATTTTATTCGCGTGCTTTGTACACCGATATCGCGTCCCTCTGCCTTCGAGGACTCGAGCCTAGACGGACAACGTTTCAATTACACACTTTCTCTTGACATGGACCACCTCTCCGTTGGGAATACTCCTGACTGGACCAAAGACTCCCAAGGCCTCCGTAAGTCTCCTTGGCTTTGGCACATGTCCATTGCCGACGAGCTGGTTGTACCCTTAAAACCCATTACACCCTTAGGGATCAGTACGATCCAAACGGCCTTAGTGTGTTCTCTCTTACCTTGGAATCAGGCTGGACCTCTGGTCTGTGTCTTGGCGCGGCTAGTGGGCGGATGTAACTTCTACCGGACTGCCGGAACACGACCTAGTGTTGTGCAACTGTTACTATCACGTGTTTATCATTGCTTTACGAATATGCCCCTGCCTCATCTACTATCTCTTTACTCTCATCTGTTCACTTTCTCTCTACACTCTCGTCTATTTCTTCTATTACTTTCATCTCTTCTTGGTACTCTTTTTGGCCATACAATTGATTGTCTAAAATAACAAACATAACTATATGTCAGTGCAATAGGGCCCGATCTGGTCCTAGGGAGAGCTCCCGAAGAGTGCCATTTCCTCGTGAGGGTAACATGATCAAGCTATGTACGGCATGCACTCAGTGCCATTTAAAACAATTACAATTTAATCTATGACAATCAATATATCAATCACTATACTATCGTTCTCTGGGATGACAAGATGCTCGACCATATGTGCTATCTCTACAAGTGCAATTTTGTGCAATCATATACACTATTTTGTTACATGGCTAATCTGTTATCATACTAGTTTTGCAATATTCTATTGAAAGTTATATTGTTCTCTTGCTATCATATGCCATTATTCTCTTGACTATACTTGACCGTTCTCTCTAGTTATCCTGCTTTATATGACATTAATAACTTAAAATATGCATGTTTACATGAGATATTAAGTCCGACTAAGTATTATCGTTCACCTTGTGCTATTTGTTATATGTGTTTCAGGTAAGTCAGATGATGACCCTACACACACCAACGGGAATGGACTTGAGTGATGAGCGACCTGGAGTCTTAGCGATGGAGTGACTTTAGTATCATAGAGTTTAGTTAGATATTTGCTTAGTCATCCTTTCCCATGTAATGACGTCTTTGAGCCCGATGTATTTGGCTCAAAATTAGTGGTTGTAATAGTTTAGGTGATTTATCAATAAAATGAAGAGTTTATTGAAATAATTGTTCATTAGTTGCTCTGATATTTGCGATTGTATGCGCAATTTACGTTACCATACACTTGGCTCACGTCCCCCCGATTTATTCCGCTGCTAAATTGGAGGGGTGTGACACTCTATTGGTCCCTCTCCCTCCCACCTCTCGGTCGATCCCTGCCCCTCCCACCTCTCAGGTGATCCCTCCCCCTCCCACATCTCAGGTGCTCCCTCCCGCTCCCACCTCTTAGGAGCTTCCTCCCCTCCCACTCTTCAGCAGATAGCTCCCTCTTCCAGCCCTCTGGGCTCTTCGATGGCATCTACATCTTCTGTAGCTGGTTCATATTTTAATTTAATGTAAATTTTATATTCATTGTTTAATAGATATTCTCTGATGATGTTTAATGTTTATATTTCAACAGGTCCATCTGCACCGCCTGCACCATCTTGGGGGAGGGGCACTGGCCGTCGAGGGCCGACTAGGGGAGTTACAGAGAGGAGGCTGCCTGATGGACAACAATGGAATGTCTCCCTCGTCCGAGGATATGGCGTGGGCCCTATTGCAGATCACTTTACGAGTTACATGGGCGTTGTATCAAAAATATATTGTAATATTTGGCAAAAATATTTTGCGAAGCTTCCCGTTGTGACTAAGGAGTTGATATTCAGAGATCTTCAGGAAATTATTGTTTAAATTGAATAGTATATATGTGTATATTTCTTATAATTGAGTGACTTTGTTTTGAAGTTGACGTACCAATGGGAGCGAATAGACAAAACAGATAGGGAGATGCTTGCTCACATGAGCGCCATGCATCGCAGCTGGCGTAGCAAGCAAAAAAAAGAGTAAGTTAATATACTATTTAATTTTCATATGTACTTTATTTTTTTAACTTGTTTATATATTGACAAAAATTTTGTATTTCATGTCAGCATTTTAATAGCAAGTCTTTAGATGATGTGATTGCCTCCATCCCAGTAGGTGTTGACTCCTTAGATTGACAAACAATGTGCGAGATGTGGACTACTGGGGATGAGCGGGTAATATTTAAAATGCTTAGAATATAATTGTTTATGATTATTTTGTTTCTATAAATGGAACAATAATTGTCTATTCTTGTCTTTTTAGAGGGTTGTTGAGCGAAATAAGCAAAATCGTACCACTCAGTCTATGACATATAGATGGGGCAGGACTAGTCATTATCAATTGATGAATGATTTTGTGAGTTATGTTTTATGAATAATATTATCCCTTTCATTTAGTTACTTACATGTCCTTCTTATTTTGTCTCAATTTAAACAGTCTAATATGGATGGACATCATCCGCATCGACTTGAGCTTTTCAAGATGGGCCGATGCAAAGACTTACCAGACGGCAGTGAGAGCTGGGTAGATGAGGAGAGCAGGAGACGATATGTAAGTAACTTTATTTCTATTTCTTTTATATGAGGAGAGCTGGGTATCATTAATATTTTTTTCTCTACCTTTTACTGTAGGAGGCTATGACTCAGATGATTGCTCCTTCCTCAGACGTTAATGCCGAGAGCCACACCCCAGCGACTCCCGAGGACGCCTTCATTTCGGTCATGGGAAAAGATTGACCTAGTCGTGTTCGTTGTGTGGGTAGTGGAGAGACGTTAAGCACATGGTATAGATCTACAAGAACGTCTGCCAGTTCAGAGTGAGAAAGGATAACACAAGAACAGTTAAAAGCACAGGAAGAAAAGTTGAAAGTACAGGCAGAGGAGATGACTGAAATGCGAGAAAAGATTTCTCGATTAGAGAATATAGCTACGAAGGTGGATGAGATGAGCACACTCCTCTCCCAGATACAGACGTCACAACCACGTACCCAGCATGTACCTCCTGCAGTTCAGAGCGAGAGCGATAGCGAGATAGATGAGACGGCGGATGATTATTCTGATCATGTCTCTTGATTTCCCTCTTATTCTATTACACTTTCACATTTTCTACTTTTCTGAATATTTGTATAACAATGTTTATGCATTACTTTCTATGTGTGATTGAATGATCCAGCAAGTCTGGGTGGTGGCTCATATATGTGTGATTGAATGTTCCAACGAGCCTGGGTGGTGGCTCAATAGTGTGTGTGATTGAATGATTGAATGCTCCAGTGAGCCTGTGTGGTGGCTCAATAGTAATATATGTGATTGAATGATCCAGGTGGCTCATGCACGAATAGAGTGAGATAATAAATAACAAAGTTTTTTTTTATTTTTTTAACAACATGTCAGTGGTTGGAAAGCCGTTGCCAAAGGAACAAATGTCCGCGACTACCAGATGTTGACAAAAAGTAAAAATATGGCCGCGGCGCTTAAGTCTGCTGACAAAAATGTTTTAAGGCAGTGGTTTCAGCCACTGATAAAAGGGGCATATGTCCGCGGCTAGCACCCGCGGCTTGTAGTCGTTACTGTACAGTATATGGCCGCGGCTTATAGCCGTTGCTGTAAAGTCTATGGCGGCGGATGTTTAGACCGCTGACAATAATACTTTATGTCCGCGGCTATAAAAGGCGCAGACAAATGCTACATATGTCAGCGGCGACAGTAAACAGCTGACATAAGATTTGCTCACAGATTTTTTCAACGATTGTGGCAGCTCTTATATAGCCGCGGACATAATATTATGTCAGCGGTATCTGAAGATTTGTCAACGGCTTCTAATCGCTGACAAATGTTCGTTCTCCTGTAGTGTCTTGTCGATCGATTACAAGCTGATTGTACTACATTAATGGTGCAACATCTGCATGTAGAATTAAGCAATTACTTCGATTCAGGATCATAATAAGATGATTATTCTGCAAAAGAAAATGCAGATTATTGTATATGTAGTGCTTCCCCTGCAGCTTGCAGAATCATGTATTCATCCACCGACTGCCAAGCAGTAATTATAAAGAGTACTTAATTTTCGACATATATAGACGGCGACGGCAATTAAGAGCTTCATGCTTGGGGAGTACCTCCTATATATATATATACCAAACGGCTGGCTAGCTAGGTAGCTAGTAGAATTAATGAGATGTACTAATCCATCACCAGTCATGCAAGCTAGCCGTGAGAGAACGTACTTAATTTGCGATCGAGAGGGCTAGAAATTCAGGTCCGGCAACTCCTCCGGATAAAGGGAAATGGAGATGAGCTTGCATCTTTAATATTCTTGTGGTGCATCTGCAGTACCTCCGACGTCTCCGTCCAACTTGACCACGGTACTGCTTGAATCGGCAGCAAGGCCGTCCAGCGGAGGTGGCGAGGGCGGTTCCGCATCTTCTGTCCGTGCATGGGAAATCGATGTGAGCTTGGATCGGCATTCCTCTGCGCCGCCGCTGCCTCCGTCCAAGTCGACCGCGCTGCGAAGGGCGTTATTTCCCGCCGAACAAGTATCCTTGCTGAACAACGCGGCTGGCAACTCGTCTGGAATTGTGGGCCAGTAAGAAATTGCCAGGAGCAACTCCCGAGCCGCTTCCCGACAGATTCCGTGGTCGTGCCTTGTGAGCTCCATATTAATCGTTCTCTAGCTAGCTTAATTCCGAGCTAATTAAGAACGCGCCCGCCCTGCGCTTCCTTCCGGCCGCTGTGTATTAATTATGAAAGACACAAGTTGTTCATATATATATGCACATATATACTTGAGGGTGCGGGGTATGAAATTAGGATTAGTGTGAGCTAGCTTTCTAATTATCAGAGGACTCCGGTTGGGTCGATCGGTTAGAACTCTTGCTTAAAAGCAAGAGGTCCCGAGTTCGATTCCTGGGGGGGGATTTACCTGATTTACATGCAATCCTCGAGGTGTGTAATTCGGGTTTTTCTGGTCAAGTGGGGTAAGGGCAATACGGGTATACGGAAAGTAGGAGCTGCCAAGTCCTGACCTTGGAGCTCGCGAACACAATCTTTGAGTCCGCAAAACCACACGGGGCGGGATTTCCTCGTTATCAAAAAAAAAAAAAGCTTTCTAATTATCAAGGGGGGGGAGCAGAGAAAATTAGCGGACAAGCTGACACGTCATCAAAAACGTTCCTTAATTTTCCACTTGATAGGATAGGAGGAGGCGCAATTAAGACAAGTTAATTACCTCGGTGAGCAATTAATTAAGAAGAATTGATGCCTGAAATCTCGACTCCGCTCGCTGCAGAAGACCCGGCCTCCTTTCTATTAATTTGGACCCCTCTAGATTGCCTAGCGCCTTGGCTGTGTATATTTATAGTCCTCCCAGGGAGCTGAAACTTCCCAACACCACGAGTCGGTGGCGTGGATCCTCGTCACACCCCATCCTCTTATTCTACGGTTTGGTTCTCCTGTTCGGCCTCTTTTAATTTTCGGTAAGGAATGCTCTCTCCTTATCATTCATGGCAGGTTTCTCTCCCACCCTAAAAGCTATTTTTAGTTTTGGACAGTTTATCCAGATTTGAAAGGCTATATCCTTTTTGGACTTCAGCTTGGTGATGTGTACCAGCAATTCTTTGTTGGGAACCACTAAAAAACAAGAGAGAAGATAATAAATCTGGCTTTACCATGCATGGAGAAACTGATCGTAATACAAACGCTGAGGATGAGATTGGGAACAATATTGCCATAACTCGTACAGGCTGTTGTTGTTACGTTTATATATATACATGAAAAGGCTTACATATTAAGGGATAAACCCAGTGGTTGTGGTTACAACTGATAGCGTTAAAGAAAAAAATATTGCTACATGCAAACAGTATCTGATGAATCCTCCCAACTGACATAAAGATAAGGACGACCAGGCCATGTGGTCTTTGGCTCTGCCGGTAGTGCCGCATCATCTCATACTACTTATTGGTGCTAACAAATCCAAATGTTACAAATCAGTGGTTAACTCATCCCAATGTACGATAACCTCTCTTGATGCGCGGTTTCAAGATCCAGATGGACTAAATTCCAATAATTTAGCTCACTTTGGGAACGAGTTAACTCATAGTTAACTTAAAAAGTGATTTGGCAATGAAAAAATGGTAACTCAATGTAGTTAGAGTCTGATGTGAGTTAACTCATACCTTTTTAACCCTCCTCCACTTAGCCTCAGTTTGATAATGAGTTGAGTTAAAATTAACTTTAACCCAGAGCTAAAGTTAGCCCATTTTTAACTCACTTTTACTTTATTTACAACTGAGTTAACTCATTTGACTATAGTGAGTTAACTTATTTTTCTTAAATATATTTTGATAAGAGAAAGTGAGTTAACCTATGTTCGGAAAAGAAAAAGTAGCAATTAATGTTGTGTACCGTGAGAGCAAAAAGATAGTTAACTCAAACCCACCTCCTGAGGTGGGTTGAAAAATTGTGAGTTAACTCACATTTGACTCACCTTTAATCTAACCCACTTGAGTTAATTATGTAACATTTTTAAATTACTTTTTGAGTTAGTTTTGAGTTAACTCTGAGTTAACTTTAGTCTAACTCATTACCAAACTGAGACATACGGTTAACTTATTTTTTCTACCCCTCTCCACACTGCCCCATGTGCACTGTGCACATAGCAGTGGCAACTGTTCTACGCAAGTCTCTTTCCTCCTCTCGCCGCGTCTTTTCCTGTGAAGGTAAGATCCTCTTCGTGCACTGGCGAAGGTAACGATCATACCGTCCCATGTAAAGTATGTTTACTCTATATTTTAATTAAAATTTATACATTCTAATATTTTTTTAAGAACATCTAGTCATTTAATACAATTTTATTTGAATTAAAAATATTAGGGAGTATTTTTTCAGTGGTCATATAACACTGGTACCTCATTCCGTGCACAATATTTTTCTAATAGAATGTATTTTAGGAATTAAAAATATTTAAGATTGGATGGTCGTTACATATTGTAAAGGGACTGCACGAGTACATTCTCTACAAAAAAAAAAAATTATAATAAGGGGTAAGAAGTGTATGGTATAAGGGCAGGTTAGGTATTATGTAAATATGTGAGGGGGTTAACTCACTTTACCTTGTCAAAGTAATCAAGAAAAAGTGAGTTAATTTTGAATAATTTTAATCATGGATTGGAGTTATCTCTAACTCCAATTCATTATAAAAAAGAGGCCTATTTTTTTTTTGGTAACTTTCTTATTCTCTTCCTTTTAAGGCGTCACTCATAGCGTAACCCACCGAACCTAAATGATTACTACCTCTCGCTCCAGGAGATGCTTTCAATCAGTCATGCTTCCACGGAAAGGCTGCCTCCTCCTCCACTCATACTCTGCCCCTTGAGGTACAAATGAATACTTATCTAAAATATTTTGTGGTTACTATTATAAGCGCTAGTTCTATCTAAAGCATATCCTTCCAAAAACACCTGCATCTACGCCTTTCCTTTTATTTCAACCCTAACAGGAGTTAGAAGATTGGAGAATAAGATTGGACATGTTATGGACCATTCGTTATCTCTCTCTCTCTCTACCTATCTATTTATTTCTATCTATCTATCTATCTATATACATAGATATGTGTGTGTATAAATGCAAAGATATAGGCAAAGAGTTTTGTTATGTTGATCGACCGTACCTAACATCTCTTTCCCCTCCGATCCAAATCCAACAATAGATCTTAATTAGTGACAAAAGAACAACTAATTACCCTCTCCCCTTCCTTCAGGCCCAAGGCACGCGCGCACTTCCACTCGATGCACATGCATCCCTCTGGTACTTCATCTGATCACAATGGGATAAACTACTTCAGAAAAAAATAAAAAAAAGTCGGAAGCTCTGATTGCAATTGGATGGTGAGAGATTTGCCCGCCCATCCACCCTTTCTCGTCCCAGTGTAAAGTCTTCTCCGGGCCCGGTGGGCTTCAATCTTGTTTATGTTCTTTTCTCTTCTAAAGGACAATCTGATTGAGATGAGGAATTGGAGGGGCAGTTTTAAATAGATGCTCCCTCCGTGCAGAGTGATAGAATTCTGCTATTATGGTTTAGTCCGCTAGCAGCAGAAGATTACATTTAAACTGTCCGATTAAAATCTAAGGGTGGGTGTTTCAGAAATAGCAAAGATTAATATCTAAAATGTCCTTTCGTTTACATAAAGGAGAAGAAACCTGAAATAGAGGCAGACAAAACTATTTGCAGTGTGTGTCGACACCCATGTAATATTTTTACATATATATATTTATATATCTATATTATACTACTAAAACAAAATTTCATGTTTCCCGTCAAAATCTGTCTCCAGACACGTGTAAACATCAGATTACTTTTCTTCTACCTTCTTTTGAATTTAAATTTGAATCTAAGTAACATTTACTATTTTTAATATTTTTTACGGCTTCCCAAAGCGGCCCGCCGCTTTCTAAGTCTCCCTTTTTATTTTATTTTTCAAAGTTTACGGTTACTGTGCTACAGTAATTACTGTAGTGCCGCTACAGTAATTACTGTAGCGCGCTGTGGTAGATAACGGTTTTTTCTTTTTATTTTAAAATTTTTATTTTAAAAACAGATTATGTAACATTACATTTTCTATTTTATATTTTTTTAAAAATATAAAAATGAAATTATTAAAAAATGTGTATATTACTGTGCGGCCGGGTCCGGGACCTGAACAATGACCTGCTGCTCGCCGAACACACCATTGCGTCGCTGATAATTATAGAAAAATGTGATGTAGATGTGATGTAGTGGTACCCCAAATGTCCTCATTATTACTGTATTATCCCAACCACCTTCTTCCTCACACTGCCACATGTAAAAAATTATTCGCCAATATAAAGTTTAGATTATCAAACTACATTTTTTTTTAAATACATACGCCATGCCATAACACTTGCCATTATCACCCCCACCCGAGGAGATGACGGAGACATATGTATGTTAAATGTTTGTATATTCATTCATTGTACTTGCAAGCTGAAATATTTTGATTTTCTATCATTTTTTTATCATGGAAACAAATCTATCCTCTTTTAAGTTTCACTGATTCTTTTGCGGTCATGCCGCTTCGGTTCTCAAAACAAGAAGTTGAGGCCACCGCTTCAGACGGTCGCCGCCCGCACGCGCGACCGCTCTGTCTTCTGCGCTTCTTCTTCTTCTCAGGAACACGGCGATGTAGCGCTACAGTAGAAGATGGTTCATTTTTTTTGCTTAGTTTTAATTTTTTATTTAAAATCTGATTATGTAATATTATATTTTTCAAATTGTAGTTTTTTTAAATATAAAAAAATTATTAAAAAATTATACATACTACTATGTGCCAGGTTCGAGACCCGAACGGTGACCTGCTATTCGCCAAACATACTATTGCGTCGTTGGCTATCGTAGAAAAATGTGATGTGCATATGCAGAGTAGTGAAAAGTCCATCTTCATATCTAGAACAGTGGAAGTTCATCTTGATAAAATTTATTATTAAATTTTTCTATTCATCTACATATTTTTTATAATGTTTTATACTAACATGATTATTTACAAACAACAGTCGCTGGTGCAGTTGAGGTAGAAGATTAGTGTTGCACTCTGTTGACCTTTTTTTTCTTAAAGACTTTTAAGATTACTGTACCAATAGTAACTACTATATTGCAACAGTAACTACAATTGCTCATCAGTAGACAACAATTTTTTTTTCTGAGTTTTAAATTTAGATTTTAAAATCAGATACTGTAAGATGACTAAAAAACATTAATTTGTGACTAAAACATCTTTAGTTTTAAATATTTTATAAATATTTAACTATTATTTTTATATTTGACTATTATTCTTATAAATAATATCTTTTATTTTTAATATTTTATAAATATTCACCATATATCGCACAAATGTAGAACTGTATTTTTTAATATTTTATTGATAATTTCTCTTTTATTATGATATATTTCTTATGAATCTTAAGATGTTCTTATAATAGATGTTGTTCTTCTTTGTTTATTATATTATCTCTAAAAAAATATGTATAAATTTTTTAGATATATTAATATATTAAAAATATTCAAATCTAAAATCTTCCCGTGCATCGCACGGGGGTCCAACTAGTATATATATATATAACCTTGTTGAATATATAATTGGATCAAAATCTATCATAAATTTTTATTGCCACCACAAACTCTGTCGTATATCAATATTTTTACCAAAAACTTTATCGCAATGTGCCATGATGAACTTGTGAAATATGCTCGCAATTTTCTTTTTGTGACAGTTAAATTCTTTTTTGGACAAATTTTCCTTAGATACATATATAGAGAGAGAATGAAAAACCAAGTTTAAGAGTAATATGATCTGTATGATCTCTACTGTGATAAGTGGGTCCTTGACGGCATGGTGGTGTGCCATCAAGTTATATTGACCATCATGATATGTTGACAGCAAAATAGTTTGCCGTCAACATGAACTGTTGGCGGCAACGTGTCTTGCCATCTAGTTCCAATGGCTAGGATAGTTGTTGTCCAAGCTGTGGTGGTTGGCAATGATCGTAGCTGCCGTCAAGTGAGGCAGTTCCCATCTTTTTATGCGTCGAACCCCTGTCTCTCGTCCTCACTTCTCATCTTCTCCACCTTCATTCACCTTCCTTCCTCTCCCCTGACCCTTGGCTGCCGACGTGGGTTTCATGGGTGAGGTCGTGGTGGTAGCAGTGGTGGTAGATTGTAAGAATCGAGGCAAGGGAGAGTAGGAGGTCTCCGATGTTGGAGTATGTACGCAAGAAAGTCAATTAATTCATAATTACATGTTGATCTTCAGGTTTTGATAATGATGAAAATATTTTGATAATAAATAATATTTTGTAAAAGAGTTTAATCTCAGATGGACTCAATTCTGTTATTAATTCACATCTTACTTTAATCATATCAGACAAAGACGAAGTACTCAAAATTCGCTAAGTGTTTCTTTGATTACATGAAAAAGTTTACTTTGATTATACGAAGATCACTTTGATTACAAGAAGAAAACATGGATTATATGAAGCACTCACTTTGATTTTACTAAGTATAACTTCCATTGTAAGTAACAGCGATTAATCAAAGCACTTCGATTATAAGAAGTCAACTTCGATTCAATGAAGCCAACTTCAATTCAACGAAGCTAACTTCAATTAAACAAAAGCAACATCGATTGAACGAAGCCAACTTCAATTCAATGAAGCCAACTTCGACTGAACAAAAGCAACTTCGATTCAACGAATCAACTTCGATTGAACGAAGGCTATTTCAATTTGAAGGTCACTTAAGTTTACAAAGGACACTTCGATTCAACGAAGTCAACTTAGATTGAACGAAGATAAAGTCAATTCGAGCTTCAGTGACTTCTATTAATTGAAATAACTTAAATACTTTAAGACTATTTTCTTATAATATTATTTCTTGAACTTGATTTTTGATCAAATTTGTTTATCATTTTAGAATCCATGTATTCATAAAATATTCGACTATTTCGTAACTTGCTATGTTTTAAAGTCTTACTTTATCAAACATCTAAAAAAGTTATTGCAGGGATCAACTCTTTTTCAGAAAGTTGACATATTTGTCGGTATGATTATTTCTCTAGGAGTTTCTTACAATAATAAAATAACTTTTGAATTTTCTACAAGATAGCACACATATTTTCTATACGTTGTCACTTCCATTCACATTAGACATAGCATGCAAATAGATAGTCAACAAAATTTGAAAAACCCACTTTTATCTATGGATATCTTGCATGATATTGTTGACGTATATCTAAGCCTAATGACTAGATGTCATATCCCAAGAATTACACAGTAGATATTAATTCGAATAATTCGAGCCGATATTCCGAGACGTGAACAGTTGGCAAATAAGCCTCTAGCTAACACGCACTAAATGTGTAACAACACAACATCATAATAGGGCTCAAACATTGAACTCAATAGAAATTGTATTCAAATCTCACCTCATTGTATCATGGTGAACTAATACAACTCTTAAACATTGTATAACAGGACTAAGACTCAATAAAAAGAAAAGTACATTTATTCCTCACTACCTATTACATGAATCTAACACTCAAAGCAAACTAACTAAAGATAGACTCATAGTTGTAACACTCATCACTCAAATGCATTCCCATCCTCGCCTTGCTCCTATTCTTCTATTTCATAGTCACCTAGAATGGTTAAAAGTAGCGAATGAGCAAACTAGCCCAATAAGATTTATATCTCAATGTGCGGGTGTAATGACCCGACCCTCCGGACCCCACCAGGGCCCGAAGTTCGCGTCGCCACCCACGGATCCGAAGACCCGGAAGGGTTATATGAACAAGTCTAGTGAGATATGTACTGAATTCGAATAACTATAACAATCTGTACATTATACAAAAGGGTGGTACAACGCGTCCCAAGCAAAAGCACAGGTACAAGAAGAAAGGTGCAGTCCTTAAGGGGCATACCCCGAGAACTTGCAAAACACAGCTCTCAGCTCACTCGGGCTACAAGAGCTCACAACGCTCGCTCTCACTGCTGCTGACAACAACGCGGCGCCACAGCCGCCTCCACAACCCGTCCGACACCGAGCTCCCGCGACGACGAGCCCCTAGCTGAAGGAAGTAGGGGGGGTGAGCCTCGCGAACAAGGCCCAGTAGGGATTACCAGTCCCTCACCGGCCAGAGCAGCAGGAACTTCGAAAACAGGAAACTAAACTAGGAAGTTGTAAAGCGAGTAACACCTACAGCATGGTACTACTAAGCAGCGGAAGAGAACAGTACAACGCCACGACCACCAACCAAGGTCGTGGCACACACACGACTCCCGCAGAAACCAACGGAGTCGGGCACAAAGCGGAAGCAGCGCTCGGCACACCTACCGAGACCACGGAACAACCAAGTGAGAACAACGTCTCACCGCAAGCATGGCCACCTCAGACCTCTACAAGGTCGAGGGCCTACAAGCAGAACCACCCCGGACCCCAGACACACCGCCAGGTCAGGAAGCTACACACGCCGGTGCCATCACGGGCTGGCACCCAAGAACGAGACCACGGAACCGAGAGAACACCGAAGCGGGAACCACCAGAAGCACGGGTCTGCCCAAGGCCAGACCAACGACGCCCACGGAAACTAGGCACAGCCGGGCTATAACCGCCGTGCAAGCTCGGGCAACGAGGAACACTTGGAAACGTCGTGAGGAAAACGTCGTCACAACAACAACAACCAAGCCACCGCCGCTAGCAGCCAAGAGGGGGACACGCTGTCCACGCCCTCCGCTCACTAGCCTAGCTCCTGCCTCCGCCCTCGCGAAGGGTGAGACAGAGCCGCCACAGAAACACCCAACACACGCAACACCGCAGCCTGGCCAAGCTGCGGCCTCACGCCTAGCACCACTACGTGGCTCCGGAACCAACGCAGAGAGAGGCAGTGAGACAAAGGACTGTCTAGTCTGCGTCAGGAACTCCAAACTCCTCGACGTCTCAGACCCAGACAAGAGAGCTCTACAAACGACTCATCGCCGCTGCCCAAACCTCGTTTTCCCCTCAGCTCAGAGTCCGCTCACGTGGGCTGCCAACTCGAGCACACTCGTAGCCCGGAGTACTCCCTCAACAGGCTCCCGAGGATGGGGGTCCCAGGAAACGGAGACAACCTCTAAATGGGACAAGCCCTCAAGTGCAGAGCACCGGGCGAAAAGAGAATAGGCGGGGCAATCACCACAAAAACGGCACAACTGACTTGTAACCAAGACAAGCCCAGCAGGCACGGGCACACACGGCACCCCTTCAGGAAACCCCGGAGGGGCCGTCGACCAACGCCGGCACACACGGCACGGCACGAGAAGTCGGAACACCGCGAAGCAGAACAAAGGCCAGACAACCTGATCGCGACCACAAGTGTGTCGCCTTCAGAACAGGAAGGCGACAGCCAGCCTGTCGCTACCAGGTCACGAAGACCAGGGGGCCGCCTTCTGACCTGAACGCGACATATCGACCTGTCGCGTTCAGCGTCAGAAGGCCGGACCTCAAGCGGGGCCATTGGCCCGCAGCCAAACGGCACGGAGGCGAGAAGGCGACCAGGGCATCGTCGCTACCCCAAAAGGTAGAACGCGACGACTGCCCTGTCGCAACCCCGAAGGCGACAGCCAAGGTGCCGCCTTCAGAACAAAACCCGGAACTGAAGGGCAAAGGGGAACGCGACGGCCAACCTGTCGCTACCCGAAGGCGACAGGTTTCTCGTCGCCTCCAGACTGGTATCGCGACAGCCACCCTGTCGCGATCACAGGCTGAGCCCCAAACGGAGCATGGGGGCCAACCATGGTCACCCCAAGCTACCACACAAGCACACACGGGGAGGGGAGCATGGGGAAAGCTGTAAATCTAACTACAAAACCCCGAGGGCTCCCGATCCACCCGGATGGGAGAGGGCACAAGAAATCCCTACCTTAGAACGGAGAAACCACCCCACGAAGGGGCCCTCGCGTTGGTTGGCCGCCTCCTCCTCGCTCCACGCACGCGCCGCCGCTCCGCACGAGCTCCCGGCCGCTCCACAGCGCCGGATCGCCGGAGGGAGCCCTCCACCGCCTGAGAAGAGGGGAAAAGGGAGAGAGGAAGAAAAGGGGGAAGAAAGGAGGGGCCAACGGCCTTAAGCCCTCGGAACCTGAGAACGCGACAAGATCCCTGTCGCGTTCCCAACAGGA
Source organism: Colocasia esculenta (assembly GCA_014218235.1). NCBI lineage: Eukaryota > Viridiplantae > Streptophyta > Magnoliopsida > Alismatales > Araceae > Colocasia > Colocasia esculenta. The sequence continues at coordinate 131,278,642 of CM024755.1, forward strand.
ACGCGACACCCCCACACGTCGCCTTCTCAAAAGTTCCGACAAGACCTCTGACAGGCCAACAGGCGCCAGACCACGTGTCGCGCGCGCAGGCGCCTCAGGTGAACGTGACACCTGGCACGTCGCCTTCACACCTGCGATGCGGACACGTGGCACACAGCCACAGCGACAACCGGAACGCGACACAGGGGCCGTCGCCTTCCCAACCAGAAGGCGACAGGGAACATGTCGCGTTCAGAACGCGACACCCCTGCCCGACTCGATCCCAAGATCAACGCCAAGGCACACAGAACCCAAGGAGTTACACCAAGATGCGACGAGAAAGCGACGCACCCGGACGTCGCGACACAGATGACTATCGCGGTGGACACCCACGCCGTGACACCAACGCGTCACCCAGCCTGGACGCGTCAGTGGCCAGTCATCCCACGACACCGGACGGAAGCCGGGACACCGGGTGTTACAATCCACCCCCCTTAAAACAATTTCGTCCTCGAAATTGGGACAAGCCCAACAAATCCCGAGGCACGAAACGAAGCATGGGGAGTAAACGCAAGACCAGCGCGAAAAAGCCACTAAGTCTCAACACGACTTCCTCGTGGCAACAATCGCACCACCAAACACGTGCGGAACTCACGAAGTCGGAAAACCCACGGCTTATACAACGGGCTCCAAACACCACGGAGAGCACAGAATCGAAGACCCAACGGCTCACAACATGCTCCAACGCTCCGAGAGCACCAAGCCAAGAAAACAACGGCTCACTCCAGCCACACGTGGGGCGCCCAAACGGAACGACAACCCCACCGGTGCCGAGCGACACCAAATCCGGCCCGAACAGTGGAAAACGCCAGCCGAAAACTACACGGCTGCAGCCACCGACAGACCCCGCTGTTGGGACCAACCAATCGGCAACCCACTCTGTCGCTAACAAGACCCGACAGAGGATGCAGTTGCCGACAGCAACACAAGAAACGCCGGTCAACAACTCACTCTGTTGCCAGCGAAACTCAACAGAGTACACCGTTGCCGACAACGACAGGGGAAACACCTGAGAGTCAAGCACGACACTCAGGGAACGGCCTCATGCTACTAGCAGCAGCTAGCAACGGTCACCAGCCCAACCGAAAATCCACACGAGCGACGAGAACCAGAGCAACATCGCGCTCGTAGAGAATCCACAACACACGGAACAACGTCCACTGTCACCGCTAGGTCTCACCCAGACCTTCCTCGCGGTCCAACAGGGACAGCAACGTACGCAGAGCCACAAAAGCTGGGAGCTACACGCTCCACAACGTGGCACACCGTGCTGAAAAACACGGAAGACGTCTGAGGTTAAGACAAAGCCAAGCACCTCCCAACGTCGACAAACCACGTGGTTGAGTACTAGCAAGCTGATAGACCTCACTGTCACCGCACGAACCGACAGGAGACTCCGCCATCGGCTTCCAGACTCACCAACGCCACGCACAACCACATGAGAAGCAAAACAACCGCAAAGGTCGAGGACAACACGTCGACCTCAGAAGGACCCAAACCGAAGCAGGGTACCACAACCGAACACACTCGCTCCCAAAGCGAGAGGGAAACTCGGACACATGCTACGACCAAAGCCTGGCGTACCACCGATAGGGCTACCTAGACAAGGCAAAGCAGCCACCCCACAGCGGTAACGGTACAACCACAAGACTCGAGCTAGCACACGTGCCCCAGAGGCGGAAAGCTTAACGCCTCCAACACCGAGTGAAGTCGTGAAACGACGCACAAATCTCACGATCAGGCACACGACACATCACATGATGCTACCACAAGCACCAGGAGCCACCCAAGGTACGACACAATGCACCAAGGCTCCAGACGGCACAAAACCGAAACACTCGAGCACGAGCACGCGGTGCTACCACAAACACCAAAAGTAAGCAAAGTGCAACACCGGTGCACTAGCGGCCGAAACAACACCACAGGCCAACGGAAAGGACTCTTTACAGAGGCCTGCCGAAAGCCACACACAAAGGACGCAAGCCTGAAAGGGCACAACAGGCCATGCGGACCCCAGCCCCTTTGAGGCACAAAGACACGATGCATCGCGAAAATGCTGAAAGTGCAGCACACGCAACTGCACCACCGGCCCAAGACAATACAGGGCCCACCGAAGGGGACTCTCCACCAGAGACCCACAACAGAAGCACACGGGAAGCCGACAACTTCTTCAAGAGTGCAACAACCATGTCGGCTCCAAAAAGCACACCAAAACACGAAGCACCAACTCTGCCACACAGGGAGCGAAAACCACAGCGACTCCCTAGCGCGCAAGAGCAAGAAGCACCACCTCTATCGCGACCGATAGAGAGGCCAAACACCAAAACGATGACACGAACTGCCTCCAAGGCACAAGCCTAGGCACCATCGAGCGCACACCGGAACAACGCTTGCACGAGCAAGCCAACCACGAAAACCAATGCACAGCAGAGCAACGCTCACACGAGCGGCCCAACAAGAAAACAATGCTACCTCGCACCAAACCAACAGGGACCCAATGCCCCGAATTTAGCCTGGCAGGTAGCGAGAAACCATCACAACGACAAACGGCACAACCAGGTCCACCGACCCACGGCGCCACAAGGAAACGCCGGCACGAGGGGAGCAATCAGCTCAACCCAAAACAACTCAAGGGAAGATAACTCCACCAGAAGGTCGCAACGATGCGCACCTCGACGACACAAAACCACAGTGGAGCATCACCACCTCGCGCAGCCAACAGAAAACAGAGGAAGGAGACACGCACCGCAACGAGTCTCTTCCACGCGCGAGAGGCAAACCATAACGCAAGACTAGTGCTTCCACAAGAAGCACAGCCAGCCGAGCACCTACGGCACTCACCAGACCACCATCTGCGAGAGCACGCCATGCACCGAAAACGAAGCCGACCGCCCGCACCCCGGGGATACACAGAGTCCACCGGCACGGCCGAGAACACTTGGAAAAGACTAACAAGACCAGCTGGCCAACGCAGCGGCCAGACGCACGGCCAAGCGCACAACACTTTGACCGACAACGCCCAAGCAGACTGCAGCACAGACAGTCCAACCGGCAAACAACGACAGCTCATCTCCACCGAGAGAGAGTGAGCAGCGACAACCACAACAACACGAAGCAGCTTTGGGGAGAACCTCCACCAAAAGTGCCAAGAGCCATCCTGGGAGAACCTCACCAGAACGCAGCCCAACCAAACGGCACACTTCGAACCACAGGGGCAACACAACGGTGGCCCAAAACAAACACAGAGCACTCCTGGGAAGAACCTCCACCAGAAGCGACAAAGGGCGATCCTGGGAAGAACCTTCACCAGAATGCACAACCCAAACAACCAAACAACACGAACCATCAGAAAGGACACTGCAGTAAGCAAAACTGCAGAAGCAACACAAGCTGGTCCTGGGAGAACCTCCACCAGAACCACCAAGGCACCGCTCTGGGAAAAACCCTCCAGAACGCACCAGCCAAACCAACAGCGCATCTCAGACTCTGAGGTAGCACAGCAACAGCAGAAACGAGCGTGAAACGGTCCTAAGAGAAACCCTCACCAGGACAACAGCAAATAGTTCTGGGAAACCTCACCAGAACACAGGGGAACCAGCGATGCACCTCAGCCTAGAGGGCAACGCAACAGCAACCAGAAACGCGCACAGCACAGCTCTGGGGAAACCTCATTACCACCAGAACCAACAGAGAAGAACTCCAGGAGCACCTCACTAGAGTTCACAACCAGCCAGCGCCAGGCTGACAACAACCACAGACGAGTGTCGCAGCGCTCAACTAGCGGTGCAACACGGCACACAAAACACCTGCTCAGCTCGGCGTCCCGAGCACAGCGCACAACGGCGCACAGGCACACGAGGCCAAATACACAACAACGACAACACACACCCCAACAACAAAGGGGCAGCCAACAAGGCAGAGACACCTTCCACCGGTTCCACAGACCACAACTCTGCACCGGTGAAGGACACACCACACGCAGGCTCTCTCAGCCTTCGCGGCACGCACACACCCAAATGCCGGAGACGACCAGGAGCACCGCACCTGGACTTGCCTGCAAGTGTCCTCCATATGGAAAATACCACTGCCGCGAGTCCAGCGCTAACCGCGCCGCTACGGCACGAACACGCCGAGCGACCACACTCATCACGCACGCGGTACAACAACAACTGCAACTTGCAGCACGCGCACGAACTTGCAGGAAAGCCGCACACCTGCAAAACAATCAAAGGCACAAGCCTAACACTAGTCGGACGGTGTCAGCAGCGCACTAGTACCTTCCTTTGGGACAGCTATAGTTATTAACTCCTTACAAATCTCAGTAGACCCTCGCTCTGATACCAACTGTAACGACCCGTCTCTCCGGACCCCACCAGGGCCCGAAGTTCGCGTCGCCACCCACGGATCCGAAGACCCGGAAGGGTTATATGAACAAGTCTAGTGAGATATGTACTGAATTCGAATAACTATAACAATATGTACATTATACAAAAGGGTGGTACAACGCGTCCCAAGCAAAAGCACAGGTACAAGAAGAAAGGTGCAGTCCTTAAGGGGCATACCCCGAGAACTTGCAAAACACAGCTCTCAGCTCACTCGGGCTACAAGAGCTCACAACGCTCGCTCTCACTGCTGCTGACAACAACGCGGCGCCACAGCCGCCTCCGCAACCCGTCCGATACCGAGCTCCCGCGACAACGGCCCCTAGCTGAAGGAAGTTGGGGGGGTGAGCCTCGCGAACAAGGCCCAGTAGGGATTACCAGTCCCTCACCGGCCAGAGCAGCAGGAACTCCGAAAACAGGAAACTAAACTAGGAAGCTGTAAAGCGAGTAACACCTACAGCATGGTACTACTAAGCAGCGGAAGAGAATAGTACAACGCCACGACCACCAACCAAGGTCGTGGCACACACACGACTCCCGCAGAAACCAACGGAGTCGGGCACAAAGCGGAAGCAGCGCTCGGCACACCTACCGAGACCACGGAACAACCAAGTGAGAACAACGTCTCACCGCAAGCACGGCCACCTCAAACCTCTACAAGGTCGAGGGCCTACAAGCAGAACCACCCCGGACCCCGGACACACCGCCAGGTCGGGAAGCTACACACGCCGGTGTCATGACGGGCTGGCACCCAAGAACGAGACCACGGAACCGAGAGAACACCGAAGCGGGAACCACCAGAAGCACGGGTCTGCCCAAGGCCAGACCAACGACGCCCACGGAAACTAGGCACAGCCGGGCTATAACCGCCGTGCAAGCTCGGGCAACGAGGAACACTAGGAAACGTCGTGAGGAAAACGTGTCACAACAACAGCAACCAAGCCACCGCCGCTAGCAGCCAAGAGGGGGACACACTGTCCACGCCCTCCGCTCACTAGCCTAGCTCCTGCCTCGCCCTCGCGAAGGGCGAGACAGAGCCGCCACAGAAACACCCAACACACGCAACACCGCAGCCTGGCCAAGCTGCGGCCTCACGCCTAGCACCACTACGTGGCTCCGGAACCAACGCAGAGAGAGGCAGTGAGACAAAGGACTGTCTGGTCTGCGTCAGGAACTCCAAACTCCTCGACGTCTCAGACCCAGACAAGAGAGCTCTACAAACGACTCATCGCCGCTGCCCAAACCTCGTTTTCCCCTCAGCTCAGAGTCCGCTCACATGGGCTGCCAACTCGAGCACACTCGTAGCCCGGAGTACTCCCTCAACAGGCTCCCGAGGATGGGGGTCCCAGGAAACGGAGACAACCTCTAAATGGGACAAGCCCTCAAGTGCAGAGCACTGGGCGAAAAGAGAATAGGCGGGGCAATCACCACAAAAACGGCACAACTGACTTGTAACCAAGACAAGCCCAGCAGGCACGGGCACACACGGCACCCCTTCAGGAAACCTCGGAGGGGCTGTCGACCAACGGCGGCACACACGGCACGGCACGAGAAGTCGGAACACCGCGAAGCAGAACAAAAGCCAGAACAACCTGATCGCGACCACAAGTGTGTCGCCTTCAGAACAGGAAGGCGACAGCCAGCCTGTCGCTACCAGGTCACGACGACCAGGGGGCCGCCTTCTGACCTGAACGCGACATATCGACCTGTCGCGTTCAGCGTCAGAAGGCCGGACCTCAAGCGGGGCATTGGCCCGCAGCCAAACGGCACGGAGGCGAGAAGGCGACCAGGGCATCGTCGCTACCCCAAAAGGTAGAACACGACGACTGCCCTGTCGCAACCCCGAAGGCGACAGCCAAGGTGCCGCCTTCAGAACAAAACCCGGAACTGAAGGGCAAAGGGGAACGCGACGGCCAACCTGTCGCTACCCGAAGGCGACAGGTTGCTCGTCGCCTCCAGACTGGTATCGCGACAGCCACCCTGTCGCGATCACAGGCTGAGCCCCAAACGGAGCATGGGGGCCAACCATGGTCACCCCAAGCTACCGCACAAGCACACACGGGGAGGGGAGCATGGGGAAAGCTGTAAATCTAACTACAAAACCCGAGGGCTCCCGATCCACCCGAATGGGAGAGGGCACAAGAAATCCCTACCTTAGAACGGAGAAACCACCCCACGAAGGGGCCCTCGCATTGGTTGGCCGCCTCCTCCTCGCTCCACGCACGCGCCGCCACTCCGCACGAGCTCCCGGCCGCTCCACAGCGCCGGATCGCGGAGGGAGCCCTCCACCGCCTGAGAAGAGGGGAAAAGGGAGAGAGGAAGAAAAGGGGGAAGAAAGGAGGGGCCAACGGCCTTAAGCCCTCGGAACCTGAGAACGCGACAAGATCCCTGTCGCGTTCCCAACAGGAACGCGACACCCCCACACATCGCCTTCTCAAAAGTTCCGACAAGACCTCTGACAGGCCGACAGACGCCAGACCACGTGTCGCGCACGCAGGCGCCTCAGGTAAACGCGACACCTGGCACATCGCCTTCACACCTGCGATGCGGACACGTGGCACACAGCCACAGCGACAACCGGAACGCGACACAGGGGCCGTCGCCTTCCCAACCAGAAGGCGACAGGGAACATGTCGCGTTCAGAACGCGACACCCCTGCCCGACTCGATCCCAAGATCAACGCCAAGGCACACAGAACCCGAGGAGTTACACCAAGATGCGACGAGAAAGCGACGCACCCGGACGTCGCGACACATATGACTATCGCGGTGGACACCCACGCCGCGACACCAACGCGTCACCCAGCCTGGACGCGTCAGTGGCCAGTCATCCCACGACACCGGACGGAAGCCGGGACACCGGGTGTTACAGCGGGCATTGAAATAAGTGATTAGCAATTTAAAACTAGGTAAGCACGATTGTCATGATATGCATGTACGAAGAAAACTCATTAAAACATGATATATGAACAAGCTAGATAGAGTGATCACGATAGAGCAAGATCTAGAATTGATATAACGAGCAAGATGTTATCACTAGTGTGGCATGTAACAAGCACGCAAGATATCATTTTAAATTGCAATAATTGCAGGATGGCCATATCACGCAAGCAAGCAAGCACGAGCACGAGCACGATCATGTAACACTAATCAAGCACGAAGACACTAATGTACACCAAGGAAAGATCCACCTTGAAATGGACACTAGGACATGTGTATGTGGCTGTTGTATCTAGCATTCAACACGACACTATTTCCCAGCACAGATGCAATGCCAGTAATCATTATACCCCATGATTAACAATATATTTATGACTCTCCGTCATTGGGGCTAGACTGGAGCCCTTGGACACTCGCCGTGCCCGGTCAGCATCTCACTTAATTTTAAATGTAGATACCCACAGTCATTAATGGCCAATAACAAGAGTTTCAATATGTAAGCAATAGTAATGTCATGTTCATGATGATGATGAGAACAAGTAGTAAGTAATGTGAACATGATTGCATGATAACAATAGTCAAGAGATAATTTTGGCAGCATAACGGCGCAATTTATACTTTAGTTCACTCTTTACATTAATAGCTTAAGTCTAGATTATAAATCATGCTCATGAGAACAAGATGAGAGAGAAAGTGCACGCTATCTCTAGAGAACTTCAATGGTACAACCAACTTGGTCTCCATGAAGGAATCCACGGAGTACAGAGAATTACGGAGGTCTTAGAGAAAAGGTCGCTTGTCTATCGATACATAATGTGTAACATCCTTGTTCCACTTTGTGGGTTGCCCTCTCGGCTGAGGTCACGATAGAGCAACCCTGTCGCCTTCTGAAGGCGATGGAGGTGACCGTCGCATACTGAATATGAACGCGTCGGCCGCCCCTGTCGCGACAAGACTCTGACAGCAGATAGTTCTTTTGTCGTCTTCCTGTCGGAGAGGTGGTGACACCTGTGGCATTGTATGCATGAACGCGACGCTCTGGTCCGTCGCGATCAGATGTCAGCGTTACATGGATGCCACGTGGTGGCTTTGACTGTCGGGGTCGCATATGTTAAGATCGCGACGTAATAGGGCGTCACGTTAGCTTTGCTAACGCGACGACCAGGGCCGTCGCATTCTCAACGTCTGTGCTTAAGTTGCTCAGGCCGAGAGCAGAACCCCCATTTGGCCCTTTTGCTTGGGTTCTCCCTCTCCGGCGATCTCCTTGGTGTAGTGCTCCGTGGGGAGCTTGGGAAGGAGATTGGTAGCTTGGATTTGGGTAAGTATTATGTGCATGCTCTTGTATGTGTGGATTGGGTGTGAAACCTGTGTTTTCTCCCTCTCACTGTCTGCCTTCTCCTTCTTCTTGTGCACCATGGTGTGGATCCTCTTCCTCGGCTCAAGAAGGAGGACGTGCTCGGCTTGTGGGAGGCAGCTCTTGGAACATTGGAGCTCAGAGGTGGAGGGGTGTTAGCCTACGAGAAGGCCCCTCCGGGGTGGTTCTTCATTTGGAGGTAGGGACCGCCAAACAATTCCCTAGTTCTACCATGCTAGGGCCAAACCCCCCCCCCCTTCTAAGCCTAGAATCATGCTAGGTGTTTCTTGGTTTCCTATAATCCATGTATGAGGTTTGCATGCTGAGGTTTGCATGTTTTCATGCTTGGAAAGGGGTGTTCATGAAGAGTGCTTCATGTGGTGCATGTGAGGATTTTAGAGTGTAGATCTCTTTCATAGCATGCATGGGGTTTCCTAAGGGTGGTTTGGTGTTATTAAAGCAGTTTCCATCATCTTCTAGCCTCCCCTCCCCATGTTGTAAAGTTTTATGGCTTTTGGGGTGTGTGGAGTTGCTCTGCTTGAGCACTCGGCTGTGGTCACAACGGGTTTCCCAGTCGCGACCAGGTCGCGACGTATCGGCACATCGCGTTCTCTTGAACGCACCCCGAACCCGCTGTGTCTTGCTAACGTGACGGGTACGTGGTCAGCGTTCAGGAGTTCGGGGTCTCGCTCGATCGCGACCGCCACCGCCGTCGTGATCAGATCGCGACGGGGTGCGTGTCGGGTTCAGGAGACCAGGGCTTGTTGCGGCGCCCATAGCCGTTGCGATATTATCATGACGGCTCAAGGGTCACCTTCGTGTTTCCCATTCGCAACAGGTAGAACCGTCGCATTTTGGTCACGACGGGTTGATACGTCGCCTCTCTAACTTAGAGCTGACTGTCGACATGTTGTGTTTCCGTTTCCGCTGCGACTCTGGTTTCTTAGCACCTGTGTTGTTCCTAGTGTAGTGCTACTCTAGTCTATTCGCCCGGTGCTAGGCACTTGAGGGCTTGTCCGCGAGACAGGTTGTTACCATTACCTGAGACCCCCAGCCCCACGTGTCTGTTAAAGGGAGTTCTCCGGGCGGCGGGCGTGCTCAAGTCATGGACTTGGAGCAGAAGGGGAAAATGGTGGGGACAGCGGCGTGGAGTCGTTTGTAGATCTCTCTTAGTTGGTCTGGGTCTCCGCGGTGGTTCTGGTGCTCTTATGGTGCAGACCAGCTAGTCCTTTCTCACCGCCTCACCCTACGTGGTTCCAGAACCATTTAGAGGGGTCAAGCGTGGGACCGTAGTCCGGCTAGACTACGGCGGTTGTGTTTGTTCTTAGTTCCGTGTCTCACTCCGATGGGAGGTGCTAGACATGGACCGTTGGTCGAGGATAAGACGCGTGGCGCACCTGACCGGCTGACTAGTGTAGCGTTCTGTAGCTAGTGTGCTTGTCCAGGCAGTGTCTACCATCTGTGTTTACAGCTGGGTTCTTGTGGTGCCTTGGTTTATACGGGTTTTCCGGTCCCGCTGTGTAGCCTAGCCCAACGACCGTGTAGTTTCTTTCACGCTTCCGCACTTGACTCTATTTTAGTAGAATAGACTTTATTGCTTTATTTATTTATTGCACTTAGTTCTATTCTGCTGTTAGAACCAGTGGGAGTTTGGTAGTCCCTACTGGGCTTCTTTGTGAAGCTCACTCCCTGTTTTATAGGTGAGACTTCACAGTAGTTCCCTCCACAGCGGACTGAGGAGACGGGCCCGTAGTAGTCGGCGTCTCTAGCAAGCAGTGTCCCCCAGCTTGTGTACTTCACCCTCGGGGTATGCCCCTAAGGGACGTGTTCTTTCCTGTTTATTTTAGCACTTGTAGTTTATTTACTTTGGGACTGTACTAGATTGTATCTAGTGTTGGACACTTTTTGTTCACTTGTGGTGCACTTTAGTACATTTTTTGTTATTTATCTCTATTACATATCTTGTTAGACTGATCTGTTATCCCTTCTGGGTCTCCGGATCCGTGGGCGGCGGTCCCAATGTTCGGATTCTTAGTGGGAGCTGAGGGTTCGTATGCCGGGGTCGTTACAGTGGTATCATAGCAAGGGGTCTATCAAGACTTGTAGTGGAAATAAGTAATAACGTAAAGTCCCTTAGGAAGTACAAGTAACACTGCTAAGCCGCTGGAGTTTATCTGTTAACTTCTTATTGTGTCTGTTTTGCAAAACATGCCTCCATGCACTCGCACGCAGGTTCGTGAGCTGGTGGAGCGTCAGGAGTTCGAGTCGGACGGGTCATGTGCAGCCGAGCACGTGCCGATTGACGCTCAGCCCCAGCAGTTCGAGCAGCTGGGAGACCCGTTGCCGCAGGGCATTCCGTTGCGGCAGGGAGAGCCACAGCAGCAGCAGTGGTTTCCGCCCCAGCCCCTGCCAGCTGTCATGGAGCAGTGGTAGAGAGCGATGTTCCAGGGTTCTTGGCAGTACTCGTAGTACCCGCAGTGCCAGTAGTACCCCCAGTACCCTCAGTACCAGCCGTACCAGCAGATGCCGGAAGGAGGTCAGCAGTTCGCAGAGATGGCAGCAGAGGAGCAGCCACCACCGACCCCGCAGGCAGCACCGGTTTAGCTAGAGGTACCCCCAGTAGTACAGCAGCAAACTCTAGTTGCAGCGGCAGCACCCGAGGACCGCACGGTGCTTCTGGAGAGATTTCTTCGTCTTCGGCCTCTGACTTTTTTCTGGTGACCGTGATCCAGACAGGGTAGAGAGTTGGGTCCATGAGCTCGAGCGCACCTTCGAGACCATGGACTGTGCAGAGCTAGATCAGGTCAGGTTAGCAGTGTATCAGCTGAAGGGGTCAGCCCACGAGTGGTGGAGAGCAGTGAGGCAGACTAGTTTTCATGGAAAGAGGCTGGACCATATCACTTGGGCCGAGTTCCTAGTGGCTTTTCATGGCGAGTTCCTCCCCGACTATGTTTGCCGTGAGAGGAGGGACCTGTTCAACGAGTTGGTGCAGGGAGACTTGACCATGGGACAGTACCACCAGAGGTTTCTGCAGCTACCTCGACACGTTCCCCATGTGGCAGCTAGTGAGCAGGCTCGTACTGAGCGGTTCATTAGCGAGCTACGTTCAGACTTGAGGTGGGCCATGGCTCATCACCTCTGTGACACCTTGGCAGTGGTAGTGGCGAGAGCTACGACCCTAGAGAGGGAGTGTCGGTTTCAGCCACAGTAGAGCGGGGGCTCAGGGAGGTCTTCTCCGTACCAGCGCCCTTCAGGCAGTCGAGGGAGTGTTTCCTCTTCTTCTTCTTCGGGGATAGGTGGTGCTAGCCTAACCTTGAAGTTGAAGAGGTTGTTCGCTCATGGAGGCAGGTGTCAGTACAGGCAGCAACAACAACGACGTCAGTCGGAGCAGCAGCCAGTGGAGCAGTCGGTGCAACAGAGAGCAGAGCAAAGCCAGCAGGACTCGGGTTGTTACCACTGTGGGCAGCCGGGTCACTACAGGCAAGAGTGTCCGTTGAGGCAGCAGCAGGCACCTTAGGTTCAGTACCATCCACCCCAGCCAGTGCAGTGCCAGCAGCAGCACCAAGGTCAATACCAGCAGCCGCAGCAGTAGTGCCAACAGCAGCATCAGGGTCAGTACTAACAGCTGCAGCAGCAGCGCCAGCAGCAGTAGTCTCAGCTAGGACGTGGTCGCGGTCGGGTGATGAACATCACCAGAGAGGTGGTGGAGGCCTCTAATCTGGTCGTCAGTACAGTTCCCATCCTTGGTAGAGCTGCTAGAGTTTTGATTGATCCGGGTGCCACACATTGTTTTACTTCTGAGGAGTTCTTTGCTTCCTTGTCTGAGTTTGCTTCGGAGCGGGCCTGTGACCTTGCAGTTGAGCTACCGACGGGTGACTTTGTGCGTACCCTTGGTTACTTAGAGGGTGTCACCGTCGAGGTACAGGGCCACCAGCTACCAGCCAGACTATTTGCCTTGCAGCTCCACGACTTTGATGCCATCCTTGGCATGGACTGGTTGGAGGCGCACTCTGCACTGGTAGATTGTCAGCGGAAGACCGTGAGGTTCGAGATACCTGGAGCACCTGTGCTTTGCTTCCGAGGTACCTGGTCTGTCCGCCGACCCTTTGTCTCTTTCTGTAGAGCTCGGCGCCTCATCCGAGACGGTTGTGTTGCTTTCTTGGTCTCTATGTGTGTCTCGAATTCTGGTGAGATTTCTGTTTCAGATGTGCCTGTGGTTTGTGAGTTTGCCAACGTGTTTTTGAAGGACCTACCTGGCTTGCCACCTGAGCGGTAGGTAGACTTCTCCATTGAGTTGCTTCCGGGGACGATGCCTGCGTCCAAGGCACCGTACTGGATGGCACCGGTGGAGCTGCGGGAGTTGAAGCGCCAACTAGAGGAGTTGCTTGCATTGGGCTTCATTCGTCCTAGCTGTTCACCGTGGGGAGCGCCTGTTCTGTTTGTGAGGAAGAAGGATGGTAGCCTCAGAATGTGCATTGATTATCGGTAGCTGAATCAGGTGACCGTGAAGAACAAGTATCATTTGCCCAAGATCGATGACTTCTTCGACCAGTTGCAGTCAGCTTCAGTGTTCTTGAATATCGACTTGAGGTCGAGTTAGTACCAGTTGCGGATCCGCGAGTCAAACATCGCCAGATCAACTTTTCGCACCCGCTACGGCCACTTCGAGTTTGTCGTGATGTCTTTTGGGCTCACGAATGCACCTGCAACGTTCATGGAGCTGATGCACAGTGTTTTTCGAGAGTACTTGGACCGGTTCTTAGTGGTGTTCGTCGACGACTTTCTGGTGTACTCAGCGACGACAGAGGAGCACGAGGTCCACTTGAGGCTGGTGTTGCAGGCTTTGAAGAGTCACCAACTTTACGCCAAATTCAGAAAGTGTGAATTTTGGCTAAAGGAGGTGCACTTTCTGGGTCACGTTGTTTTGGTGGTGGTGGTGTGGTTGATGAGCGTGGGGTTGTGGTGGTTCTTGGGGCCAGCCCACTACAGTTGCAGAGGTTCATAGTTTTCTGGGGCTGGCAGGCTACTACAGGAGGTTTGTGCAGGACTTCGCCAGAGTTGCAGATCCTTTGACCTGGTTGACCAGGCGGGAGACTGAGTTTGTGTGGATAGCAGAGTGTGAGTGCAGTTTTCAGGAGCTGAAGAGCCAGCTGACTTCAGTTCCGATCCTTGTGGTACCTTCTGGCAGCGGCGGCTTTGTTGTCTACACAGACGCGTCATGTACTGGTTTGGGTGTTGTGTTGATGCAGCACGGTCGAGTAGTTGCTTATGCTTCTCGTCAGCTAAGAAGCATGAGCAGCACTACCTGACACACGACCTGGAGCTTGCAGCGGTCGTGTTCACCTTGAGGTTGTGGAGACACTACTTGTACGGTGAGGTGTTCGAGGTTTTCACAGATCACCACAGCTTACAATACGTCTTCACACAGAGAGATCTCAACCTCAGATAGTGCAGGTGGCTCGAGTACTTGAAGGACTATGACTTTACCCTTTCCTATCACCCGAGAAAGGCTAATGTCGTAGCAGACGCTTTGAGTAGGAGAGCCCACTTGAGTTCTTTGTTGGTTAGACACTGGAGACTTCTGGAGGACGCCACTCAGGGTGTGTTCACGTCGTCTAGCCTTTGGGAGAGAGCAGTGTTGGTCAGCATGACAGTTCGTCCATTGATATACCAGCAGGTGCTTGAGGCGCAAAGTGCAGGCGCAGACTTGGCAGACATGTTGTTGTTACCTGAGGTGGTGCTGGATAAGGACAGCGAGGTTCGGTTCAGAGACAGACTCTACGTTACAGAGGACGTCAAGGAGGAGGTACTTGATGAGGTGCACCAGTCGCGATACTCTATTCATCGTGGATCCACCAAGATGTACCATGACTTGAGGGTACTCTTTTGGTGGCCTGGGATGAAGAGAGATATCACGGAGTTTGTTTTGCACCGCCTTACCTGTCAGCAGGTGAAGGCAGAGCACCAACGTCGGGGTGGTGAGCTGCAGTCGCTTCCCATTCCTGTGTGGAAGTGGGAGCATGTCACCATGGACTTTGTTTCTGGCTTACCTCGCACTTCTCCGGGGCACGACAGTGTTTGGGTCATCATCGACAGGCTGACGAAGACCGCTCGCTTCCTTCCAGTCAGAGCAGCGTGGTCAGTAGATAGACTGGCTTGGTTGTTTGTGGATAGAGTAGTACCTTTGCACAGAACCCTGGTCTCTATTGTCTCAGATAGAGATCCGAGGTTCACTTCTCGTTTCTGGCGCAGCTTTCAGCGGGCACTTGGCACTGAGCTGAGGTTGAGTTCAGCCTACCACCCACAGATAGACGGGCAGTCGGAGAGGACCATTCAGACCCTCGAGGACTTGTTGAGAGCGTGTTGCCTAGACTGGGATGGCACGTGGGAGTCGCACCTTCCCATGGTGGAGTTTTCATATAATAATAGCTTTCACTCCAGCATCAGGATGGCGCCCTATGAGGCTCTGTATGGTCGACCATGCAGGACACCGTTGCACTGACACGAGGTTGGCGAGAGGCAGTTGCGGGGTCCAGAGTTGGTACAGCAGTGTGCAGACACCTTGAGGCTGATCAGACAAAGGTTGCAGACAGTGCAGAGCAGGCAAAGAGATACGCCGACGTTCGCAGAAGGCCACTTGAGTTTGAGGTCGGCAATAGTGTGTTCCTTCGGATCTCGCCAACCAAGGGCGTTCTCAGGTTTAGGAAGAGGGGCAAGCTCAGCCCGAGGTTTGTTGGTCCCTTTCCATCCTGGAGCGGGTTGGCGAGGTCGCTTATAGGTTGGCTCTTCCATCTTAGTTGGAAGGTGTCCACGACGTCTTCCACGTGTCGCAGCTCAGGAAGTACATGCCAAATCCATCGCATGTACTTGACTACTCACAGCTAGAGGTCACCCCTGACCTGTCCGTGCCGGAGTACCCAGTCAGGTAGTGGACCGCAGGGTGCAGAAGCTTCGCAGGAAGCAAATTCCGCTCGTCAAAGTGGTTTGGGAGCACTGCGCGCCGGTGGCGAGGCCACTTGGGAGCGTGAGGACGAGATGCGGAAGCAGTTCCGTTACTTGTTCGAGTGACAGGTACTTTGTTTACTCTTTCTTCCCCTAGTTTCATCCTTAATTTCGAGGACGAAATTGTTTTTTGTTGGTTAGATTGTAACATCCCTGTTCCCCTTTATGGGTTGCCCTCTCGGCTGAGGTCGCGACAGAGTGACCCGTCGCCTTCTGAAGGCGACGGAGGTGACCGTCGCATTCTGAATATGAACGCACCGGACGCCCCAGCCACGACAAGACTCTGATAGTAGACAGTTCTTTTGTCGTCTTGCTGTCGGAGAGGTGATGACACCTGTGGCATTGCATGCATGAACGCGACGGTCTAGTCCGTCACGATCAGATGTCAGCGTTGCATGCATGCCACGTGGTGGCTTTGACCGTCAGGGTTGCAGATGTTAAGATCGCAACATAGTAGGGTGTCGCATTAGCTTTGCTAACGCGACGACCAGGGCCGTCACATTCTCAATGTCTGTGCTTAAGTTGCTTAGGCTGAGAGCAGAACCCCCATTCGGCCCTTTTGCTTGGGTTCTCCCTCTCCGGTGATCTCCTTGGTGTAGTGCTCCATGGGGAGCTTGGGAAGGAGATTGGTAGCTTAGATTTAGGTAAATATTATGTGCATTCTCTTGTATGTGTGGATTTGGTGTGAAACTTGTGTTTTCTCCCTCTCACTGTCTACCTTCTCCTTCTTCTTGTGCACCATGGTGTGGATCCTCTTCCTCGGCTCAAGAAGGAGGATGTGCTCGGCTCGTGGGAGGCAACTCTTGGAGCATTGGAGCTCGGAGGTGGAGGGGTGCTAGCCTACGAGAAGGCCCCTCTGGGGTGGTTCTTCATTTGGAGGTAGGGACCCCCAAACCATTCCCTAGTTCTACCATGCTAGGGCCAACCCCCCCCCTTCTAAGCCTAGAATCATGCTAGATGTTTCTTGGTTTCTTATGATCCATGTACGAGGTTTGCATGCTGAGGTTTGTATGTTTTCATGCATGGAAAGGGGTGTTCATGAAGAGGCTTCATGTGGTGCATGTGAGGATTTTAGAGTGTAGATCTCTTTCATAGCATGCATGGGGTTTCCTAAAGGTGGTTGGTGTTATTAAAGCAATTTCCATCATCTTCTAGCCTCCCCTCCCCATGTTGTACAATTTTATGGCTTTTGGGGTGTGTGGCATTGCTCTGTTTGAGCACTCGGCTGTGGTCACGACAAGTTTCCCAGTCACAACCAGGTCGCGACGTATCGGCGCGTTGCGTTCTCTTGAACGCGCCCCGAACCTGCCACGTCTTGCTAACGCGATAGGTACATGGTCAGCGTTCAGGAGTTCGGGGTCTCGCTGGACCACGACCACTGCCGCCGTTGTGATCTTATCACGATGGGCTCAAGGGTCACCTTCATGTTTCCTTGTCACGACAGGCAGAACCGTCGCGTTCTGGTCGTGACGGGTCGATACGTCGCCTCTCTAACTAAGAGCTGACTGTCGACCTGTTGTGTTTCCATTTCTGTGGCGACTATGGTTTCTTGGCACCTGTGTTGATCCTAGTGCAGTGCTACTCTAGTCTCTTCACCCGGTGCTAGACACTTGAGGTCTTGTCCGCGAGACAGGTTGTTACCGTTACCTGGGGCCCCCATTGTCTCCGGGCGGTGGGCGTGCTCCAATCACGAACTTGGAGCAGAAGGGGAAAACGGTGGGGACAATGGCGTGGAGTTGTTTGTAGAGCTCTCTTAGCTAGTTTGGGTCTCCGAGGTGGTTGTGGTGCTCTTACGGTGTGGACCAGCTAGTCCTTTCTCACTGCCTCACTCTACGTGGTTCCGGAACCATTTAAAGGGGTCAGGCATGGGACCGTAGTCTGGCCAGACTACGGCAGTTGTGTTTGTTTTTAGTTCCGCGTCTCACTCCGACGGGAGGTGCTAGACATGGACCGTTGGTCGAGGGTAAGGCGCGTGGCGCACGTGACCGGCTGACTAGTGTAGTGTTCTGTACCTAGTGTGCTTGTCCAGGCAGTGTCTACTGTCTATGTTTACAGCTGGGTTCTTGTGGTGCATTGGTTTACACGGATTTTTCGGTCCCACTGTGTAGCCTAGCCCGACGACCGTGTAGTTTCTTTCACGCTTCCGCACTTGACTCTGTTTTAGTAGAATAGACTTTACTGCTTTATTTATTTATTGCACTTAGTTCTATTCTGCTATTAGAACCAGTGGGAGATTGGTAGTCCCTACTGGGCTTCTTCGTGAAGTTCACTCCCTGTTTTGTAGGTGAGACTTCACAGCAGTTCCCTCTGCGGCGGACAGAGGAGACGGGCCCGTAGTAGTCAGCGTCTCTAGCGAGCAGTGTTTGTAACACCCCGGCCCCTGGCCCCGTCCTCTGGGTCGCGACAGGGTGACTGTCGCGACGTGGTTCCGATCGCGTCGATGTCTGGTTCTGCTTGGGATTGCGACAGGGGGTATGTCGCCTTCTTAAAGATGACATACCCACTGTCGCCTTCTGGTTTGATGGATGGCGACATGGAGTATGTCGCCTTCTTGAAGGCGACATGGCCTATGTCGCCTTCCCATCGTGTCGCCCCAGACGCCATCTGACAGACGTGACGGGTGTCCTTTGTGTCAGTACGGCTCTGGCGGTGTCGGGTGAACGCGACAAGATGGCTGTCGCCTTCACTTTTTCGAATTCCGAGATTTGACTGTTGTCAGTGGGTTGCGAGGGGGTGTGTGTTGCCTTCTGGTTCCCGTGGCGACATGGGGTATGTCGCCTTCTCAGCACCGCGGGCTTAAAGCCCCGGAGCCCCGAGCCCCTTCCCCCTCTCTCGCGCCTCTTCTTTCCCCCGTCTTTCTCTCGCCCTCTCGGAGTTTCCGACGGTTTTGGGGTGCCTCCCCCATGTTGAGGCGGCCATGCTGAGGAGGGGGACGCTCCGCTCGTATGCAGGGGTTGTGTTCGTGCCGTGCGGTGCGAGGAGGAGACGGACCAAACCTACGAGAAGGCCCCAACGGGTGCGTTCTTCGTGTGGAGGTAGGGACATCCAACTCCTTCGCCCTAAGCATGCCCTCACCGTCTAGACCGCGGTTCTCGTGTGATAGGGGTTTAGGGAGTGTGAGAACTCCAAGCTCGTGTGAGTGAGGTTTTCCTCCGAGCGTAGAATCCATGCTCTTGGGGGATTCGAGGGTGGTTTGTGTGTTGAATGGCTTCCTAGCATGATAAGCATGCTCCCCTCCCCCGCCGTGTGTTGTTTCCCCCGTTTTGGGGAGGTTCCCGGAGAGAGGATCTCCGGAACCCCCCTCTGCCTTGAAGGCGACAATGCCCGTGTCGCGATCCGCCTGGTAAGGCGACATGCAGGGTGTCGCGACCAGGGTCGCGACAGGGTCTACGTCGCCTTGAGAAGGCGACGCATAGGGCGTCGCGACCTTGGTCACGACAGCCTATGTGTCGCCACCTCTGTCCTGAGACAGGTTCTCCTTTCTGCCGTTCCGCTTCGCTTGTACTGTACCCGTGGCACCTGTGCTACTTCCCAAGTACGGTCTGACACTAGTCGTTCGCCCGGTGCGCGGCACTTGAGGGCTTGTCCCGTGCGAGAGGTTGTTACCGTTACCTGGGACCCCCGTCCTCGGGAGCCTGTTGAGGGAGTACTCCGGGCTACGAGTGTGCTCGAGTTGGCAGCCGCTTAGGTGGACTCTGGAGCTGAGGGGAAAACGGTGGTTAGGACAGTGGCGTGTGAGTCGCTTGCAGAGCTCTCGTGGTCGGTCTGGGACGCCGAGGACAGTTTAGAGTTCTACCCGGCGCAGGCCAGCTAGTCCTGTTTCTCACTGCCTCTCTCCTTGCGGCCCCGGAACCGCTTGGGGAGGTTAGGCGTGGGACCGTAGTCCGGCCAGACTACGGCGGTTACTGTTGTTGTACTTGTGTCCTACCTCGCTCTGAAGAGACGCGAGGGCCAGGACCTAGGTCGAGGATAAGACGTCTATGGACGCACCTGACCGTCTGACTAGTGGTGTTGTTCCCGTAGCTAGTGTTCCTTGTCCAGGCGGAGTTCCCTCCGTCTATGTTTTACTAGCCGTGTGGTGTTCACGACGAGCAGTCGTACGGAGTTTCCGACCGAGAGTACTTTTCGTACCGGGTTAGCTTTAGCTTCGCTTCCGCACTTCCTTTTGTAGGTAGAAAGATATCAACTGCCGTCTTTCCTTTATTAATAGTTGTATATGTTCCTCTGCCTGTTTAGAGCTAGTAGGAGATTGGTAGTCCCTACTAAGCTTCTGTTGTGAAGCTCATCCTTCTATTTTCCAGGTGAGTCTTCCCAGCAGCGACAGGGCGCGCGTCGGGCGGAGGAGACGGGGCGGTAGTCTTGGTCCCCGTAGCTAGCAGTGGTTCCCCCTCTCAGTGTACGTCACCCTCGGGGTATGCCCCTAAGGGACTTGTCTCTCCCCTTTCCTTACTTGTACTAGTGTGCGTGCGTTGGGACTGTACTTAGAGCGGTACGCAGCGGTCTCGCCTTACTTTCCTATTTCCGCTTGTACGCTTCTAGCTTAGCAGTTGACATTTACCTCCGTTACATATCCTGTCAGATGCGTGTTATAGCCCTTCCGGGTCCCCCTGGTCCGTGGGCGGCGACCGTGAAAATCGGGTCCTCGACGTGGGCCGAGGGTTGGGTTCTCGGGTCGTTACAATTGGTATCAGAGCTTGGTCTGACAGGACTTGTAGTGGATCTAAACTGCAACAGTAAGTCCCAACAATAGTACAAGTACACTGCTAGCCGCCCGAGAGGTATTTGTAACCTTTGTCAGTTGTGTTGCTATGTAGGTCATGGCTCCGCGTAGGCGCAGTCAGGCTAGGCAGCTGGTTGAGCAGCAGGATGAGTCCGACATGCCCGCTCAGGGGCAGGTTCGGGAGGAGGTGTCCGTGGAGGAGTCAGTGGCACAGCCTCAGGGTGCACAGGCAGCAGCAGCAGAGGCAGCGGCAGCAGGTGGGCAGCAGCAGCAGGAGTACCACCCTCAGCCTCAGTAGTATGCAGACTGGTTTCCCATGGCCGAGCAGTTCTTCAGAGCTATGTACCAGGGAGCGTGGCAGCCCGGGTAGCCAGCAACAAGTGGTCAGTTTCTAGTACCTCCCCCAGCCGTACCAGAGCAGCAGGAAGTGAAGCCAGAGGTGGAGCAGCCAGTCCGCCAGCAGCGGTCAGGTACTGGGAGTACCCGGTCCAGTCTTGGAGGGCAGCGGTGTCGGAGGCGAGGACCGCTCTCCTTGAGAGGTTCCTGCGTCTTCGCCCACCGATGTTCCACGGTGAGTATGATCCAGATAAGGCAGAGAGCTGGATCCATGAGTTGGAGCGCATCTTCGAGACTATGGAGTGCGCTGAGGAGGACCAGGTTCGTTTGGCAGTATACCAACTCAAGGGAGCAGCCCATGAGTGGTGGAGAGTTCAGAGGCAGACTCACTTCCAGGGGCAGCGGTTGGACCAGATCTCTTGGCAGCAGTTTTCAGAGGTCTTCCACGGCGAGTACTTCCTGACTACGCTCGACGTGAGAGACGGGACCAGTTCCACGAGTTGGTGCAGGGCGACCTCATAGTTTCTCAGTACCACCAGAGGTTTGTCCGGTTGTTGAGGCATGTGCCTCATGTAGCAGGCAGCGACCAGGCTTGCGCAGAGAGGTTTGTAGTAGGGCTGAGACCAGACCTGAGGTGGGGTGTGACGGCACACATGTGTACCACCTTGGGAGAGGCCGTGGCGAAGGCCACCGCCTTGGATAGGGAGGCTTGGCAGCCTCAGCAGCAGCAGCAGCAGCAGGGAGGAGCCTCTTCTAGGTCCTCTCCGTACTAGCGTCCAGCAGGCAGCCGCGGTAGTGCGACTTCCTCTTCCTCAGGCTCAGGCAGTTCCGGTAGCTCTGGAATTCGCTCGCAGTTCAGGAAGTTGTCTACTCGCGGGGGTGGACGGAGCCGTCAGCAGAGGCGTTAGTCCAAGTTTGCAGAGCAGTCAGTACAGCAGGGTGCTGAGCAGGGCAGTCAGGAGCTAGTGTGCTACACTTGTGGCTTGCCAGGCCACTTTAGGAGGGATTGCCCTAGGGGGCAAGCTCCGCAGCAGCAGCCGCCAGTGCAGTACGCGCAGCAGCAGCCACCTCAGTACCAGTACCCCACCAGCAGCAGGCACCGCGTCAGCAGCAGAGAGGCAGCAGTACCAGCAGCAGGTCCAGCAGTTCCCGCAGCCGCAGCAGTACCAGTCGTACCAGCAGCAGCAGCAGTTTCCTCAGCACCAGCAGCGCGCGCAGCAGCAGCCCCAGCAGGCGCCGCAGCGTGGACGTGGTCGTGGTCGCGTGATGGCACTCACCCGGAGCAGGCAGAGGCATCGAACCTGGTGATAGGTACTCTACCTATCCTTGGCAGAGCTGCTCGTGTTTTGGTTGATCCCGATGCTTCCTTGTGTTTTGCTTCGAGGAGTTTACGAGTCTCTTGCTTGTCAACACCCGAGAGGCAGTGTGACGTATTGGTCGATCTCCGTCCGGTGACTGCATGCGTTCCTTCAGTTACCTGGAGGGTGTGACAGTCGAGGTTGAGGGTCACCAGGGCCGGCCAAGTTGTACGCGCTGCAGCTTTGCGACTTCGACGTCATCCTGGGCATGGACTGGTTGGAGGCTCACTCAGCCGTGGTTGATTGTCAGAGGAAGACCGTTCGGTTCGAGATACCTGGAGCACTGTTCTCTACTTTCGAGGTATCCGGTCTACCCGTCAGCCGTTCATTTCTTTCTGTAAGGCTCGTCATTTGATCCGTGATGGCTGCGTTGCTTACCTTGCTTCGTTTGTTCCTTGGAGCCTAGCGGGTCTTCAGTTTTTGATGTGCCAGTTGTTTCTGAGTTTTCTGACGTGTTTCCGGAGGATCTACCTGGGTTGCCGCCTGAGCGAGAGGTAGATCTCCATCGAGCTTTTGCCTGGTACGATGCCTTTGTCCAAGGCACCTTACCGGATGGCCCCGGTGGAGCTGCGTGAGTTGAAGCGCCAGCTGCAAGAGTTGCTTGAGTTGGGCTTCATTCGTCCGAGCCGTTCGCCGTGGGGCGCGCCTGTTTTGTTCGTGAGAAAGAAGGATGGTAGTCTTCGTTTGTGCATCGATTATCGGCAGTTGAACCAGGTCACTGTGAAAAACAGGTACCCGTTGCCGAGAATTGATGATTTGTTTGATCAGTTGCAATCGGCCCGAGTTTTCTCGAAGATCGACTTGAGATTCGGCTACTACCAGCTGCGGATCAGAGAGTCGGATGTTGGTTTGACGGCTTTTCGTTCCATGTACAGTCATTTGAGTTCGTCGTGATGCCGTTTGGGCTGACGAACGCACCTGCAGCATTCATGGATCTGATGCATAGGGTGTTCAGTGAGTACCTAGACCGCTTTGTTGTTGTTTTTGTTGATGATATTCTGGTCTACTCGGCTTCTGAAGAGGAGCACCTAAGGATCGTGCTAGAGACCCTGCGGAGTCACCGTCTTTACGCCAAGTTCGACAAGTGCAAATTTTGGCTGAGCGAGGTGCACTTCCTCGGGCACGTGATCTCGGGTTCTGGTGTGGCGGTGGATCCGGCCAACGTTGAGGCAGTGTTGTCGTGGGAGCAGCCCACATCAGTTGCAAAGGTCCGCAGTTTTCTGGGTCAGGCAGGTTACTACCGGAGGTTCATTCAGGATTTCGCCAAGATTGCAGCACCATTGACTCGGTTGACGAGGCAGGACACCAGGTTTGTTTGGTCAGAGGACTGTGAGCAGAGTTTCTTGGAGCTGAAGACGAGGTTGACTTCGGCGCCAGTGTTGGTCTTTCCGTCGGGCACCGGTGGGTTCGTGGTTTACACTGATGCGTCGAGGTCAGGTTTGGGTGCCGTGCTGATGCAGCATGGTGGGGTCGTTGCCTATGCTTCTGAGCAGCTCAAGAAGCATGAGGAGAACTATCCCACCCACGACTTGAAGCTAGCAGCAGTGGTATACGCTCTCAAGTTGTGGAGGCACTACCTGTATGGCGAGGCTTTTCAGATCTTCACCGATCACCAGAGTTTGCAGTACATCTTCACCCAGAGGGATCTGAACGCAAGGCAGTGCAGGTGGATGGAGTATTTGAAGGACTACGACCTACCCTTTCCTATCATCCAGGAAGGGCTACGTTGTAGCCGATGCATTGAGTAGGCGCGTGCGCTTGAGTTCGCCGATGGTCAGAGAGTGGAGACTGTTTGAGGAGGTCTCAGGGGTTGTTGTTCCGTCGAGGACCAGAGATCGGTGGCGTGGCTTCCAGTTTGTCAGTTCGGCCATCATTGTTCAGGCAGGTGTTGCAGGCACAGTGAGCAGATGCAGAGTTAGAAGACATTTTGCGGATGCCGGACGTTTAGCTCAGCGAGGACAGTGAGGTTAGGGTTAGAGGTCGTTTGTACGTTCCAGAGGAGGTACGTCAGGCAGTGTTGTCAGAGGCTCACAGGTCGAGGTATGTCATTCATCCCGGCTCCACCAAGATGTACCATTGTTTGAGGAGGTTCTTCTGGTGGCCGGGGATGAAGAGGGGCGTGGCGGAGTTATCGCTCGGTGCCTTACCTATCAACAGATGAAGGCTGAGCACCAGCGTCCTGGTGGTGAGCTGCAACCGTTGCCCATTCCTGAGTGGAAGTGGGACGACATCACCATGGACTTCGTGGTTGGCTTACCCCGCACCTCGCAGGGGCATGACGGTATTTGGGTGATCGCGGACTATTTGACCAAGGAAGCACACTTCCTTCCGATCAAAATGTCCTGGTCAGTGGACAGGTTGGCTAGATTGTACGTGGATAGAGTTGTTTCGTTGCACGGGATCCCAATTTCAGTCATTTCAGACAGAGATCCGAGGTTCACGTCAGGGTTTTGGCGCAGTCTTCAGAGAGCACTGGGTACAGAGTTGAAGTTCAGCACAGCATACCACCCGCAGATAGACGGTCAGTCAGAGCGGACCATTCAGACACTGGAGGATATGCTGAGAGCGTGCTGTTTAGACTGGAGCGGCACTTGGGAGTCTCACCTTCCGATGGTAGAGTTCACGTATAACAACAGTTATCACTCCAGCATCGGAATGGCACCATACGAGGCCTTGTACGGTCGCCCGTGCAGGACTCCGCTTCACTGGTTCGAGGTTGGTGAGAGGCAGCTTTTGGGGCTAGAGTTAGTGCAGCAGTGTGTAGAGACAGTCAGTTTGGTCAGGCAGAGGCTTTGGGCAGCACAGAGCAGGCAGAAGAGTTATGCGGATGTCCGCAGGAGACCGCTAGAGTTCAGCGTCGGTGACCTGGTCTTCCTGCGGGTCTCGCTGACCAAAGGGGTCATGAGGTTTGGTAAGAGGGGAAAGCTCAGTCCCATATATTGGCCCTTCCCCATTTCTGAGAGGGTCGGCGAGGTGGCGTGGCAGGCTGAGTCTTCCTACAGAGCTAGCAGGTGTGCACAGCGTTTTCCACGTTTCGAAGCTTAGGAAGTACGTTGCAGACTCTTCGCACGTGTTGGACTACTCGCAGCTAGAGGTAGCGCCAGATTTGTCAGTGCTAGAGTACCCAGTTAGTGTTGTCGACCGCAGAGTTCAGCAGTTGCGCAGGAAGCAGATTCCGCTGGTTAAGGTCATTTGGCAGAACCATGTCGGTGCCGAGGCCACCTGGGAGCGCGAGGATGAGATGCAGGAGCAGTTTCCTTACTTGTTTGATTGATCGGTATGTGGTGATCTCCCCTTTTTGTCGTCTTCGGGATTGAGACCGAGTTGTTTTCATTTCGAGGATGAAATGTCTTAAGGAGGGAGGGTTGTAACACTCCGGCCCCCTTGGGCCCTGGCCCCGTCCTCTGGGTCATGGCAGGGCGACTATCGCGACGTGGTTCCGATCGCGTCGATGTCTGGTTCTGCTTGGGATTGCGACAGGGGGTATGTCGCCTTCTTGAAGACGACATACCCACTGTCACCTTCTGGTTTGATGGATGGCGACATGGAGTATGTCGCCTTCTTGAAGGCGACATGGCCTATGTCGCCTTCCCATCGTGTCGCGCCAGACGCCGTCTGACAGACGTGACGGGCGTCCTTTGTGTCAGTACGGCTCTGGCGGTGTCGGGTGAACGCGACAAGATGGATGTCGCCTTCACTTTTTTGAATTTCGAGATTTGACCGTTGTCAGTGGGTTGCGACGGGGGGTATGTCGCCTTCTGGTTCCCGTGGCGACATGGGGTATGTCGCCTTCTCAGCACCGCGGGCTTAAAGCTCGGGCGCCCGAGCCCCTTCCCCCTCTCTCGCGCCTCTCCTTTCCCCCCTCTTTCTCTCCGCCCTCTCGGAGTTTCCGACGGTTTTGGGGTGCCTCCCCATGTTGAGGCGGCCGTGCTGAGGAGGGTGACGCTCCGTTCGTGCAAGGGTTGTTCGTTCGTGTGCGTGCGGTGCGAGGAGGAGACAGCCAAACCTACGAGAAGGCCCCACATGGGTGCGTTCTTCGCGTGGAGGTAGGGACATCCGACTCCTTCGCCCTAAGCATGATCCCCTCCCCGTCTAGACCGCGGTTCTCGTGTGATAGGGGTTGGGGAGTGTGAGCACTCCATGCTCGTGTGAGTGAGGTTTCCTCCGAGCGTAGAATCCATGCTCTGGGGGATTCGAGGGTGGTTGTGTGTTTGAATGGCTTCCTAGCATGATAAGCATGTCCCCTCCCCCGCCTGTGTGTTTCCCCCGTTTTGGGGAGGTTCCCGGAGAGAGGATCTCCGGAACCCCCCTCTGCCTTGAAGGCGACAATGCCCGTGTCGCGATCCGCCTGGTAAGGCGACACGCAGGGTGTCGCGACCAGGGTCGTGACAGGGTCTACGTCGCCTTGAGAAGGCGATGCATAGGGCGTTGCGACCTTGGTCGCGATAGCCTATGTGTCGCCACCTCTATCCTGAGACAGGTTCTCATTTCCGCCATTCCGCTTCGCTTGTACTGTACCCATGGCACCTGTGCTAGTTCCCTAGTACGGTCTCACACTAGTCGTTCGCCCGGTGCGTGGCACTTGAGGGCTTGTCCCATGCGAGAGGTTGTTACCGTTACCTGGGACCCCCGTCCTCGGGAGCCTGTTGAAGGGAGTACTCCGGGCTACGAGTGTGCTCGAGTTGGCAGCCGCTTAGGCGGACTCTAGAGCTGAGGGGAAAATGGTGGTTAGGACAGTGGCGTGTGAGTCACTTGCAGAGCTCTCGTGGTTGGTCTGGGATGCCGAGGACAGTTTGGAGTTCTACCCGGCGCAAGCCAGCTAGTCCTGTTTCTCACTGCCTCTCTCCTTGCGGCCCCGGAACCGCTTGGGGAGGTTAGGCGTGGGACCGTAGTACGGCCAGACTATGGCGGTTACTGTTGTTGTACTTGTGTCCTACCGCTCTGACGAGACGCGAGGGCCAGGACCTAGGTCGAGATAAGACTCTGTGGACGCACCTGACCGTCTGACTGGTGGTGTTGTTTCCGTAGCTAGTGTTCCTTGTCCAGGCGGAGTTCCCTCCATCTGTGTTTTACTAGCCATGTGGTGGTCATGACGAGCAGTCGTACGGAGTTTCCCCGACGAGAGTACTTTCTGTACCGTGTTAGCTTTAGCTTCGCTTCCGCACTTCCTTTTGTAGGTAGAAAGATATCAACTGCCGTCTTCCTTTATTAATAGTTGTATATGTTCCTCTGCCTGTTTAGAGTCAGTAGGAGATTGGTAGTGCCTACTGAGCTTCTGTTGTGAGCTCATCCCTCTGTTTCCCAGGTGAGTCTTCCCAGCAGAGGCAGGGCGCGCGTCGGGCGGAGGGACAGGGCGGTAGTCTTAGTCCCCGTAGCTAGCAGTGGTTCCCCCTCTCAGTGTACGTCACCCTCGGGGTATGCCCCTAAGGGACTTGTCTCTCCCCTTTCCTTACTTTACTAGTGTGCGCGTGCGTTGGGACTGTACTTAGAGCGGTACGCAGCGGTCTCGCTTACTTTCCTGTTTCCGCTTGTACGCTTCTAGCTTAGCAGTTGACGTTTACCTCCGTTACATATCCTGTTAGACGTGTGTTATAGCCCTTTTGGGTCCCCCTGGTCCATGGGCGGCGACCGCAAAAATCGGGTCCTCGGCGTGGGCTGAGGGTTGGGTTCTCGGGTCGTTACAGTGTTCCCCCAGCTTGTGTACTTCACCCTGGGGTATGCCTCTAAGGGACGTGTTCTTTCCCGTTTATTTCAGCACTTGTACTTTATTTGCTTTGGTACTGTACTAGACTGTTATCTAGTGTTGGACACTTTTTATTCACTTGTGGTGCACTTTAGTATGTTTGGGTTTTATTATCTCTATACATATCTTGTTAGACCGATCTGTTAGCCCTTCCGGGTCTCCGGATCCGTGGGCGGCAGTCCCGATGTTCGGATTCTTGGTGGAGCCGAGGGTCCGTGCGCCGTGGTCATTATAGAATGACCAACAGAGAGCTTCCAATCCCCCAAGAAAGGCTCCTAGATGTGCAAGTGTGTAGTGAACACGTGTCTCATCCACAATCTATCGGTTTCAACTTGCGGGAAAACAATTAACATGATAGCAGGATGGAAACTATGCATTTACTATGCATGGGTTTGCAATCTTTTTAATATAAACAATCATCATTTTAGAAAGATAGAACAGTAAGAAGAGCAAATCACTGTTTGCATGAATGGTCCAAATCATTAAAGAGCAATTAGAATAACTTCATTATAGTTATAGCTTTTACATAGGTTGACTACTTTTAAGCCATTAAACAGACCTCAAGTAACGACCCTCCTTATACCGGTACGATTATACCAATCCACGTCGATACAAAGAACGTCGTTACAGTGTGACATTTACCCAACACTAACAATAGATTGAGATGTACACAAATATCAAAAGATTATAGAGGAAATAAATAATTATTCTCATTCCATCACCATCACATAATCCACAGTCTATAGCAATAAAAGAAAACCATGTCCACATTAATACAACTCCAATAAATTACATTGTTCATCACATTTGATTACATACTATGAAATAAAAGGTAACATGTAGCAAAGTCCACACGTGAAGCTACTCCTCACGCTCGGAGTCGCTCCTCGCTATGTCCTCCTCAGGAATGGGGCACCTGTCTCACCTGTACGCCAAAGCAAGAATGAGTCTTCTAAAAGACCCAGCAAGCAATCCAAGATACATCCTTACATATGTCACATATACATGCTATCTTTTAAACAAGAAGGAAACCACATGGTACATGCTTCACATCACTTAAACAATTAAACATGAAATCTATAGCATGCTTTCTACACATTATATCCAACATGATTCAAAGGTTCAAATTTCATTCAAATCAGTTCACAGTTATACGCAAGTAAATCATGCAATTTTGTACATGGTGAATAACACACCCAGCATGATATCTAATCATTTCTCATGCAATTAAAACACCTATCCATGCATTTAACTTGTTGTTTTAATATGAATAAATCACATTTTCATGAACTCACATCTTTTCACATACTAACATATTTACATTTCATTTTCACATGTTCACTTTTCACATTTGCACATTTTCACATTCACATAGTCACATTTTCACATTTCACAATTTATTTGCCATGACACATAGTCCGAACCACCATAAGAAGGACACACATCACATAAACATACCCGTCACCTAGGCAACATAGTGACGAATCTTGGTTAACTGCACAGAACCGGGAGAAGCCCTCTCCACCCTAACCAGTGGTACTTGTCCATCTCCAGGATTTCATCCTAATGCCCATAAGATATCACACACATTGAGACTTCCCATAGGGACTTTACTATAGTACGACTCCACAGCCCTCTATGGTAGCAGTGTCAATCTCGGTACAATTTAACACATTCACACTTTATCACATTGTTTACATAATTCACATGCATTGTTTAACACATTTACATGCATTTGAAATAAACACACATGCTTCAGTTACGACATGATGTTACTATTTCACAATGACAATTTACTCATAACAGAGTCCTAATCATGCTGCTAATCTTGTATTCCACATGATTAAACTTAACAGTTTTTATATCAAGGTCACATGCCTTATTAAACTAATAACAATACCTACTGTTATCGAACAGAACGAAAATTTATCACAGGCTTCACATAGATCATATGTCACATACCTAAAATTTCAGATTTTCCATAGCAGTAAAGCAAATTTTAACAATTAAAATAGGTCACATGCAGATTTATTAATAAACTAATTTAAACATGATTCACAATAAAACAGTCATACCTAATAGTTCCAAAACCTGAAAACAGTCATCATAAGATCATGAAAATTTTATGGAACCCTAATACGCAATGGATATATTTATTCAGGATTTATCATGGTCAGATCATACTCAATGTCTAATTACAGAAATTTTAATAAATAGAACTGTATAAAGAAATTCGACATATCCTCATGACATGACCTGCTGACTGTACCTGATGTAATGACCCTCCTTATATCGGTATGGTTATACCAACCCACGTCGGTATAGAGAGCGTCGCTATAGTGGGACATTGACCCAACATATAGACTAAGTTGAGATGTACACAAATATAGACATAGAACAGCGAAAATAAAACAACAATATTATTCCATCATCCACATTTTATGCACAGTCCATATAGTACAAGAAAGAAACTAAAGTCCACATAATTGAATTTCTAAGTCAAATTACATTGTCCACATCTGAATTACATAATACCATTGATTACATACTTATGAAATGAAAGTACAACAAAGTATTCTTCACAAAAGATGCTACTCCTCTCGCTCGGAGTCGCTTCTAACAGTCTCCTCCAAAGAAGAGGAATCACCTGCCACACCTGTACGCCGAAGCAAGAGTGAGTCTAATAGACTCAGAAAGCAATCCACGCACATTATACATACACACATCATATGCAGATTTTACTTCCTAATAAAACAATCAATACATGTAACATGGTTTGAACCTTTTAAATTCTATGCATGAAATTCCTATAACATTAACGGACATGATACATGCTTTACGTTTCTTTTCACATTAGGTATAAGACCTATCACATGCTCTCCACACATTTCTTTAACATGCTTAATCAACCTAAAACTCATTCAATTCATGCTACAATATATATATGCAACTTAAGCATGAAATAACACATGATGTAAGCATTGCTCCTAGTATGGATTCTATTTACATTCTCATACACTTAACACAATTATAAACTTGTTTAGCTTGCTGTTTTGACATGGATTTAACATACTCATTTAATGTTTCACTAATTCACATGCTATCACATTGTTTTCACACATTCATTTGCACATTACACAATTTCACATTTCACTTATACACAATCACATTATTCACATTAAATGCCGTGACACATAGTCCAAACCACCTCTAGAAGGACACACACAACACATTCACATACCTATCACCTAGGCAAAATAGTGATAGATCTTGGTTAACTGTGCAGAACTGGGAGAAGCACTCTCCACCCTAACCAGTGGTACTTGTCCACCTCCAGGATTTCATCCTAATTACGTGTAGGATTTCACACACTATGAACCTTCCCGTAGGGACTTTACTACGGTACGGTTCCGCAGCCCTCTAAGGTAGCAGTGTCACACATGGCACAGTTTATGCACTTTTCGTATTATTAACATTGTTTACATACACTTGTTTACACTATTGCATTCACTTATACATGATTTCATAGTTCAGTTTATCTAATAACATGCTACTGTTTACAATGTAAAGTAGGTCATAAACTAACCCTAATCATGCTGCAATTCACTAAATTATGAACAATTATACTAAGCATGCTCCACATTGTCCTTTTTCTATGTTAAATCTGAATCAACACTTACTGTTATCCAATCAGCATGAAAAGTTTACTACAGATTGCTTATAGGTTAATCATCATACATACAGTTTTTCATATTTTTTGGAAACATACAAAATTTATGAAAATCAGAACAAGTATTTTGCAGATTTACAAATAACCTAATTAAACAAGAATTTCAACAATCCAGTCACATTTGGTAGTTTCAAACTTGGTTCCGCAATCCCACAATTCTCATACAATTTTTGACACGATTATAAACAACTACACATTTTTAATTGTAATTAAAACATACTATTCATGCTCATTGATCCATTTTTCAGCAGTTCTGAATATTCACACAACAAATAGAAATTTGTCCAAATTTCATGATGTGACCAGATACATGTATACAACTCACAAAATATTCTGACATCTTAATTAAACACGGATCTATGCAAACAGTAATTAATAAGTCTAAAACATGCTCAATAATTCATTTCAGAAATTTTAATAATTAATGTAATGAATGAAAAATTCAGCATAATGAGATGGCATGATCCACTGGAGATACTTGACAATATAGCATTTTTACAGTATATCCTCATGTTCAAAAATTGAGAAAATAGGCTACAAAGATCAGGCATGCACACTGTCACTGCCTGATGAACTTAGCGACACACAGGTGGCCACCAATTAGGTTAATGACACCATCGGTGGCTGTTGACCTAGGATCTAAACGGCAGCAAAGGTTGCCGTCTAGTTCCTATCTGTGCAAACACAGACTGAACGCAGAAAACTGGTGAAAAGGGGGTTCCAGGACACAATATAATCCCGAAAAAAATACTTAGGACCTACTAGACGCATGTATGGACAATGGTCAGGCTACTTGCCTTCATAAAAATCTATAGATGGAATTATTGGTCGGAGAAGTTCTCCTCGGCCAGTGCCAAGAAGCCTCCAAATCCTCTCAGATCCGGTTTCTGTGATGATCCTTGCTGCACACACGGTGTCGGGGAAGTTTTCCATGATGTTCAGAGATTCCTCAGTCGTTTAGTTTCGCCGAAAGACGCACCAAGTTGCAAGATCCAGGCCTCCAGTTCAGGTTCGCAATAGAAACTAGGGTTTTTGACCGAAGAGTCAAAAGGGTCTAACTGCGCCCTAAACGAGGTGTTTTATAGGGTTGGGTGCAGGGATGCGTTTAGAAGGTTTCTGACCGTTGTAAACGGTTTCTAAAATTGGGCAAAGAAAACGCGAGCGTTTCTGATCTGGAACCACAAAAATCTGGAATCTAGACGTCAACATCACTGCTGCCTATCCGGGTTAGCGTCCATCGATGTGGTCGCTGACCTCCGCTTAACGTCAACTCATGTTGACGCCAAAAGGGTTTTCGGCCAAAACACAGAATGTAGTAATTCTGCTTACACTGGTATATACAATGCTGAAGGGTTGCGGAATTCCCAATATGGTAATCTAGAAGGGGGTTGAATAGATTACTGTCTCTAAAAAATATTATCACGTTCTTTTTCTTAAAGCACAGATTATCAAGACAGTATCAAGATCTAAACTATGTGTAGATGATGTAGAAACCTATCTAGTGTGTGAATATGCAACGTGTCTATCAAACATCTATCGTAGAAATAATCAACCACGAGACACGCAGATTTACGTGGTTCGGAGTACACAACAGTGTATCCTACGTCCACGGCACACACACACACACAGAGTAAACTCTGCTTATGAGCGAGTTCAGTGACTACAACTCACACACACACGTGTTTTCTGATGTGCACCCACGATCAGAACAACACACACACGTGATCTCAAGCACAAGAGACGCTTGAATCACACAAACACACACACAGTTGATAAGAATTATGAAACAGGAAGAGTTCAGAGCGTAGGAGTAAATCCTAATATGGAACTCTTCTGAGAACGTCTGGATGGAGTTCAAACTTCGACTTGAGTGCTCTGGACTGATGGAGAAGGTTGAATCCACGACGATCTATCTTCAGTACTGCAGGATCAATTGATCTTTCGGTCTCTGCACTGCAGACTTGAAGCAGAGCAGCAGCAACTTCTTTCTCTTGGACTTGGCTTTAGGGTTTTTGGTTGTGGCTGCTTCTCTTTAGATTCTCTTCAAAAGGATGCTTATATAGTTGTGTTTTCATGTGGAGAGTCGTGGGACTTGAAAACACAATCTTGGATATGAAGGAAGGTTTCCGTATTTGAAGATCCTCTGCATCTGTCGACAGGTTCTGAGTATCTGTCGACAGATTGCTACAGATTTGCAACAGACAGACTTCAGGTTGCTCTGGTCTGTGGCATCTGTCGACAGCCGATATTCATCTGTCGACAGGCAGAGACAGTTTTGCCAAAACACAGAACTCTGGGATTTCTGTCTGTGACATCTGTCGACAGGTCTCTGAGATCTGTCGACAGTGTTCTCAGTATTCTTCAGTCTGATCACAACTGTGGCATCTGTCGACATATGCCTTTGGGTCTGTCGACAGGTTCATGTATACTCTGTGATTGTGATCATTTTCTCATGATTTGAGAAGGCTTGGTTATATGCATTTGTACCTACATGATAAAACATGTATAGTTAGGTATAATGTAGACATAGATAACCAAATATTGTATCATCTTAATTGACATGTATGAAACCTCAATTCAACTCATTCATCATTAAAAACATTGTTTGACTTTCATTTATCATTAGATGTGAATTTATTTAGTTTCCAGAATATGAACCCAACATTCTCCCCCTTTTTGATGATGACAAAATTATTCAATTAATGCTCATGAACTTGAGGTTTCTTCTCCCCCTTTTGACAACATCAAAAGTAAAGACAACATTCACATATGTAGATTTGCACAGAACATGTGATTTCATTCATTGGAAAGGGAAGCATTCACATGACAAAAGTGTGACTGAAGTTACATGAAGTGAAAATACATAAAGAAAAGGAAATAACAAAAGACAGAAACAACATTGCTCAGACTGAACTAAAGTACAGGACATGACCCACTCCTATACATTAGTATATCTAAGCAGCATCATCTTCAGGAGCTTGAGGAGGAGCATGACGCTCAGTTGCAAGTCTATCAATGCGTGTGTCCAAGGTATCCATTCTTTCATGCAGCCTCTCAAAACCTTGTGTCATTTGGACTTGTAGCTGGCTAACAAATCCCTTATGGAGGGCTGAGCATCTTCACCAATACCAGCATCTCCCGGAGCATCTAGTGGCTCTGACTGGGAGTCTTCATCACCTTCTTCTGCATTTCTTCATCATCATCTTGATCGTCAGTTCCAATGAAATCTTCATCCTCGGCAGCAGCAGGTGCCTTGCCCTTAAGTTCCCGGGTGACGACCCCATCCACTAGCTTGTAACCCATGCGTGAGGCGGCGGTGATATCAAAGCTATTACGGGAGTTGAGTGAGACACACTCACTGTCTGGAATGGCAATGCCAATAAACTTCAAAAGAGAAGTAATTTGGCAAGCAAAGGGCATGGATCTCCTGGGTTGGTAGAAACACTTGGTGATCAAGTTAAACATCAGGAGAGGAAGATTTATTGGTTCACAATGAAGGAAGAAGGTAAACAGTGATTTGTGAACATTGGTGACGAGTTTCACGACTGCCATGCTTTGGCGCAATGCAAGTGGTGAATATTTGGTGAATCATGCGGTTGAGTGGAGGGAAGGTGTTGGCATTGAGCTTAGCAATCTCCTTTGTTGTATCATAAGGTTGAAGAGTAAGAGGGGATAGTAGACAGAGGCGTCTGGATGATGAGCAAGAATATCCGCCCCGGTGTTTGGAATCTGGAGGGCAGTGCTAAGAAGGTTAGCAGTGATTTGAAAGGGAGTGCCCTTCACAGAGTGTAGAACCCTTGAGCGG
Source organism: Colocasia esculenta (assembly GCA_014218235.1). Lineage (NCBI taxonomy): Eukaryota > Viridiplantae > Streptophyta > Magnoliopsida > Alismatales > Araceae > Colocasia > Colocasia esculenta. The sequence goes on from CM024755.1 coordinate 131,314,050, forward strand.
AGGTGGAGAGATTGTTGAAGAACTCAGTTACGGCAGTGGGGGAGTATGCCGTATGAGCGTAGAGAAAGACTGTCCAACCTGGGTATCAAACAGGGGTTGGAGGTTGGGAAAGAGATCGGCCAAGGAGTGGAAATCCACGAAACGTGGAGGAACAAACTTTGTGAATGTACCGTGAACCCGTTTGAGATTGAGACGGGGAGGTACGACCACTGGAAGGCGATCATCCCGGTGTTTGGTCCGACGTTCATCGTGAGCCCTGGATCCTTCGCCGGGCGAGGAGGAGGCGGGACGACGACGTGAGGCCAACTTCTTCGCCTTGGTTGCCATGGAAACAGTGGGAAGAAGAAGAGGAAGGGAGATGGAGAGGATGTAAGGTTTCCCGTCCAGAAAGGGGAGAGGATGTATGTGAGAGAGGAAGGGATGGCTGGGGTGGTGTTGGATGTGGAAAGGGCCGGAGATGCCTATATAAAGGAAGAGGGGGAAGTTTAAAAGGCAATGGCCCACCAAATCTGCCCCAAACGGCGTGTCCGTTGAGCTTCCCAACAGGACAGCCGGCGTCTGTCGACAGACAGATTTGTATCTGTCGACAGATGCTTACAGAATATGACTTTGTTGGATTTTCGTAAGGAATTTGAAGTGGACCTCTTGAGCAGTGTTTTTAGCAGATTACTTAAGGTGAATAGATGACGAATACATATATAAGAACCTATCATATACATGAAGATGTAAAGCCACTTCAAATATCTTAACGGTTCAAACATAATACTGAATTAGCCTGAAGCTTAAGCATGAAGAAAACACTTACGGGTATCCAAAAAGAAACACTTTTACTCTTCTTTTGTTAATTAGAGTATAGGACAACACAATCTTCAGTGGAGGTGCAAATGATCAAGGAGGGAAATATCTACATGCCAAGACATTCAAAAACATCAATTACTCATGGGAATTATCACTCAGTGGAGGCTTCACACTATTGCATTTTTCCTCATTTGCCCTTCATTTATGCAATGGAAAGAAATGGTAATCAAGATAACATCTCGCCTTTGAACATGAGAGTAGACATTATTCGTGCCCGTACCCCCAGTTACTCAGTGAAGGTGTCCATCATACCGTTGTACAGAGTTGACGAATTAGCCTTTTGACGCGAGGGCAAACATTTGTGATGCCCACCCCTCCCCGGTTACTCAGCAAGAACTCATCATTGCTCTGCATTTTTCAAAAATATGTAGTTTTAATCTAATGGAATAGAATTGTTTAGGTAGCTTTTTTCCAAGTATTGTGTTAATAACCCAAGTTTCATATACCGATTGATTATCTAGCAATTGTAAACATTAAGCTCAATGATCATAATACCAAAAAAAATCATGTTTGCCTATAAGTAAATAATGAAGAAGAGTTAGGTGTTAAGTTTTTGAAAATGGTGAAATGTTTCCAGAATGATTGAACCTAGACTTAACTTGAGTATTGTAAAATCACAAGATTGTTGAAAATTGCTTTAATATCTTATGCACATGATGTGATCAAATATGTTAACAATCAAATAAACACCTTAGACATTTTAAAGAAACCTGCTCAAAGAGGTTTGGATTGAATAGGCTTGGATGCCAAAAGAGTGTGTCTGTCGACAGCTAAGGTGAGCTTGTCGACAGATACACTCAGACAGAGAAATGTGGATTCAGCTAGTTGAGAACTGTGATATCTGTCGACAAGCCAGGGTGAGTCTGTCGACAGCTACACACAGACAGAGTGAAGGTGTGCGGGAAAGGACAAAAACCTGTGAGATCTGTCGACAGGAAAAGAAGGAGCTGTCGACAGATCATTGTTGAAGGCCAGTCTACAGAAAGAAGGGAATATGAAAAGATCATTTTTTGTGAAGGAGTTAATGAACAACAGATTAAATGTTTTCCTTCACAATAACACCCAACTTTTGAACTAGCTCCCCCATAATGTGTGCTCATGAAAACACAAAAGGTGATCAATGCAATTCAATCCAAGCAAGATTAGCACACATGTATTCAGCAAAACATTCATGGAATTGAGACTGTTTTTGGTATTATCTAAATTTTTTTTTTTTTTTGTGTTATAGTAGTTTGGCTAATGAAATGAGACTTACCCCTTTATCCAACATGGATGTCCCTTCATGGGCTCCAACTACGGGTACTTGGCGGAGAATGTTTTCTCACGCATAATGAAGGTTTCCAAACAAGCCGAACTTGTTTTTCCACAAATCACCATTTGATATACCCCATAGTTGTTGCTTACGAAGGACATTCATCAAGGATTGGGGATATTTGTCACTGATTTTTACATAGGCCTAATTCTCTTCTAAGAGATGTGAACCTATCCTCTGCCAATGGTTTTGTAAAGATATCAGCAAGTTGTTGTTCTGTTGGTATGAAGCTAATTTCCAATTTCTATTGCAACCTCATCTCTCAAGAAGTGATGACGAATTTCTATATGTTTTGTCCTAGAGTGTTGGATGGGATTTTGGATAGATTGATTGCACTAGTGTTGTCACATAGGATTGGTGTGCATCCAAGGTCAATGTCGTAGTCACACACTGACTTTTTATCCACAACACCTGTGTTGCACAACTCCCTGCAGCAACATATTCTGCCTCTGCAGTGGAGAGTGCAACCGATGTTGCTTCTTGGATGCCCACGAAACCATGCAACCACCAAGCATCTGACAATAGCCACTAGTGCTCTTCCTGTCAATTTTACATCCAGCATAGTCAGCATCAGAATATGAGATTAAGTTAAAGCTACTCCCTGCCGGATACCAAAGACCCATGTCATGTGTACCTGAGAGATACCTGAATATTCTCTTAACTGCAATTTGGTGGCTTTCCTTTGGACTAGATTGATATCTAGCACAGAGGCAAACACTGAATTGTATGTCAGGTCTACTTGCAGTAAGATAGAGGAGTGAGCCAATCATACCTCGGAAATGTTTAGCATCTACCGGTTTACCTTTCTCATCACTTTCTAGCTTAATGCTTGTGCTCATCGGTGTTGAGGCAGGTTTTGCAGTTTCAAACTGAAATCTCTTGAGAAGCTCTTTAACGTATTTTTCTTGGTTTATGAAGAAGCCATCTTCCATTTGCTTGACCTGCAGACCAAGAAAAAATTGAAGCTCCCCCATTAAGCTCATCTCAAATTCACTGTGCATATGATGTGAGAATTCTTCACAAAGTGATGGGTTAGTAGAGCCAAAAATTATGTCGTCCACATACACTTGAACAACAATGATGTGTGTGCGAACTTTCTTTGTAAAGAGAGTTTGGTCTACTTTACCTCGTGAGTAGTTTTTGCTTACCAGAAATTGGCTTAGCCTGTCGTACCAAGCTCGGGGTGCCTGTTTCAAACCATAGAGAGCCTTGTGCAATTTGTATACATGGTTTGGTTTGTCATGAAGTTCAAAGCCAGGGGGTTGAGAGACATAGACTTCCTCTTTGATGTAGCCATTTAAGAAAGCAGTTTTAACATCCATTTGATATAGTTTGAACTTGTTTGAGCATGCATAAGCTAACAAGATTCTTACTGCTTCTAGTCTAGCTACAGGTGCAAAAGATTCTTCAAAATCCACACCAAATTCCTGATTATACCCCTTTGCAACCAGTCTAGCCTTGTTTCTCACCACCTTTCCCTCTTCATTTAGTTTATTCCTAAAGACCCATCGTGTTCCAATTACAGAAATTTCGGGGGTTTAGGACTAAGCTCCAGACATTGTTTCTTTGAAATTGACCTAGCTCCTCATGCATAGCATCAATCCATGAATTTTCGTTTAAGGCTTCTTCAACATTTTTAGGCTCCACTTGAGAGACAAAGGCTAAATGATCCTGTTCAACTATTTGATGAACTTGAGACCTAGTTTGAACTGAATCATTTATGTTACCTATGACATTCTCAAGTGGATGAGCTTTAGAGTACCTCACACTTGTTACTGTTGAAGGACCGGGTTGATCTTGCACTTCAGAAGTTTGTTCTGGAGGAGGGGTGGCTGGAGGACTTCCATGTTGTGGATCTTGTGCAGGTACTTCATGTGTTGTATCCTCAGTGTCATCTTGAAACCTGTAAGGATTAGGACTGTTAGACTTGATTTGAGATTCATCAAATACAACATGTGGAGTTTCTTCCCTTCCACTTTTCTGGTTTTAAGATTAAACACTCTATAAGCTCTAGAGTGTTCTGAGTATCCAAGAAAAATACCTTTGTCGCTTTTGGCTTCAAATTTGTCCAGATCAATTTTATCATTGTTATGTATGAACACCTTTGAACCAAAAACTCTGAAGTGTCCAAGGGATGGTTTCTTACCTTTCAGAAGCTCATAGGGAGTTTTCTTGAATACCGGTCTTACCATGGCTCGATTGAGAATATAGCATGACGTGTTTACTGCTTCTGCCCAAAAGGTTCTGGAGAGTTGATTTTCGATCAGAAGCGTACGAGCCATCTCCACCAAGGTTCTATTTTTCCTCTCCACAACCCCGTTTTGTTCTGGAGTTCTTGGGGAGGAGAACAGTGTTCTATTCCTTGGTTCCTGCAGAAATCTGAAGGAGTGGTTGTCAAATTCTCCCCCGTGATCATGCGGATGGAGCATATCTTGTGGACATTTCCATGCTCAATTTTATTGAAGAAGTCTTCAAAACATTCAAAGCATCATTCTTATGAGCCAGAAATTTCACCCAAGTGAACCTTGAAAAGTCATCTACAATGACAAACCATACCGTTTGCCATGAGACTCAGTGTTCTAGTAGGTCCAAATAGGTCCATGTGCAACAGTTCATATGCTTTGGAAGTACTTACCGGTGCTTTCGATTTGAAGGATTTCCGGGTCTGTTTTCCCTGTGCACATGCATCACAGAAATTTTCATTTTTCTTGAATGGAATTTCAGGAAGTCCACTTACAAGTTTGAGCCTCATTATCTTGTTCAAAACATTGTAACTCGCATGTCCAAGCCTACGATGCCACAATGTAAGCTCATCCTGTTTATTTGCTACAAGACATAATCATTATTTTCTGGATCATCCAAATCAACCATGTAGATGTTATTCATTCTTTTTCCAGAAAATTTGAGACTTCCTGTTTCCTTATCAAGGATTTGACATGAATCTGATTCAAAAACAATTTTATGGCCTTTATCACACAATTGACTTATGCTAAGCAAATTGTGATGAAGACCATCAACTAATAGTACATTATCTATTGAGTTGGAGGCAAACTTACCAACCTTACCTGAGCCAATGATCTGGCCTTTATTGTTACCTCCAAAGACAACGTGACCTCCGTCTTTTCCACAGCAAGCTGAATTTTCTTTATCGCCCGTCATATGCCTCGAGCAGCCACTATCCAGGTACCATTTGTTTTGATTGTGTGCTGCTAGGCATTCCTGCACATGTGGATCAGACAAGAGGTTTTGGTACCCAAATTACTTTGGGTGCCGTTTCATCATTCATGCCAAACAGTAAATGCTTTGGAATCCAGATTTGTTTAAATTTCTGTTTTAGTGGATTGTTCCAGCATTGTTTTTCATTGTGCCCAATCTTTTTACAGATCTTACATGATGATGGCTTATGAACAACAGTGGGTTTTGGATTCTTAGTTGCATGCATAGGCATCTTACCCTTTTGTTGCCTAGTGAGCTTAGCATTAGGAACTTGCTGTTTTGCCTTGGGACATCCTTGTTTGGGGTTAGTAGCAAACTCCTTAAGCTTAGTTGGAACAATTTGGTAGCCTTAGGTTCCTGGTTTTTGCCCTTGGTTTGATTTTTCCTTTTCCTTGAGGGATTTTGATTGCTAGAACTTGGGATAGGATCAGTGAAATTAGTCAGCAGATTTTTTCCTGATTCCTTTGGCTTGGGATTTTGAAACCCAATCCCATGTCTAGCCACAAACACATTGGATCCTAAGATTGCATCTAGATTCTGTTTGCTCTTGACAAAACTAGATAGATCCTTTGTTTTGCCTTTCAATTCCTTTTCAGCTTTTTCCAATTTCTCTTTTAGACAAGTATGCTCATTGTTTAGAGTTTCAAGGAGGTTCATTAGATCATCTTTCTCTTTTTGAGCTTGTTGAGCTTATTTTTCATGCTATCCATCTCTTCACTGTGTGTTTGTTCATCTATTTTCATCATGTCAATTACCTTATTCAGAGATTCAATTTCATCATTATTATCAGTTTCATGAATAAGGAAATTAACTTTCTTCTTGAGTGCTTTATTTTCTGATTTGAATTGACGGAATTTTTCAAAAAGGACAGTGTATGCTTCTTCCCATTCAGCAGAAAAAGACTCAAAGGAAGAATTTACCTCAGAGGAGTCATCACTCCTTGCCATAAGACAGTGAATCTCGTCATCTTCTGAAGTAGCTTGACTTTTTTCATCATCGTCTTCATCACTCCATGTAGCCAGCATTGCTTTGGCTTTCTTGAAGACGAACTTGTCCTTTTTCAGTTTCTTCTTGAGCTCGGGGCACTCTCCTCTCATGTGTCCCTGCTTCTTGCACTCATAGCACACAACATCAGATTTTTTATTGGACGAATCAAACCTGTTGGTGCCTTTTTGGAAAGGTTTGGAGTTTCCTGAACCTCTTCTCTTGAATTTTAAAAACTTCTTAAACTGTCTAGTGAGCATGGCCATTTCATCATTCTCACTATCAGTAGAGGTTTCAGACTCAGACCCTTCCTGTTGGGCATTCTTTTTGGAATCTGAAGATACTTTATTTGAGGCCTTCAAGGCAATTGACTTCCTTGGATTCTCTTCAGTTTCTTTTCTTTTTACATTAAGTTCATATGTCATGAGAGATCCAATCAATTCATCCACTTTCATTGTTGAAAGATTCTTGGAATCCTCGATGACAGTGACTTTGGTGTTCCATGAGGATGGAAGAGACCGAAGTATCTTCCTCACCAAATCACTTTCTGAGTATTCCTTCTTAAGACCTTTCAATCCATTTATAAGTACCATGAATCTAGCAAACATGTCAGAAATTGTCTCATCACGGTTCATCTTAAACATTTCATATTCTGAGACTAACATGCTTACCTTGGATTCTCTCACCTCAGACGTACCTTCATATATCACTCGAGCTTGTCCCACATCTCCTTAGCTGAGGTGCATGTGGAGACTCTCGAGTATTCCTTTGGGTGGACCGCGCACTGCATCATGTTGAGGGCGCTCCAGTTGAGTGTCCCTTTTGCAATCTGGTCCTTGGTCCATGTATCTTCGTCTTGAGGCAATCCATATGGTCCTGTTCTGACTATCTTCCACAATTCATAGTTTTGTGCTCGTAGAAACACCTGCATGCGGTTTTTCCAATATGGATAGTCAGTGCCATCAAAGAAGGGTGGCCTGGTCACAGAGTGTCCCTCGGCCATATACCCCTTGGTAGATTCCATTTGATCGTGAATCTCCTGATCGTTAGATCAAATAGATAAAGCAATAAATCGGAGAAACCACGCTCTGATACCAATTGAAGGGTTGCGGAATTCCCAATATGGTATTCTAGAAGGGGGGTTGAATAGATTACTGTCTCTTAAAAAATATTATCACGTTCTTTTTCTTAAAGCACAGATTATCAAGACAGTATCAAGATCTAAACTATGTGTAGATGATGTAGAAACCTATCTAGTGTGTGAATATGCAACGTGTCTATCAAACATCTATCGTAGAAATAATCAAACCACGAGACACGCAGATTTACGTGGTTCGGAGTACACAACGTGTATCCTACGTCCACGGCACACACACACACCAGAGTAAACTGCTTATGAGCGAGTTCAGTGACTACAACTCACACACACACCGTGTTTTCTGATGTGCACCCACGATCAGAACAACACACACACGTGATCTCAAGCACAAGAGACGCTTGAATCACACAAACCACACACAGTTGATAAGAATTATGAAACAGGAAGAGTTCAGAGCGTAGGAGTAAATCCTAATATGGAACTCTTCTGAGAACGTCTGGATGGAGTTCAAACTTCGACTTGAGTGCTCTGGACTGATGGAGAAGGTTGAATCCACGACGATCTATCTTCAGTACTGCAGGATCAATTGATCTTTCGGTCTCTGCACTGCAGACTTGAAGCAGAGCAGCAGCAACTTCTTTTCTCTTGGACTTGGCTTTAGGGTTTTTGGTTGTGGCTGCTTCTCTTTGATTCTCTTCAAAAGGATGCTTATATAGTTGTGTTTTCATGTGGAGAGTCGTGGACTTGAAAACACAATCTTGGATATGAAGGAAGGTTTCCGTATTTGAAGATCCTCTGCATCTGTCGACAGGTTCTGAGTATCTGTCGACAGATTGCTACAGATTTGCAACAGACAGACTTCAGTTGCTCTGGTCTGTGGCATCTGTCGACAGCCGATATTCATCTGTCGACAGGCAGAGACAGTTTTGTCAAAACACAGAACTCTGGGATTTCTGTCTGTGACATCTGTCGACAGGTCTCTGAGAATCTGTCGACAGGTGTTCTCAGTATTCTTCAGTCTGATCACAACTGTGGCATCTGTCGACATGTGCCTTTGGGTCTGTCGACAGGTTCATGTATACTCTGTGATTGTGATCATTTTCTCATGATTGAGAAGGCTTGGTTATATGCATTTGTACCTACATGATAAACATGTATAGTTAGGTATAATGTGACATAGATAACCAAATATTGTATCATCTTAATTGACATGTATGAAACCTCAATCAACTCATTCATCATTAAAAACATTGTTTGACTTTCATTTATCATTATGATGTGAATTTATTTAGTTTCCAGAATTGAACCCAAACATGCAATGTACCATACATATAACTTAATTATTAAATACAAACATCATGTATGTGATATATAACATATATACATGTACAAATATAATACTTATACATATATACACACATTACTCAATTACATACATAAGATATATATACATCACATGACAAAATCCAACCAAAATAGGCCAAAATTCGAGGGCCTTACACCTGACCACAAAGGGGTTGCCGCCAACTGGAGTTAACGGTACATGATGTTGCCGCCAACTCAAGATCTTGACGGCAGCAGGCTTGCCGTCAAGTTTCTATCTGCAGAAAACATAGACTGAACGCACAAATACATAAGAATTGGGGGTTTCAGGACACAAGGAAAAATCCACAAAAATCCTAGGACCTAAAGGACATGTGCAGCGATGAAATCCCTTGATTACTTGCTTGAGAAAAATTGTCTAATAGGATTAATTCGCTGAAGAAGTCCTCCTCGGCCAAGCCAAGAAGGTGCTCAAAAACCTCCTAGATCCGATCTTTCTATTGATTTAGGTGACACAGCAGAGTCGGGAAAACTTCCTCAATGTCTAGAGTTCCCTCCAGTCGATCAAGGTCACCGAAAGACACACTAAATCGCCATATCAAAGTCGCCAAAGTTCAGGTTTTCTCACAGAAAGCCCTAGGTTTCTCAAGAATCCAAAAGACTTAATCTGAGCGAAAATGGGGTGTTTTATAGGGCCAATAGGTTTGGATAATGCGTAGGTTGGAATCCTACCGTTGGAGGGTAGTTTCCAAATCTAGAACTGGGGAAAACGTAGTTGTTTCCAGATCTGAAATCTCACAAAAATGGAGAAGTAGACAACCACTTTGCTGCCGTTTACCGGAAATAAACGTCCATCGATCTTGACATCGACTCTAAGTCAACAACACACTGGTTGATGTCAATATGCCCTCAACGTCAATGGATGTTGATGTTTACTAGCATCTCGACCAAAAGACAGAAACATTAAATAGCATATATACACCATATACAAATACATACAATATGCCTTGTATTATTTAAATACAATATGCACAATTAAATAAAGATTATATATACAGAAATAAGTACGTATATACATAAATGCACATATACACATAAACAATATACACAAAACAACTAAGTATAATATGACATAATTCGAATAATGAGAACAAAGTTCAAGGGCCTTACACCCTCTCCCCCTAAAAGAAAACTTCGACCTCGAAGTTAGAACGACATACTAAGTAGACAACTAGGGATACTTCTTCATCATAGCATCCTCAAGCTCCCATGTAGCCTCCACCTGCGAGAAGTTCCGTCAAAGCACCTTCACGGACGCAATACTCTTGTTCCTAAGGTGCTGAACCTTCCGATCAAGGATAGCTACTGGTTGCTCAACATACAACAAGTCTGGCTGAATGTCCACTGGCTCGTGACTAATCACATGAGACAGTACGTGGAAAACTGGGTGAACACTAGCTAACGCTGGGGGTAAAGCTAGCTCATATGCCACGTTGCCCATCCGTCTAAGAATCTCAACAGGCCAATGAATCTAGGACTCAACTTGCTATGCCTGCCAAACCTGAAAATGCCTCGGGTAGGCGAAACCTTCAGAAAAACATGCTCGCCAACCTCGAACTCTAAATCCTTCCTTCTGTTGTCGGCGTAACTCTTCTGCCTATCCTGCGCTGCAACAATCCTCTGCCTAATAAGTTGAATCTTATCTGAAGTCTCCTCCACCAACTCTAGACCTATCAACTGCCTATCGCCTGTCTCCTCCCAACACAAAGGAGATCTACAGGGCCGCTAATACAAAGCCTCAAATGGAGCCATGCCAATGCTCGCATGAAAACTGTTGTTGTAAGCAAACTCCGCAAGAGGTAAATGACGCTCCCAATCGCCCTTCCAGTCAAGCACGCATGCTCTCAACATATTCTCGAGTATCTGGATAGTCCTCTCGGGATGGACATCTGTCTGGGAATCGAACGCTGAACTAAGCTTCAGCTTAGAACCTAAAGCATCCTGAAGACCCTGCCACACCTCGATGTAAACCTCAGGTCTAAGTCAGAAATATTGGACTTCAACACACCATGCAATCTCACAATGCTACCGACATACAACCTAGCCAAACTCTCTACGGACTACTTCTTCTTCATAGGTAAGAAATGCGCAGTCTTGGAGAAACGATCTACAATCACCCAAATCAAGTCATTGCCATTTACTAATCTGAGCAAACCTGTCACAAAATCCATAGTGATTGCCTCCCACTTCCATACTGGTATCTCCATCTTCTGCATAAGGCCAGATGGTCGCTGACGCTCGGCCTTCACTTGCTGGCATACCAAACACCTAGATACGAAGTTAGCCACATCCTTCTTCATGCCAGACCACCAGAAAGATCTATTCAAATCCTGGTACATCTTGGTGTTGCCTGGATGAATAGAGAATCTCGACCTATGAGCTTCTGCAAGAACATGCTCATGGATATCCACAACATCAGAAACACAAACTCGGTGTTGAAATCTAATAACATCATCCTCATCTCGAGCAATGCCTGCCTTGCCTACCATCTCCTGAAGCCTAGGATCAGCCTTCTACTGCTCAATCACCTCATCCAAAACTGTAGACCGAACAGACAACTGAGCCATGAAAGCCTGACACAACTGAGGCTCTAACTCAGTAATCACACAGGTTGCATTCTATAACATCTTCCAATCCTACTAGAGCAAAGACCTCTTCCTGCTAAGAGCATCTGCCACGACATTCGCCTTCCCCGGATGATACTGAAGCTCAAAGTCGTAGTCCTTAAGGAATTCAATCCATCTGCTCTGCCGCAGGTTCAACTCCTTTTGAGAAAAGAGATTTCTTACATTCTTGTGGTCAATGAACACCTCGAACTAGACACCATAAAGATAGTGTCTCCAGATCTTCAGTGCATGAACCACTACCGCAAGCTCCAAATCATGAGTCGTATAGTTACGCTCGTGCTCCTTCAACTAGCGAGAAGCATATGCCACTACCCTACCATGCTGCATCTGTAATGACCCACTTCCACCCGGTACAGTTATACCAACCCACATCGGATGAGAGTTAATCTCTACAGGGGAGAAAACCCCAACGATATTCATATGGATTGAGATATACACAAATAGAATGAAATGTTGCAACGGAAATTAAACAACTCTTATTCCATCAACATTTTTAATCCACACACCACAGTCTATATAGTCCATGAAAGAAATAACATAAACCATAACATCCACATAGCCAGTTTCTAGTTTCCAAGTACAATAATACCAAAGTTCAAATTACAATTTTCATCACCTACTAGCAAATGAAATACAAGTCTTCAATCTAATCTTCACGTTCCTCGCTGGGTCTTGCCACGTTCTCAACTTCTAAGTCTCTTGAAATGTTTAGCAAGGGTGAGTCTACACAATAGACTCAGCAAGCAACTTAAAATCACAAACCATACTCTTATCACACATGCTTTCTAACAATTTAACATTTTACTAACTTACTAGAATTTAACATTTAATCTCCTATATGTTCATGCTATAACATAAGAATCAAACATGGAATCCTTTAAACAAACTATACTAATACATGTAAAGTAATGATTTCTAAACATGCGTACTTATAACATGGTGATCATTTGTATACTTACATGCTTTCATTTCATGATTTTATATAATACAAACACATGACATTCTTTTCAATTTATAACATGATACTAACACATGCTTATCCAGTAAATACTATCTCATGGACAATTTCACAAAATCCTACTCATGGTACTAAATGTAATATCATATTCATCATTTAACATGGATCATATTAACACATGCATTTACCTTTTTCATGACATGTAGCATATGGATACCACTTATGAAAAAGCATTTAAACAAAATCATGTAGCCAATGTTATGTAGTATATAAACAAATCAAGTAATTCTTTAACCTACATTATGCAACATTCAATTAGTCATCATGTAGCAAGTGATCATTTTAACATGTAAAAATATTACATATAACAAAGACATGTAGTTCATATGGCATGTAATCATGTAGCGTATAGACATGTAGCATGTAGTCATAGCATGTAGTCATGTAGCATATAGTCATATAGTCATTCATCATTTAGTTGCCAAGACATAGCCCGCACTATTATAGAGATCATATAGCATATAGACATTCACTTATCACCTAGGCAATGCAGTGATGAAGTCATGGTTATTGCGCAAAACCGGGGAAAGCCCTTCCCAGCTTAACTAGTAGTACTTGTCTACTTCCAGGATTTCAATCTGCTGCCCACGGATTCAATAGGTCATTTCATATAGTTGAACCATTACCATAGGGGCATCCATGGTGTAATTCCCTGTAGGAAATCTCTATAGTAGCAATGTCTTTTTGGCCAATCATTTCATTAATGCAATAACATATAAAATCATGCAATTATGGAACTATCACATGAAACTAATATTTTAATATAACTAAATCATGTTCTTTTGTACATTCATGCATAATTTATTAAGATGACAATACCATTATCACCCATCATATTTTCTCAGTTCTGAAATCAAATCCTACTGTGAAACGGCAACCTATCATGGTACTATTTTTATCCAAAATTCAACATGCATATACATTATCATGTATATTGATTTCTATATACATTTATCATTCAAAAAATCATAGCAGTATGTATAGTGTTCAGAATAATATCAAATTTTAACCACAAGATGGATAAAACATAAGGAACATATTTGAAAACTTTTTAGAATTTTAAAAGTAGTAAAACTATTTTTAAAATTAAACATATATTTTAGGTAATTTAAAAGATATTTCAATTTGAACATGGTAAACGGTGAACCATCCATCCTAACAGATATAAAACATGCACAAAGTGATTTTAACTTCATTAAAATTTTTGAAACAATAACACTCAACATGCATAATTATTCTGTATTTAACTTTATCATATCATGGTGTAGAAGAATTCAGAATTTAATAGCACTCTGCACAGTACTTAGAATCCTACCAAATTTTAACTACGATTCACATACAATACAGGGAACATATCTAAAATTTTTTACAATTTTCGGAGTAAAAACACTATTTTTAATAATTAACACAGATTACGTGGAATTAATAACATAAATCATTTAAGCATGGTTTACAGTGATAAGTCGGTTCTAATAGTCTAAAACATGAGAACAGTCATTCCAAGATCACTAAAATTTCCTTAATCTATAACATGCAACAAAAACCATTTAATTAGAATTTACTACAGACAAAACATAATAATCTTAATTAAGAGAAATCCTTGTAATTATTATCATGCTTAGAAATTTGGTAGATCCTCATGATATGACCTAAATATCATATTTGACAAATCCTGATTTTCTCAACATGTACAGACCACCGAACAAGCAAAATCACATTACAAAGATTAACCAGTATTTCTGCAAAAATAGGTGAACTTGACGGCATGGTCCTAGCCGTCAGAAGAAGTTAACGGCAGGGTCTCTCGCCATCGACACAAGAACTAGACGGCAACTAGTTGGCCGTCTACTTTCTGTCTGCACAAAGTACAAACTTAACACAGAAACAGGTGAATTTAGGGGTCCAGGACATGATTTAAAAATCTGTAAAAATGTGCAAACCCTAGAGGACAAGTCTATGGATTGAAACCTTAAGCTACTTGCCTGGGAATAAATCTAAAAGGATCTAGATTTTCTGGTGAAGCCCTCCTCGGCCAGCCAAGAAGAGGTCTAAAACTACTTGAATCCGATCTTTCTTGTTGATGTAGCTTGCTCCTCGGAGTTGGGGATGATTCTCCTATGTATGGGTTATCATCCAGTCGATGCAGGTTGCCAGAAGGTCCTTCCAATCGCCGGATCCAGCTCTTCTAAGATCAAGGTTCGCACAAAGAAAACCCTAGCTCTTCCAAAGACCAAAAGACTTCCCTCGGCCGAAATAGGGAGATTTTTATAAGCCATGGGGTCGGGGTACACTTAAGGGTAGGTTTCCTACAGTTTTAGGTGGGTTTCCTAAACTGGAACCAGACAAAACACGGCGTTACAAAAATTTGAAACCGTCACACAGCTGGGAACTTGGCGTCCACATAAGGTGCTGCTGCTAATAGATAGGTAGACGTCCATCGATCTGGACGCTAACCAACCAAGGCATGTAGTCAGCGGCACAGGATGCTACCGCCAACTGTGCATCTCGGCCAGAAAACAACCATTCATTCAAAATTGATGTACTAACACATCATAACAATTTAATGGACATGAAAATAAGTAGATATTACGTACACAAAGTTAAACATATATTTTATATGTATACAACATAATTACATACCACATGTATAGATTTAAATGTATATACTATGTACTTCAACAATTGATAATGCATGCACATTTAATATATTTATATGTACAAAATAACCTTATGCGTACTTACAAGATATACAACAATGGTTATATACTATATACACTATATTATTTAAATACACTATGCACGGAATAAATATATAATATTACATAAAATACTTTGATACTACGTGCACATTAAAATATAATGCATGCATAGAATTAAACATATATATATCCATAAGATATTTAGCAATAACTACATATTATATGCACAACATCTCTTAAATTCAATATACATAGGATTTAAATAAATTCTATGATGTATAAAATTAGCTAAGCACTCATCCACAGAAATAATATATATACATACATGTACACATGAGTAATTAAATAATTATAATATGCACAAATTTAATACACCGTATATGCAAGAACAAGTAAACATCACATATATAGAATATAAAGTGAACAAAATTCGGGGCCTCACAACATCAACACACAGTCAAGACCTATTCGAGAAGCATCCGAGTAGATAGCAAAACCCTCTATACCACTAGGCAAGATCAACACGGGTGCAGATGTAAGCCTCTCCTTCAATTGCTGGAAACTACTCTCACAATCCTCAGACCACACAAACTTCACACCCTTCCTGTTTAGCTTAGTCAAAGGTGCGGCGCTAGATGCAAAACCCTCAATAAATTGCCTATAATAGCCCACTAAACCAAGAAAACTCCGAATCTCTGATGGGGTCCTTGGAATCTCCTAATCTAACACTGCCTGGACCTTTTCCGGATCAACTGCTACTCCAGCGCCTGAGATAACATGCCCAAGGAAATGAACCTCGCGCATCCAGAAATCGCACTTGCTGAACTTTGCATACAGCTTGTGCTCTCGGAGAATCTCCAGAACAACCCTCAAATGATCACGGTGTGTAGCCTCATCTAGAGAATAGACTAGCACATCGTCGATGAACACCACTACAAAACAATCTAAATAAGGTCTAAACACCCTGTTCATGAGATCCATGAACGCTGCAGGGGCGTTGGTCAGACCAAATTGAAGCACCAAAAACTCATAATGCCCATAACGAGTCCTAAAAGCCGTCTTGGACACATCTTCACCCTTAATCCTCAACTGATGATAGCCAGACCATAGATCAATCTTAGAGAACACTGATGCATTCTGTAGCTAATCAAACAAATCATCTATCCGCAGTAAGGGATACCTGTTCTTCACAGTCACCTATTTGAGCTTTCTATAATCAATGCACAACCTGAGGGAATCATCCTTCTTCTTCATGAACAATACAGGTGCGCCTCATGGTGACACACTAGGGGGAATAAATCCCTTGTCTAGCAAATCCTATAACTGCTTCCTTAGCTCAGGTAATTCTATAGGTGCCATCCGATTTGGAGCCTTAGAGATAGGAGAGATGCCTGGAAGCAACTCTATAGTGAACTCTATCTCCCTAGCCGGTGGCAATCCAGACAAATCATCAGGAAATACGTCTGGAAATTCCTACACTACCTTAGTCTCCTCAAGGGTTGGTGACTGATCAGCCTTCAGTACTAAGACCACGATGGCAAGAAAAGCGTCACACCCCTTGTTCACCATCCTCATCGCCTTCATGGCGGAGATCACAAACCTTCCCGCAAAGTTCCTTAGCAACAAATGTGAGAACTCATCCTCACCAGGAATACGAAAAGTAATCTTCTTCCCACGACAATCCACCAAAGCATAGTGCTCCTTAAGCCAATCCAGACCTAGAATTGCATCATAGTCCTTCATCTTAAGAAAAAAGAAGCACCCATCTAAGCCTCGGTCCTCAATGCACATAGGTAAAGATGGAATACACTTCCTAGTCGATACCGTTCCTACTGGTGTGTGCAAAGACAAAGGGACCTCTAACTCCTCAGCCTCTACTCCAGACTCTAATGCTAATTGCTTCGCAAACCACTCAGAAATGAATGAGTGAGTGGCACTTGTATCAAACATAACCCGAGCGTGCACACCCATGAATATAATCGTACCTTCCATGACATTCTCTGCCTGCTCTGCATCCTCTCATGCTAAAGCAAACACTCAAGCTTGGGCTCGAGGCCTTCCTGGTCTCCTTGTAGCTGGTGCTGTTGTTGCTGCTGCTGCTACCGTTGCTGGGGCTAGCGCTCCATGCTGAACACCCTGCTGCAGTCTGGGGCAATCTCAGATCTGATGCTCGGAGCTGCCACACTTGAGACACTTCCCCGCTAACTTCCAACATTTGGTACTGCCATGTGCTCTTCTGCAGTGAGGGTAAATCTTCTTATCACTAGGCCTGACGCCGGGGGACCACGGAGCAACTGCCTGCTGACTGGACGCCGCCACTGGATGTTGCGGTGACTGGTACACAACCTTCTTCCTGTCCTACTGCTGGAAAGGTGGCGCGGACCTCTTCTGCGATGCTTTCTTCTCCTCCAAATACTGCTCCATCTCGCTCTCCTACCTGCACGCTGCGCTGAGAGCCTCGTCTAGTGTATGGTGGTCAAATGCCACAAGCCTCGACCTCAGTGATGGCTTAAGACCCATCACGAACTTCTTCGCCTTTCTGCACTTATCAGTAACAATATTAGGAGCATACTTGGACAGTTCGGAAAATCCGGCTTCATATTCCAACACCGTCATGGAGCCTTGAGTGAGAGAAAGGAACTCCTGCTCCATCTTGTCCTAGATATGCTCGGGGATGAACTTGGCTTGGAAAATCCTTGTAAACTCATCCCAAGTCACCTCGATAGCACCATCTTTGAACCTGATGCGAAGTAAAGAGGACCACCACACATCGGCTCTCTCCTACAAAACACAACCTATAAGCACCAATCTAGACAAAACCTAAGCTTACACAAGTACATGCATATATAAATTAAATACCTGCAACATATAGGTGGCCAAGCTAACTTTATCCTCCTCGGCACACCTAATGGCTCAGAAGATTTTCTCTATCTCCTGTTTCCAGCTCTCTGCTAACAGTGGCTGACTCTCCCCCTTAAAAGAGGGCGGAGCCATCCTCTTGAATCTCTCCATGATGGACGGACCACTATGGCCATGCTCCTGAGGAACTGGAGCTGGAGCCTGAGCCTGAGACAACAAGCAATATAGCAATCATACATTAATAAACTCAGGCTACTCCTACTTAACAATTCTAACCTGAGCCTGCAGCTGAGCCTACAGTGCCTCCTGAGTGTGAGCCTGGGTCTGCATCACCTGAACCAAACCTTGCATGAATACACCATAGTCCACAGACGGTGGTGGAGGAAGTACAGTAGGACCCTGGGGTGCTGGGGCCTGCTGCTCACCCCTGTCCTCCCTCCTCTGCTCGTCATCTCGAGCCTGCGCACCACATCTACCATGAGTAGCCATAGCCTGTAAAACAAATTAATCAACTTAGAAACTAAGTTATTTAGTTCTAACCATTTTCTTAACTATCTTTCATTCATTCTTAGATATTTTCTACATATATGGACAAATTCCATAAAGACTTAGCATATTTTGAAGATGAAGTATATTCATATACAATCTCAACCTTGTCTCTGATACCAATCTCCGTAACGACCCTCCTTATACTGGTACGAATATACCAATCCACGTCGGTACAAAGAACGTCGTTACAGTGAGACAATTACCCAACACTAACAATAGATTGAGATGTACACAATTATCAAAAGATTATAGCGGAAATAAATAATTATTCTCATTCCATCACCATCACATAATCCACAGTCTATATAGCAATAAAAGAAATACCAATGTCCACATTAGTACAACTCCAATAAATTACATTGTTCATCACATTTGATTACATACTATGAAATAAAAGGTAACAATGTAGCAAAGTCCACACGTGAAGCTACTCCTCGCGCTCGGAGTCGCTCCTCTCTATGTCCTCTTCAGGAATGGAGGCACTTGTCTCACCTATACGCCAAAGCAAGAATGAGTCTTCTAAAAGACCCAGCAAGCAATCTAAAGATACATCCTTACATATGTCACATATACATGCTATCCTTTAAACAAGAAGGAAACCACATGGTACATGCTTCACATCACTTAAACAATTAAACATGAAAACCTATAGCATGCTTTCTACACATTATATCCAACATGATTCAAAGGTTCAAATTTCATTCAAATCAGTTCACAGTAATACGCAATTAAAGCATGTAATTTTGTACATGGTGAATAACACACCTAGCATGATATCTAATCATTTCTCATGCAATTATAACACTTATCCATGCATTTAACTTGCTGTTTTAATATGAATAAATCACATTCTCATGAACTCACATCTTTTCACATACTAACATATTTACATTTCATTTTCACATGTTCACTTTTCACATTTGCACATTTTCACATTCACATATTCACATTGTCACATTTTCACATTTCACAATTTATTTGTCGTGACACATAGTCCGAACCACCATAAGAAGGACACACATCACATAAACATACCCGTCACTTAGGCAACACAGTGACGAATCTTGGTTAACTGCGCAGAACCGGGAGAAGCCCTCTCCACCCTAACTAGTGGTACTTATCCACCTTCAAGATTTCATCCTAATGCCCATAGGATATCACACATATTGAGCCTTCCCATAGGGACTTTACTACAGTACGGCTCCACACCCTCTAAGGTAGCAGTGTCAATCTCGGCACAATTTTACACATTCACACTTTATCACATTGTTTACATAATTCACATGCATTGTTTAACACATTTACATGCATTTTAAATAAACACACATGCTTCAGTTCATGGGACATTATGTTACTATTTCACAATGACAATTTACTCATAACACAGTCCTAATCATGCTGCTAATCATTGTATTCCACATGATTAAACATAAAACATTTTTATCATGGTCACATGTCTTATTAAACTAATAACAGTACCTACTGTTATCAAAATAGAACGAAATTTTTATCACAGGCTTCACATAGATCATATGTCACATACCTAAATTTTCAGATTTTTCAAAATAGTAAAGCAAATTTTAACAATTAAAATAGGTCACATGCAGAAAATCATTTAAACATGATTCACAGTAAAACAGTCATACCTAACAGTTTCAAAACCTAAAATAGTCATGATATGATCATGAGAAATTTATGGAACCCTAATACACAATGGATATATTTATTTAGGATTTATCATGGTCAGATCATGCTCAATGTCCAGTTACAAAAATTTTAATAAATAGAACTGTATACAGAAATTTGACATATCCTCATGACATGACCTACTGCCTGTACCTGACCACATATAATTTTTACAGGATGCACATATACCCAAAAATTCGACAAACACATCACAGATATCAAAACAGCCATTCTGTAAAACCTGAAGAACTTGGCGACAAAGGGGTTGCCGCCAACCGGAGTTAACAGCACACGATGTTGCTGTCATGTTTCTGTCTGTAGAAAACACAGACTGAAGGCACAAATACTGAAGAATTTGGGGTTCCAGGACACGAGGAAAAATCCGCAAAAATCCTAGGACCTAAAGGAAATATGCAGGGATGAAATCCCTCGATTACTTGCCTGAGAAAAATTGTCTAATGGGATTAATTTGCCGAAGCAGCCCTCCTCGGCCAAGCCAAGAAGGTGCTCAAAAACCTCCCAGATCCGGTATTTCTGTAGATTTAAGTCGCCCACTGGAGTCGGGAAAACTTCCTCAACGTCTAGAGTTCCCTCCAGACGATGAAGGTCCCCGGAAGTCGCACCAAATCGCCAGATCAATGTCGCCAAAGTTCGGGTTTTCTCACAGAAAGCCCTAGGTTTCTCAAGAGTCCAAAAGACCTAATCTGAGTGAAAATGAGGTGTTTTATAGGGCCAATAGGTTTGGGTAATGCGTAGGTTGGAATCATACCGTTGGAGGGTAGTTTCCAAATCTGGAATCAGGGAAAACACAGCCGTTTCCAGATCTGAAATCGCACTAAAATAGAGAAGTAGATGGCCACTTTGCTGTCGTTTACAGAAAATAAACGTCCATCGATTTGGACGCCGACTCTGAGTCAACGACACATTGGTTGACGTCAACATGCCCTCAAATCAATGGATGCTAACGTTTACTAGCATCTCGACCAGAAGATAGAAACATCAAATAGCATATATACACCATACACAAATACATACAATATGCCCTGTATTATTTAAATACAATATGCACAATTAAATAAAGATTATATATACATAAATAAGTACGTATATACATATATGCACATATACACATAAATAATATACACAAAACAACTAAGTATAATATGACATAATCCGAATAATGAGAACAAAGTTCGAGGGCCTTACACCTCATGCAATGACCAGAACCAAGACATGCAAACCATGAACTCAATACCATGTAAAACAGGCCTCGGGTAGGTCTTGAAATCCGCATCAGACACAGTCGATGCATTTAATAACGTTGTGTACAGTCGGAACAAGACTAACATGTAAAGATTAAAATCGCGACGGCCTATGTCATCGCCTTCATGCTTGAATCACGACGGTTTACCTCGTCGCGTTCATGAGATGTATTCAAAACAATAATATAAAAATCGTGGGAAAACATGAGCGGGAAACTTGGTTGAATCATGACGGGGGTTCACGTCGCATTTCAAGCAGGCCCTGAAAATCATGCAGCACACAGTTTAAGGCATCAGAATGGTACTGTCACAGTCAAAATTGAGACGTAGGGCACGGTCGCATTTCACATGAATGCGTCGGACTAGTATGTCGCGCTCGTGCATGCAAGAACGCGACGTCTGGTCCCGTCGCGTTTTGGGTTCTTGCCCGAAAATGTAGAAAACAAACACTCGATTCATGCAACGCTTATAACTTCTAATCTAGGGCTCATAGGGCAAAAGTGTCAACATGAAACTTGTTGGGAACATGAAATAGAATAGAACTATGGTTTTGGAGTCATTAAAATTGGCCTCGAGATGTGTGAGAAATCGACATGAATGCGAAAAGTTGTTAACGAGCACGACTCTGGAAAAATGCTTAAAACACAAGATGTACTCAATGAAAACTGATGAAATCACTTGGACTTGAAAGTAGACTCGATGCTCTACACATTGATATAAGATTTATTTAGATTTGGCCCAAGATCACCTACCTTTTGGGTTGAAGAAATCTCGTCCTCCGGAAAACCCTCGTTTAGACCGCTTGGAGGAGAACGCTTAATACACTCGATCCTATGGATGAAAATTATGCAAACTAGTGGGATTAGAGACTAGACTTGACCCTCTTTCTAGGGGTATAAATCTTTCATGGTTTGGTTATGGTTTGGCTTACCTATGGTCGACTCCAAGAAGAGCTATCTGCACAGGTTGATGCAGACGCAATAGAGAAGAAAGCTCCGAGTTGGGGTGATTTTCTCCTCTTCTTGTGCTCTAGAACAGCCTCCCATGACCCCAACAATGTGTAAATTTATCCCCTAGGGTTTCATGGCATGTATATATACATCTAGGGTGTTTTAGAAGTCCCATTGGGTGTAGGAAAGGAAGGGTGCAGTTTTGGTCTTCCACCTTCCATAATTTGATGATTTCTCACCCCAATAGAGTGTGTGAGGCTTTAGGAAACCTCCCACCATGGTTAGCCACAAAATTGGGTTTCCAAGAAAGCCTAATTGCCTTGGGATTTGCCCTAATTACCTCCTTCTGTTTTCAGCTCAATTAGGGTTACGAATTTCTATGTATTTTTCTTGGTTCACTTTATTCTTGGGCCAAATGTGATCCATTAGCCCAATTCCGATAATGGGTCATCAATATATGATGTTGGAAGTCTCTCCAACATGTTTATTTAATTTATGATCCTATTATATTTTTGGATTAACGGTTTTCCGACTTAGTTTCCTAATTTGGATAATTAGTCACGTTGTGACGTACGCTTGGCCAATTGGATTTTTTGTTGCACGAACTTCTTCGTGGAACATTTAAGGATAATGTTTGGGGTTGTTTATAATTTTTACAGAATTTTCCGATGTGTTCTTGCACATACGATAATGGTACGTATGTTTTAAACATTCAGATATTATGAAATTATTTATTTTCATTTTATTTAAAATTTTAAATTACTAAATTTTCGGGGTGCTACACTAGACCTAGTTTAGTACTCCTTGGTCTTTATATTACAAGCATAGACAATATTACTTGAAGACCAAGATAAATCAAAGAATGACTAAACAACCTATCTTCACGAATAAAGGAGATCATTGAAACACGTATCCATAGCATTGTAGCTCAATGTTCAAACCCAACAGCTATCTCCAACAGGCTTGAAGTAACGACTAGCATGTGAATCCCTATATAAAGAGAAGGCAAGCTGGTGCAAGAGATATACACAAGCATTTACTATGCACCACACTGCACACTCAGTGATCAAGCTTCAAGTCTTCTCTCTCTATCTCTTTTTCAGCTGTTGTTAGGTGGATTTAGGTTGCCTAGTTACATTTTCCTTTCCCACCTATATAGCCTGTCTAAGATAACTTTCTCTCTCAAATAAGGAGTTTATCGAGTCCAAACCTTGGTCATTAATGCATTCTTTCTTTGGTCTATCTCAACTTGTATTATACTTTTCTTACAGGTTGTTACTTCTTTTGCAAAGGGAATACCTACTAAGTAGGCATGTTTCCCTATGTACAAGAGAAGTCCAAGTGGTTTGGCATTTGTATCCCTTTTGTTAAGGGAAGGCAAGGTGTGTCTAGTGGTGTATTGGCCCTTGTGTCGAAGGGAAGGCAAGTTGTCCCTAGTCTCTTGTAGAGGGAGATCTGAACTAGAAAAAATCTCGTCTCTTATGTGGTTGGTTTATTTCTGTGTGCATCTTCAACTTATATGCTCATTTCACTTACTCAACTAACAACGATTTTAAGTTTTTCTTTAAGACATAATTTTTGTAGGTAAAGCACTTATTCACCTCCCCCCCTTCTAGGTCATTAAAACTCTATCGGTCTGACAAGTGATATGAAAGTGAGTTCTCTCAGGCAAGAATCTAACAATTCGAGAGTATGGTAGCTAAACTTGGATATGAAGTTCAGTCTATTAGCCGCCCTCCATTCTTTGATAGTCAAGACTATACTTACTAGAAGACGTGCATGGAGTTCTTCTTGCAAAATATAAATATTGATCTATGGTCTTTATTGAAGGAGAAGATAGAAGACCAACAATAGAAGACAGATCAATTGGATAGCCAATGATAAAAAGTTAATCTTTTAATAGTTAAGTTAAAACATTTTTGTGTTGTGCACTCTTCAAAAAGAAATTTAATCATATATCTACATGTTACGAAAGAAATGTGGAATAAATTTCACCGACATATAGGACGAACCACTCATATATAATCAAACTTCACTCACATGTATTATACTTTCACTCACAGATACACTATTCATGAAACAATTATGATGGAATATTTTTTGAACACATCTTTGTTTTAGCCTATGTATTGTAAGGATTCACTCATATAGAGTCATAATTCAATCACATATGCTATAAGTTCACTCACATATGTACTCCTATTGAAACACTGGCTTATTATGAAGTAAGATTTGAGCTTGTCTTTGCTTTTCACCTACATATAAATCACTCATTGTAGACACCCATTTTTGGCCTATAAGTTGAGCGCATTTCTCGTTCATATCATTGATGTCCCAAATTGGTCATCACTTTAAAGCCCTTATTTTGCCCATCATGAGCCCATTCACCCTTAATTTCAAGCCCATTCTCAAGCCCATGACCAAGATCCACTTGGAACGTCAAAAGTGTGCAATCTGCCATATCCTCTGAACATGCATTCACTTTGAGAGCTCATATCTTCCTCAATTTTAATCCAAATCAGGCATATCATACTATCATTTTGTATCCCTCTGAGTCTAGAATCCAACGCAGAAAATGGCTCATTAATTCAGTATCCATGGAGAGAGATATGACCCATTTTGTGGACCCTACGCGCACTGCCCTGGTGACGCAACCGGGTGCATGGTCACGACAAGAATGCGACCCCACGACCCGTCGCGACAACGCCATGCATGTATACATATTTTTACATGATTTTCGCCCTCTCCTTGCATCCTAGAGCCTATCTAAAGTTTCTTTGGCTTGGATTACGACCTAAACCTCCTATCTTCATCCCTAGGAAGCTCCCAAGTCCATCCAAACTCAAGATAGATTCTCCAACTCTCCTACAACTTAGACTCACTCTCAAACTCGGGATTGGACTCTCTTTCTCTAAAACATATTTTAAGACTCTCTAGAGGAGGGAGGAAGGCTACCACCACGAGGAGAGGTCCCTGGAGTCTCTGCTTACAAAGCCCCATCGCCTCAACACAGAGGAGGAGTTGTTCTTCCCATTTCATCCCTTTCTCTCTCCTCTTTCTCTCTCATATCGCCTCCAGGACCAGTAGTGCTTGCACAGCTTATGGAGAATGAACCAGGCCAAATCTCTTCGAGATGTCTTCATCAAAGTTGCTCTCCACAGAGCTCTCTTCAACTTCGAAGTGGAATCACATCGATTGGTGGTCTATATACAAAGTTACAATAGATTATTCTTCACTTTCTCTCTCATGTCGAGATCTATACATGCGGGATTATCGTGCCGCTGGGCATATCTCTTCGAGATGTCTTCATGAAAGTTGTTCCCCACATCCTCCTCTATGACCTCTAGCTAGAATCACATCAAATGGGGCAGTATTGACTCAATTTTTATTTTTACTTTCTTTTCTACATTTTGTACATGTATACATGCTAGTTAGGGTTCCTCCCTCTCCTCCTCCATGATTTCTCTCCATGCATACTCCCTCCTAGTTTTCCCATACCTAAAAGGGGTTTCCAAAACCACCTGGTATGCACTCACCATGCTCTCTACTCACTCTCTCATATGTGATGGATCCTACACTTATTTGAATGTCTAATTGGGTACCCTTTCATTTTTCATGCCTTGACAGGTACTTGGAACAAAGAACAAGCAAGAAAGCTCTTCTTCTTTGGCTAGATGAAGAGGAGGAAGGAGGTCTGCCATTCATCTCCCGCACTGTTGAGAAGGCGTTGAGGGATCTGGTTGCGACATCCATATCGCATCCGATCGGGCAGTCGCGACAAGGTTGACATCGCGTCGCACGTTGGCGACTCGTTAACAGGTAAGTGGCCTTCTCTTTCCTTTTTCCGAGTTGATTAGCCCATGCTTTAGGAGTATTTCTTTAGGCAATCATCTTAGTGGCGATCACTTTCCTTCATTCTATATATATTGCATGTTCTTTTGTGTCGTAGAGGGGTGCACAACCCCGTTAATACACTCATGTGTAGTCAAAATTCAATCACATATATTATACTTTCACTCATAGATATATTATTCATGAAACATTTATTATGGAATAACTTTTGGATATATGTGCAATTTTTACTAATTCATTCTACATAGTCAAAATTTACTCAAATATACTATATTTTCACTCACATATGCGTTGTTATTAAAACATTAACTTGTTATGAAACACCTTCTAGACATATCTTTGCTTTTAACCTACATATAGTATGAATTCTCTTATATATATTCAAAATTCACTCACACATATTATATGCTTACTTGTTGGATCGAAATGGCACTAATGA
Organism: Colocasia esculenta; assembly: GCA_014218235.1. Lineage (NCBI taxonomy): Eukaryota > Viridiplantae > Streptophyta > Magnoliopsida > Alismatales > Araceae > Colocasia > Colocasia esculenta. Next base: position 131,340,843 of record CM024755.1, read on the forward strand.
TGTCCTAGAGGGGGGTGAATAGGACTTCTTGTGCTTTTGAAATTTTATCTGAAATTAAACAACACTAAATAAATCTATTAGTATTTAGTGTAGTGTGTGATTCAAGTGTAAATTGGCGGAAACAATCACACAAATGCACAAGGAGATTTATCCTGGTTCGGCCCTTCCCACATGGAAGTCCTACATCCAGTCCTCAAGCCAACCACTTGAGATTTCACTAACTGCCAATAAACCTTGGCCTTCTCTCACCCTTGAGAAGAATTACAAGCCCACTTGCTCCCAAGCAAGTCTTCCCTTACCAGGGGTACAAAACTACCTTTCACAAGGTCTTTCATGCACAAGAGGGGAACAACAGGAACAATCCTCCTGCAAGAATTACATAGAAAGGGAATGTAAAGATTCTTATGTGTTTGCCTCAAGAATGAGCAAACACACCTAATTCAGAAAGGATAAAAGATAAGAGTTGCAACTCAAATCCTTTCTGAACAAGCAGGGTGGATAAGAACAAAATCTGAGTACAATTGCCACCCAAAAACAAGACTTCTGTGAGAATGGAGAGCTTAGAGAGTCTTTTCTTAAAGTGGAGCTCTCAATCTTGTAGCTTGGAAGAAGGCTTGTGGAGATCTCTTGCTACTAGCTGGTCTCTGAAAAATTCTAAGTGTTGAGCTCACTTGTTGTTGTATGAGTTGTATCCTCCTTTCAAACTTCGGCTTCTTTCATATACTTTAGAAGTGTGTAGCCATTTGAAAATGGCCGTTAGAAATATGGCCATTTGAGGAGAGACCTTGGATCCTTTAGAAGCTTGCTGAGTTTGTTATCCATAGGTCCTTCTGTCTTTGCTTCTTTCCAATGTTTCTTGGATGAGGCTTGCAGCTTCACAACTAAGAGGTCAACTTCCAATTAAATAGACTGTGAAAGCTCCATGCTGAAAATGTGCTTCAATAAATATCCTGCAGCAAAGACAAGACAAAGAGATAGGGTACCTCCATACTTTCTGAGGTAGGTAGGTCATAGAAAAATAAAAAGTATGGAAACCTCAGACATATAGCTTTTCAGACTAATAAAAGATGGACAGACAGTTTGTAAACAAAGGTATGGACAAGTTCTGACAGTGGTAGGTGAGTCTCTGTCAGATGCCATGCGCCTGAATATAATAAATGCAACATATCTTCTGTATTGGAAGAAAATCCGAACTACTGTCATAAAGCAAGAGATCAATTTGAATAGATGTATTCAAATATATTCATTTGACAATTTTAGAAGAATATTTTAGTATAATATGTCTTATCATGTCAGAATATATTAACTAATTTATTAGATAGAGAAATATTCAGTCAATGTAGTTTTTAATGGAAATCATTTCAGGGAAGATAAAATGATATGCAATCAAAATTTCATAAGATGATAAGATAGTATCTTCACAGAAAAAGTACAAGTACAGGACTTGTCAGTAAAGTCAAATTCAGAAGAGAGTGCAATTCGACTCTAGAGTCGAAGACAGAAACATGAGAAATAGGCTAATTCGACTTCATCAGAAGTTGCTTTGAGATAATATCATTCTACTTTGCAAGTCGGATAGAAGAGTATTTGTAAGTCATAATTCGACTTCCATGGAGTTAGACAGAACTAGAGAAGGGATTCGACTTTAGAAGTCGGATATAGAAGAATTCGACTTCTGAGAGTTGAAGTCCAGAATGAAGTATCTGACTGTAGGAAGTCGAATTCAGAGAAGTTAGATTCTGAAGTATTCGATTGTATAAAGTCGGGGTTCATAGTCGGATAGACTGAACTTGGAAACTTTAGAGATGATCTAGTGCAGAACTTTTCGATTCTAAAGGAGTCGGAGCCAACAGTCGGATTGTGATGTCTGTGGAGTTAGTCCAAACTATTTTTTTGTGATATGTACATATATATTTAGTTTGTAGAAAGTCTTTAAAGGTTTCGTCATAGTAAAAAACATGGTTATAATAATTTAAAATCTTAAATTATTTTCCTAGGGGTAGTTGCTCAACAATTCTCCCCCTTTTTGTTAATGACAAAAACTTTAAATAGACAATGAAAAATAAATTGTAGATTTAAGCATATGAACTCCTGGAGAGTTTTAGTGATTTGTTTCTTACTTCTTTCTCCCCCTTTGTGACATTGACATAAAAGGTAAGATAGCAAAAGAGAAAGAAAGAGATATATTAACAACACACACAAAAAAAGAGAAATCAACATAGATTGTATTCAGAAATGTAAATATACAGATATAGAGTAGTGTTTAAGATCTGGATAAAGAGCTTGGTAAATACAATGAACGGGGGATCTGATCCAAGTAAGGCTGGAGAAGGTCCCACAACTTCTTCTCATTTTCAAAGAAGAAGTTCTCAAAAAGACTGATATCAATTTTATAGTTGGGACCTATAGAAGGGAGTTTCCTATGAGATTTAATATGGCGCTTGTGGTACCATGCAAGCTTGGTGAAATAGTGATTTCGGCTCAAAAGATTCTTGAGAGGAACAAATTTTATAGAGGCTGCTAGATGGAGAAAGTCATGCACTATAATGTTCCAGTGCAAGCCTTGAGTGATAGCTGCTTCCTTAGCTTGATAGTAAACCAATTACCTTTGCTTCCACTTATGAGCAATTGTTTTCCAAAGGTCTTGATATCCTTTGCTTAGATACTCAGAGACAGAAATCTTCAGCTTCTCACAATCTGCATGATCCTCAGAGTAAGTTGCTGCCCATTGATCTTCTGTGAACCTCTCAGACTCAGCAAAACAAAGCTGGAAATCAATCAATTGATGGGAATTCTTTGGAGCTTGCATAAGCACAAATCTATGGAGAGAGTCTCAATTGGTATTTGATTCTGAATCTGGTGGATATCCGGATGTGCCTATTGAAGACTGCTTGAGCAAAGTCTTTCCTGACAGAAATGGCACCAACCAAGGATGGATACAAACCAGATGGAAGTCCAACTGTCATGGAGGGAGTAATTTGTCTCTGACCTCTGATAAGCATTTCCCATTGGCCTTTAGTGACATCAGGCAGCCCCAATTTGAATCTGGAAAAATTGAATTCTTTCATCCTAGTGAACTTGGCCTGAGAGTCTCTAATGTGTGGGCCAAACAAGTCAAAGAAACTAACATTTAGGTGGAGATAAACATCCATAAATTGATTCCTGGACTGGGTTTGCTGGTACCTGGTGGCTTCACCAGGATAGAGTTCAAGAAATTCTTTGAATTTAAGAGTATGGCATTTCTGAGAAATGAGCTGGAGATCAGACAAAACTACTTGAGTGGAATGGATGAGAGTGGGAAGCCAGTCTTCAAAGGTGAAACTTGGCATCTCATGAACTTCAAGGAATGCCTTAATGGATAAAAAATCTCTTAATAGATTCATATAATGTTCAGAGTGATAGATGAAGGCATACCAGAAGGGAGGAAGTAGCTTGGCAAGATTGTCTTTCAACATCTGCCCACCACTAGATGAAAGTTGTATGCTAGGAAGTATTTCAGAGATAGTGAGGGTAGACCTCCCTGCTACTGGTGTGGAGGTAGTGGGAAGAGAAGAAAAGAAGGTGGGAGGTCTTGTGTCGAGAGGAGGAATGTTTTATGGGGATTGTTTGAATTTGTATTTCAAGGGATAGATTTTGAGATTCACATTGTCAAAAGAAAGTGGCTGATCCTCTAGAATAGATGAAGAGGGAGGAGGATCAGATGAAGTGGAGACTGGAGGTTGTTCCAGAATGGAAAGTAGGAGCAGTGGGTGCAATAGGAAGAGATGAGGATGTAGGGGGTTGTTCAGGTTCAGGAGGAGCAGGATCAGTAGTAGGGGTTTGAATAGAGGGAGTTGGTTCAAGAGGAGGAGGAGAAGAAGATACAAGTTTACCATTTGTATAGAGTCTTCTCTTCACCTTCCTCTTAAAGGTCTTGATCTTGGACCTAGCAACAACATCAGAATCCTGAGACTCTAGAGGTCTTTTAGAGCTAGATGTCTGAGGGGATTTCTGCTTCTGCTCATCTTCCTCTACCGTCCTGCTGGAGGCTGCTCTAGCACTAATTGCTGCTTCAGATCCTTCTGCTGAACTTCCACAATAGTCATTTGCGGCAAAACTTCCTCTGGCTCTTGCTCTTGCTATTGCTGCTCAGATTGCTGCTCAGGTTGCTGCTCAGGCTGATGCACCTTCTCTTGCTCTGGTTGCTGCTCAACATGATCAAATAATTGTTGTGTTTGGGTTTCTTGGTGCGGTTGCACTGGTGGCTGCTCTTCTTGATGAGTGGATGGAGGAGCAGAAGGCTGATTAGTGCCTTGTTGGCACACTAACTGAAGTAAGGGGTCTTTCATTTGCTTGACCTCATCAGCCAAACCATCAAACTTCGCATCTATAAATTCCACTTGCAACTGAAGGACTGACAAGCTCTCTTGTTGCTTTGTCAGTAAATCCAAAATGGCCGACAAACTGTTGCTACTCTCCCCCTGAGACCTTGGCCTGGTCTCAAACCGAGAAGGGGAGGAATGGTGCTGCCTCTCTTCAAATTCTTGTACTGATAGAGTAGATCTAGGAATATCAGCTTGATCTTGTGCTACTCCTTTTCCTCTTAAATCTCTTAGCACCTGATTGATAGTTTCTTCTGGCGCATGTTGATCTGGAGGGGAGACAGGAACTTGACTTTGCTAAAAAGGCTCTTCAAACTGATAAGTTTCTTGTTGCTCTTCTTCTTGAACATTGACTTCCATTCTCTCTTCTTGTCTAGCTTCTTCTTCTTGCTGATCAGCTGGAATGGATGAGGAAACTTGCGCCTCTTCAGGATAAACTTCATGTGTCCTTCAGCCATAAATTCTGACTTCTGTCTACCAAGACATAATGGCTTCTTCTCAAGGTAGATAAGCCAATTTTTTCTTTAACTCCAGTAGAAATTTCACCACTTAAATTCACTGAAAATTTCTTGAAAATCAAAGTAAGCAGAGGTCCATAAGGAAGGGACTCTTGCAAATTTTTTGAGGCTATCATTTTCTCTAAAATAACTGCTGGCAAATTTACCCTATGCCTTTGAATGGACCAAAAAAGCAAACTACCATCCCTGGCAATTATGGAAGAATGGGTTCCAGCCCTTGGAGTCACAATATTTGAGATGACTGAATGGATGATCATTTTCTCTACAGATAGCTCATTTACTAACAGACCCTTCTTGCTAACTGTTGCCAGGCTACCAATAATGCCCAATTTCTACTTGTCCATTGGGACTAACTCACTAAGCTTGTGCCCGGAGTTGGGACAATCTAACAGTTCTACTAACAAGTCTTTAGATACTATAACTTTGGTCCCTTTCACATACCCAGTGATTGACCTTTCGGAGGAGACTTGGAGGGAAACATAGAAAGCCTTAAGTGCATTATCAACTGTGGGCTCAGAAATCTGACATAATCTAGTCCAACCCATTGCTTCTAGGGTTTCTTCTACCCATAACAGGCTACCATGCAAATGAGAAAAGTCTACAACTTTTCCTGGACAGACGGAAAACTTAGCAGAGGAAATGCGTCAGAGTTAATCAGGGGTCAACTAAGTTTCTTCTGGAGCGCTAGATGATGCCATCTAGACAGGAAGTAAGAGAGAAGACTCAGGAAATTGTCAAAGGAGTGAGAGAAATGCAGTTTAGAGTTCAAGGATCCTACCTTTCTTCAGAGAAAAAATGAGGGTCTTTGAGTTGCTCTAAAGATGGTTGCCAGAGAAGATGAACAGTGTAGGCACGAAGAGGAGGAAGACGACAATAGAGTTGAAGAGAGAGTTTAAAAGGGTGTCTTCGGACAGGAGAGGGTTGTCCTAATAAAGAGGTTGAAACGAAACTGATAAGAGATTTCAGGGTGAACGGACGCGATTGATTGAATGAACCGTTGTGTAATAAATGTGTCTTAATTTCATTTATTATTTTAAATTAATACGCACCTTTTCAGACTTCGACTCTAGGACGTCGGATTGTATATCCGGCTGCAACAGTCGAATACATTATTTCAACAAGAGTCGGATTATGTCTGCGACTGCAAGAGTCGCAGTTCTGGGACTTTGTGATGATCAGTTTATCCCCATGTAATTTAAATTAATTACATATTTATTTTGGTGATTAACAAAATTATAATAAAGTTTAATCTAACATATTTTCTATGAGATTTGAGTATAGGAAATGAAACAAGGAATAACAAGCTAAATGGGTAAGTATTATTTACTCTGAAGTAATGTAAGTTCAAAGCATGAAATTTCTCTAAGTACACATCGATTTTCTGTATGTTGTAACGACTTCCTCCTCTCTTACAACGATTCGCTAAGAAAGCATAACGATTTGCTTCCATAATGATTCGCTAAGTGATCGCATCGATCTCACAACGATTCGCTAAGAAAGCATAACGATTTGCTTCCATAACGATTCGCTAAGTGATCGCATCGATCTCACAACGATTCGCTAAGAAAGCATAACAATTTGCTTCCATAACGATTCGCTAAGTGATCGCATCGATCTCACAACTATTCGCTAAGAAAGCATAACGATTTGCTTCCATAACGATTCGCTAAGTGATTGCATCGATCTCACAATGATTCTCTAAGATAACAACGATTTGCTCTCACAATGACTTGGTTCATAACGATTTGGCCGTCGCATCGATTTGATAAGTGAGAACAACGATTTGCTCTCACAACGACTTGGTTCATAACGATTTGGCCGTCACATTGATTTGATAAGTGAGAACAACGATTTGCTCTCACAACGATTTCGGTTTCACAACAACTCGTTAAGTTTCATAACGATTCGATAAGCTACACAACGACTCAGTCATTGTAACGATTCATTAAGTTACACAGCGACTTGGTCGCAGTAACGATTCGATACATTAAACAACGATTTGTTCACTATATCGTCTCGATAAGTGAAACAACGATTTGCTCGTAATGATTTGTTGATAGTATCATAATGATTTGTCTCTACAACGATTCAGTTATTAATGCATAACGATTTGTGTGTACATCGACTTGTTTATGAACGTATAATGATTCACTTAAACAACGACTCATCTTTACATCAATTTCGTAAGTCATAATCATATCGATTTCATGGTGTATAACGACTTGATATTCAAACCTATTCTCAGATAGTTTGAAAAGTCAAAGTCTTCCCTTGCCTTTATCTCACATCCATGCATTTATTATGACTGATCATATCACTGCACTACATGCAAACGATATCTTCTATTTCCATGCTTATACTGTAAACATCTTTTCAGAAGAACAGAATGGAACTTCTATTTTGATATAAAATCATTCTAACGTTGACTGACAACAAGAGATAGCCTAGTTATCTATTGTCTTAGCATTTAATGCATGCAGGTCTCTGACAGCGCACCTCAATACAATGTTGGACAATATGGAAGATAACGGACATCAAAGAAGATCATCTCTCTTGTTGCATGCATGGAAAGCTAAAGACTGTTGAACAAGAAGCACTACAGTGACATGCAGTCTAACGTAAACAAAAGCTTAGAGATAACGGACACTTCAACGTTCAATTTTCAAATGAAAGACATATATAGAAGACTGAAGCTCCAGAAACAATAACACTCACGTCAATCTTTTACAAGCTTTCTGCGAGCATCTGAAAGAGTGAAGTTTCACTCCTTTTCTTGTCCAGCTCTTAGTTCTTAGCTCTCTGCATTCATTGTGTTAGTCTTGAGAGCTTCTGTATACTGAGAGTGTTCCTGATCGTAGAACTTTCTCTCTCAGTCGTTGCTTCATATCGAGCGTTGGTCTTTAAGCTTGGTCTAGAGGCGTATCATCTCTTGAATACATTCCTGTGTTCTTTCCCTTCGTGTTGAAGGAAGACCTGGTGGGATCCAGGGTGTTGTAACTCCTCTTCGGGTTGTGAAGAGAAGACCAGTTGCGGCTGGGTGTGTAAGTGTCCTTGAGGGGGACTGTACCCTTGGGAAGTGAAATCCTGAGTTGTTGCTCAAGGACTGGAGAGGAGGTCCTGTGGAGAGGAGGTCCGAACAATGATAAATTCCTTGTGTCATGTGTTTGATTGCCTTGTGTTTGTTATACTCTTTTTACTAACACTAACAGTCATCGAAGTGTGTTTTCGTGTAAACATTTTTGTGAATAGGGTTAGGTACTCAAATATTAAGAATCCCATTCACCCCCCCTCTGGGCTTGCTAGTTGGGCAACAAGTGGTATCAGAGCTAGTCTCTTCGACAAAGAAGAAGATCCAATGATCTGAAGAGAAAAGATCAAATGGCAGCCCAAAGTCACTTCGAAGGTCAGTCAGTAAACAGGCCACCACTGTTCGATGATGAAGATTACACATATTGGAAAACAAGGATGGAATACTTCCTACAAGGATTCGATTTTCAAATATGGTCCGTAGTAGAAGAAGGCTATCTAGTCATTCTAAACAACAGAGACAACTGGACAGAAGATGATAGAAAGAAGATTTCTCTCAACTGCAAAGCTAAGGGCATATTATGCTGTGCACTTAGCAAGAAAGAATTTAATAGAGTTTCAGCCCGCAAATTAGCGATGGAGATGCGGGAGAAGCTAAGAATTACATAAGAAGGTACTGACAAAGTAAAGGAAACCAGAATAGATATTCTGGTGACATAGTATGAGAGGTTCTAGATGCAGTCGGGAGAAACCATTACACAGATGTTCAGAGATTTACAGACAACACCAACAGGTTAGCTGGATTAGGAAAAAGCTATGAGATGGGAGACATGGTAAGGAAAATCCTTAGATCCCTACCATCCTCTTGGACTCCCAAAGTGACAGCGATAGAAGAAGCCAACGACTTGAAAAGGATGTCATTGGAGAAACTCATCGGGTCCCTTATGGCCCATGAGATTAACATGGAAAGGTTAGGAGAATCTTCTGGTAGAAAGAAGCATTCTAACGCACTCAAAGCAGAAGAAGATGAATCAGAAGAAGGCTCATATAGCCAAGAAAGCACGAACAACAGCTAAGATGAAGAAGCAATGTTGTCCAGAAGACCACAACGAATATTAGCCAAGAAAAAGAAGTATCAGTTCGGAAGAAGATACTTCAAGAAAGGGAAAGACTTCAAACGGTCTGAAGTCAAAGATACAAAGAAAAATGAGCCAATTTGTTATGAATGCAAGAAGCCTAGACACGTCAAGGCAGAGTGTCCGAAGCTCAAGAAATCTGAGTTTAGAAAGAAGGACAGTTCAAGAAAACCTAGAAGATACAAAAAGAGAGCCATGGCAGCAACATGGGATAATAGCAGCGACTCTGACAGTAAGTTATGCTCAAGTGAAGAAGAAGAAGATGCCAACCTGGCATTCATGGCCAACGGCGAAGACAAGGTAACATCAGACTCATCTTTTTCTTCTTGTAATGAATCAGATTCCGATAATTTGGAAGAAGCTTTTAATGAATTGTACAATAAATATAAAGAAGTATGTAAATCACTAAGAGTCAGTAAGAAAAAATCTCGCATGCCTAGAAAATACTAATTCAGATTTAAAATTTGAAAATGAGCAAATGGAAAAACAAATTAATGAACTAAAAAGGAGAAATGAATTACTGTGTGACGACTTGAAAAATAAAAATGAACAATTAGCAAACATGGAAAATCAAGAAACTGTAAATAATTTAAAATAAGAAGTCAACATGTTAACCATAGAAAATGAAAAATTATCAAGCACACTAGAAAAATTTACTAATGGCAAAACAACATTAATATTGAAAGGTGCTAGACGGTCAGGTAAAAAAATATATGGATTAGGTTATACTCCCCCCGATAACGAAGAAACTAAAGTTTATCCTAAAATATATCCTTCACCTAAATTTGTCCCTGAACAAGACACAGCATACAAGGCAAACCTTAAATGCATACCAACTGAAAAAGTAACTAAGATGTCTTGCTGTAGTCATTGCAATAAGCTAGGTCATATTAAAGTATCATGTCCTACTAAACATAAAATATGGGTAATCAAAAAGAAAAATGATGAAACTAACCAACCAGGACCCAAAAGAACTTGGGTACCTAAAGCCTAGTGTCTTTATTTCAGGGAAACCTTCGAGCATCCAAATGGTACTTGGATAGTGGATGCTCAAGGCACATGTCAGGGAACAGAAGACTATTTGCCCATCTAGAAGCTGAAGAAGGCACAGTCACCTATGGAGATAATGGAAAAAGGACTGTAATAGGCAGTGGTTCAGTAGGCAGCAAAGGCAAGACAGTCATTGAGGATGTACTATGTGTTAAAGGACTGAAGCACAACCTCATCAGTATTAGTCAGCTGTGCAATAAAGGTCATCAGATCAGATTTCAAGAATCTAAGTGCAGCATTATGAAGGATGAAGCAGTCATTTTGAAGCCAACAGAGAAAAGAACATGTACGTGCTTTACCTAGAAGAACTAAAAGATCAGGATATCTATCTGGCCGCAAGCAAAGAGCAGTCAACTGAGCTGTGGCACAGAAGATTGGGCCACTACAGTCTAGATGGCATGAGAAAGCTGATCAAGAGAAGCTTGGTGGAACGTCTACCTAAAGTTTGCACAAGGTTGGATGGTGTCTGCGGACCATGTGCAAAAGGAAAGTACACCAAGTCATCCTTCAAGTCAAAAACTGTGGTAACAACCTCTAAACCCTTAGAACTCCTTCATATGGATTTATTTGGGCCAATGAGGACCGCAAGTCTTGGAGGAAAGAATTTGGATTTGTCATTGTAGACGATTACTCTAGATTCACTTGGGTATCCTTCTTGGAGCACAAAGATGATATATTTGACAGTTTTGTAAGCTTCAACAAGAAGGTATAGAAAGACAAAAAGTTCAGCATTGTTGGAATCCGGTCAGATCATGGAGGAGAATTCCAAAATGAGAAATTTGCCAAGTTCTATGATGACCAAGGGATAGAGCATAATTTCTCAGCACCAAGGACACCACAGTAAAATAGAGTTGTTGAGAGGAAGAATATAACCTTGTTGGATATAGGAAGGACAATGCTATCATAATATGATTTGCCAAGGTATTTTTGGGCTGAAGTAGTCAACATGGCATGTTACATTATCAACAGAGTGATGATCAGGCCTATCTTGAAGAAGACAGCATATGATCTGTACAAGGGAAAGAATCTGAAGATCAGTCACTTCATGACATTCGGATGTCCATGTTTCATCCACAACAACGGCAAAAGAGACATTGGTAAGTTAGATACAAAATTGGATGAAGGTATATTCTTGGGGTATGCTTCTAAACCTAAAGGGTATAAAGTATTTAATAAGCGTACTTTATTAATTGAACAATTAGTACACATCATTTTTTATGAAACTAACCCCTCCTTGAGAGAGGAAGAAGATAGTGATATTGATGATGTAGAAGAATTGTCCAAGAAATTAAAGAATACATCTATCAAGGACAAGGAAGATCCACCTCTGGAAGACCTGCAACAAAAGGACATTTTACATGAAAATCTTCCAAAGGAATGGAGATGTAAGAAAGATCACCCACCAGAAAACATTATTGGTGATCCATCTGTAGGGGTAAGGACAAGAGGTATGTAATTCCATGTGATTATTTAGCTTTTGTCTCGCAAATAGAGCCTAGGACAGTCAATGAAGCTCTCACTGATGAATCTTGGATTTTAGCCACGCAAGATGAACTGAATCAGTTCAAGAGAAACTATGTATGGTCACTTGTTCCTAGACCATCAAATCATCAAGTGATTAGCACCAAATGGGTGCTCAGAAATAAATTGGATGAAGCTGGTGTGATCATAAGAACAAGGCCAAATTGGTAGCTCAAGGCTATTCCCAAGAGAAAGGCATAGATTTTGATGAAACCTATGCACCTGTAGCTAGACTTGAGGCTATTAGGATTCTACTTGCATATGCATCCGCATTAGATTTAAGATTGTTTCAAATGGATGTTAAATCAGCTTTTCTAAATGGTTATATAAATGAGGAAGTTTATGTAGAACAATCTCCAGGTTTTGATGACATTGATTTTCCAAATCATGTATTTAAGTTGCACAAAGTATTATATAGATTAAAACAAGCACCAAGAGCATGGTAAGTGCATTTCTATTAAACAATGGTTTCATTAAAGGTTAAGTAGATAGTACATTATTTGTTAAGTCTAAAGTCAAACATATTCTGCTTGTTCAAATATATGTTGATAATATAATATTTGGTTCTACTGATGAATCCCTTTGCAAGTATTTTGAAAAGCTCATGCAAGGAGAATTCGAGATGAGCATGATGGGGGAGCTCAACTACCTCCTTGGATTGCAAATCAAGTAAGGAAAGGAAGGAACTCACATCTGTCAAGCCAAGTACACCAAGGAGTTGCTAAAGAAGTTTGGATTCGATAATAGCAAGCCAGTGTCAATGCCTATGAGCACATCAACAAGAATGGATAGTGATAAGGATGGTAAGAAAGTAGACCAAAAGGTCTACAGAGGTATGATAGGTTCACTACTATATTTAACTGCCAGTAGACCTGACATACTGTTTAGTGTATGCATGTGTGCTAGGTATCAGGCAGACCCTAAAAAATCTCATTTAATTAATGTCAAAAAAATTTTTAGATATTTAGCAAAAACCTATGACTTTGGTTTATGGTATCCAAAATCATGTGAAATTAATTTAGTAGGATATTCTGATGCTAACTACGCTGGATGCAAAATAGATAGAAAAAAGCACCAGTGGCTGTTGTCAATTTCTTGCAGGATGTCTGATATCATGGTCCTCAAAGAAGCAAAATTCAGTAGCATTGTCTACAGCTGAAGTTGAGTATGTGGCTACGGGAAGCTGTTGCATACAACTATTGTGGATCAAACAGCAGCTTGAGGATTATGGACTACATGTCAAGCCAATTCCTTTATTATGCGACAACACCAGTGCTATAAATCTAACCAAGAATCCAGTACAGCATTCAAGGACTAAACACATTGTGGTTAGATATCATTTATTCGTGATCATGTAGCAAATGGTAACATAGATATTTCTTTCATTGATATTAATAATCAGTTAGCAGATATCTTCACAAAGGCCTTACCTGAAGAGAGATTTACTTCTCTTAGAAGGGAATTAGGCATGTGTAAATTGTGAAAGAGTTATCTGTAGAAAACTGAAATATTAATTTTTAGAATATCAATCATTTTTTCCTCCTTCAATTTAAGAAAAATTACAAATATTGCTTGTTTGTTAATATCCTTGTCGGTTCGTTATTTTATAAGATTTTATTTGTCTCGAACTTGTCAGTTTGTCGTTTTCTGCCATCATGTCGCCTCCATTTTCGAAAAGTCTCCTTATCTTTAATTTGTATATCCTGAAATCTGTGTGGCAACGATTCACATCCCGCCTTCATCTCCTTCTATTTGCCTGAGGCGATACCCTATCTACTCCGGCATCGACTCTCTGAGATTTCAAGCCTCCAACTCCTTCCCGCGAGAAGTTTCTTGAGGGTTTCTGCTTCACCTCTCCTTCCAATCATCCAGAAACATTCCCCATCCTATTCCATGGCATCTTCTGGTGTTTCCGGCAGTGTCGGGGGCTACAGAGCTAAGTTTCTCACTGCAGAGCAGCAAGAAAGATTTACCTCCGTGAAGATCAAGCTATGTGGAAACAAGGCAGTGGATGTCGCAGACTTGCAAAAGAATGGAATGGGCAGTGTGATTGCAGCAATGGAGAAGATGAAATGGTCAAAGATTGCTACTCTATCAGAGGTAAGCTACCCTGATCTTGTGAAGGCCTTTTATGTGTGCTTGAAGATGGAGGAGGACGGGTCCTTGACATCATATGTCAAAGGTACCCAGATTAGAATCACCTATGAGCTCTTGGAGTCTTTATTTGGAGTTTGCACCACCGGTCACAATGGGGTACACACTGTGGACACCCAGGCAAAGGGATTAGGGATTGTTGGTCCCGAGTTTAAACTAAAGGATGGGAAATTGGATATCAACCAGATGAACGTCTTCAACCGTTTACTGCATTTCATTATCTGTCAAATATTGGTCCCTAGGAGTGCCACTTTCTCAACGTGTATTTGGGCAGATTCAGATATGATGTACTGGACCATCTAAAACCAGAAGATAAATATGGCAGAAGTTATTTTGGAAAGAATGAAGTTTGCTCATGCTCAGATTTGGGACAAGAAGAATAAGTTGAACGTGTCTCTTCCATATGCCCACCTGCTAACCAGAGTATTTCAATATTTTGGAGTCAATTTATCTGGAGCAGTGTCAGAAAAGATGGGGCAAGCAATTCACAGTAGAAACTTGAAGAAAAGTGGATTCTCATTGGTTGGAGGTTTATGGACTAAGACCTCAGTAGCTGAGGGTGAGGCCATTATTGGCGAAGCCCAAGAAGTCCAGGAAGAGGTAGGAGAAGCAGCTGTAGCAGCAGCAGTCCCAATGGTTCAAGAGGAATCAGAAGCAGTCCCAATGGTTCAAGAGGAATCAGCAGCAGTCCCAATGGTTCAAGAGGAATCAGCAGCAGCACCACTAGTAGCAGTACCAACAGAGGAAGCTAGAGCAGCAGTACCAAGTATTCCAGAATAGCAGGAACAGATTCCATCAGTTCAGGAGGAACCGGAAGCAGCAGCAGCAGATGTTCAAGTCAATGCAGCAACTAGCAGAATTGAGGATCTCTTGCCTGAGCAGATTGAGCCTGTTGGGCAAATTGTTGAAGATGTGCCTCCTTCATCCCGTATTGCATCCACTCTCAGAAATGTACTGGACTCCCTTCCTAGCAATCAAGGGGAGCCATTGGTAAGTGTTGTTCAGGCTACAAGCGATGCACATGTTGTTTTGGTCGATGCTCCCATTCAGGGGGAGCAGGAAATGGTAGCTGAAGATGTGGTAATGGAGGATGCTCCCATTCAGGAGGAGCAAGAGGTTGAGAAGGAGACAGCATCTCAGGGGGAGCACACTGATAGTGTCCCTGTGAATGATAAGTCTAATGAAGAGCATGTTGAATTTGTGGAGCCCATTGAAAGGGCAAGCAGCAAAGGGAAACGAGTAGCACATAGGAGGCCTAAGAAAAAACAGTTGAAGGTAAATTTGAAGCCTGTGATTAAAAGACTAGATGCACAAGGTAAAATACTCTGCTCAGTACAATCTGACATCACTAAAATCTATACGAGCCAGAGTACACAAGCAAAAGAGGTGGGCATGATTCGAAATGCTTTCAGATGGGTAAGAAGTGAACTCCTTAATATTAAGGAATCTATTTCCGCCCTATCATCTACTACACCACCAGTTAGTAGTTCTGGGCCATCAGGGCCAAGGCCAGCAGAAGAAAATGCAGGGCCATCAGGGCCAAGGCTAGTAGAAGAAAATGCAGGGCCATAAGGGCCAAGGCCAGCTGAAGAAAATGCGGGGCCATCAGGGCCATCTGTTATGGCAGAAAATCGACCATCAGGGCTAATTGTAGTAGAACCAGCAGGGCCATCCGGGCCTCAAACTGTTGAGAAGGAAGCACCTGTTGCTGAAGTCGTAAAGTCTGGGCCACCAGGGCCATCTGAGGTTGTGGTTGGGCCACCAGGGCCAATGATCTCCGAGGGTGAATCCAAGAGTAGAAGAGCCCACAGCTGCTCCCGAAGCCCCTGAGTCTTCATCTCTTACAACACCAGCCCCTCCTTCACCACCCTCTTCATCCACAGCACCTCCAGCACCCCTCACCTTCGAACAACCCATGCCTCGCACCATCTCTTCCCCAACTCCTTTTCCATCTCAATCCATTTCATCTCCTACTATCTCTCAAATCATTTCTCTACCTTCACCTGTCATTGAAGATCCTCCAGCTCCCTCATCAGCTTGAGCCTCATCCTCCTCTGGTCCCTCATCATCCGGACCATCCACCAATCCTACTCCAAGATCATTCCTTCATCCTCCTACTCCACCCTCTTCTATCACATTCATTCCTGAAAATCCACAACTTGCTAGTGTTTTTCTAAACCAATTCAAGGATGAGTTGGAACGCTCCACACTCACCTCAATCCTGGCAGTTGCCACACATGTTCACAGGACTGTTTCCCCTAGTCCTGTTCAGAAAAAGAGGAAACTCTCAACCACCCTAGCTCTTCCCACCGAACCTAAATTTCCTCCTCTTTGGTACTCCCTCACTGTTGAAAATCGAAGGAGACCAATTTATTGTGAACATCTCCAAAAATGCATTCTTTCCACCATTTTTGGTATTCCTTTTCTAAACTTAACTGATCACCTCAACATTGTCCTTCCTTATTGCCATATTTCCAAAGCCGACCAATCAAAAATCTTCCAAATGGCTGAGTGCAAGACTGAAGATCAGTGGGCCAAAGGGCACAAGGCTCTCTATAGCAAATATCTTCTTGCCCGATCAGATAGCATTCCTCGTCGGGATCATCCACTCACCCTCTCTGAGTGGTTTGTTTTTCACCACCAAGCACTCTGGACCCCGTTTATTCTCAAGGAAATAAGGATCGCAAAGTGCTTCCAGCTCTTCCATGATTACCGCTATCTTCACAAGCTACCTGAAGTACAGTTTGGCCAATTCCATGGAGCTATTGCCACTCTTCGAACTGAAAATTCGATCAATTGCTCCTTCACAGTGGACTTTACCACCTTAAAAATGCCTGAAATAGTCTTCCTTCCTAAATTACACTCTTTGGTCTTGGACTCCTCTGTTGGTTCTCATATTTTTGAGAGATTTGCTCGTGTAATGGGAAGAATCTCTACTCAGCAGGGTCGCCTCCCTTCCTTCCAAAGATTCCTTTTCAGAGAATTTTATCTAGGTCACATCACCTCTGAAGTTCTTGCTCCTCTGATGTCAGAATGTGAGCGGCTTTCCCCAACAGATTGGGCAAAGCACTACAATCAATCTGCTCTTCAATTGGAATCCTTGAATAGCTCTTTGGTCAGGGCCGGCAAGCCCCCTCTATCTGCTGAATCTTTCATGGATTTGAATTCCATCAATCCAGTTTAGGAACTGTATGTTCAATGGGTTGAGCGGTACTCAGTTTTTATTTCTTTGAAAAAGGACCTGCAGGACCATCAGATTTTCTATCCTGTAACTATTGCTCAATTCCTTCAGCGTGCCAGTTTTGGAACGAGCAGCTATTACAGATTCACTCTTGATAAGGATCAGTATGCGCTTTTTCTTGGAAGATCAACAACAGCTTTACATTAGGCACATGAATCTTGACATGGGTGCATCTTTTTCAATAGATTCTGGCATTTTCCATAAACTTTTTGAAGTTCAGGAGATTAGGACTTGGGAATTTATTTCTCGTCATGCCTCTCTTCTTTCTCCTAATGTTTATCTCCCTGTACCTCTTCACAAACAATGAAATCCTTCTCTTTGATCTTATCTCTCTTTTATCTCTCTTCTTTGTCTCCAAATGATTCCTTTTGCTTAATGACAAAAAGGGGGAGAAATATAGTACTTCTGAAATATATCTCTTATATTTCCGCAATTTTGTTTAGATTCATTTCAGATCATCTATGCTTATTGTTAAGTTTTGTCATCACCAAAAAGGGGGAGATTAATGATCAGTTTATCCCCATGTAATTTAAATTAATTACATATTTATTTTGGTGATTAACAAAACTATAATAAAGTTTAATCTAACATATTTTCTATGAGATTTGAGTACAAGAAATGAAATAAGGAATAACAAGCTAAATGGATAAGTATTATTTACTCTGTAGCAATGTAAGTTCAAAGCATGAAATTTCTCTAAGTACACATCGATTTTCTGTATGCTGTAACAACTTCCTCCTCTCTCACAACGATTCGCTAAGAAAGCATAATGATTTGCTTCCAAAACGATTCACTAAGTGATCGCATCGATCTCACAACGATTCGCTAAGAAAGCATAACGATTTGCTTCCATAACGATTCACCAAGTGATCCCATCGACCTCACAACGATTCGCTAAGAAAGCATAACGATTTGCTTCCATAACGATTCACTAAGTGATCGCATCAATCTCACAACAATTCGCTAAGAAAGCATAACAATTTGCTTCCATAATGATTCGCTAAGTGATCGCATCGATCTCACAACGATTCGCTAAGAGAACAACGATTTGCTCTCACAACGACTTGGTTCATAACGATTTGGCCGTCGCATCGATTTGATAAGTGAGAACAACGATTTTCTCTCACAACGACTTGGTTCATAACGATTTGGCCGTTGCATTGATTTGATAAGTGAGAACAACGATTTGCTCTTACAATGATTTCGGTTTCACAACAACTCGTTAAGTTTCATAACTATTCGATAAGCTACACAATGACTCAGTCATTGTAACGATTCATTAAGTTACACAACGACTTGGTCGCAGTAACGATTCGATACATTAAACAACGATTTGTTCACTATATCGTCTCGATAAGTGAAACAACGATTTGCTCGTAATGATTTGTTGATAGTATCATAACGATTTGTCTCTACAACGATTCGGTTATTAATGCATAACGATTTGTGTGTACATCGACTTGTTTATGAACGTATAATGATTCACTTGAACAATGACTCATCTTTACATCAATTTCATAAGTCATAATCATATCGATTTCATGGTGTATAACGACTTGATATTCAAACCTATTCTCAGATAGTTTGAAAAGTCAAAGTCTTCCCTTGCCTTTATCTCACATCCATGCATTTATTATGACTGATCATATCACTACACTACATGCAAACGGTATCTTCTATTTCCATGCTTATATTGTAAACATCTTTTTAGAAGAACAGAATGGAACTTCTATTTTGATATAAAATCATTCTAACGTTGACTGACAACAAGAGACAACCTAGTTGTCTATTGTCTTAGCATTTAATGCGTGCAGGTCTTTGACAGTGCACCTCAATACAACGTTGGACAATATGGAAGATAACGGACATCAAAGAAGATCCTATCTCTTGTTGCATGTATGGAAAGCTAAAGACTGTTGAACAAGAAGCACTACAGTGACATGCAGTCTAACGTAAACAAAAGCTTAGAGATAACGGACACTTCAACGTTCAATTTTCAAATGAAAGACATATATAGAAGACTGAAGCTCCAGAAACAATAACACTCACATCAATCTTTTACAAGCTTTCTACGAACATCTGAAAGAGCAAAGCTTCACTCCTTTGCTTGTCCAGCTCTTAGTTCTTAGCTTCCTACTTTCATTGTGTTAGTCTTGAGAGCTTCTGTATACTGAGAGTGTTCCTCATCATAGAACTTTCTCTCTCTGTCGTTGCTTCAGATCGAACACTGGTCTTTAAGCTTGGTCTAGGGGCGTATCATCTCTTGAATACATTCCTGTGTTCTTTCCCTTCATGTTGAAGGAAGACCTGGTGGGTTCCAGGGTGTTTGTTTCACTTCGTGTAGAAGGAAGACCTGGTGGGATCCTAGGTGTTGTAACTCCTCTTCGGGTTGTGAAGAGAAGACCAGCTGCGGCTGGGTGTGTAAGTGTCCTTGAGGGGGACTGTACCCTTGGGAAGTGAAATCCTAAGTTGTTGTTCAGGGACTGGACGTAGGACTCTTGTGGAGAGGAGGTCTGAATCAGGATAAATTCCTTGTGTCATCTGTTTGATTGCCTTGTGTTTGCCATACTCCTTTTACTAACACTAATAGTCATCGAAGTGTGTTTTCGTGTAAACATTTTTGTGAACAGGGTTAGGTACTCAAATTTTAAGAATCCCATTCACCCCCACCCCTCTAGGCTTGCTAGCTGGGCAACACTTAGAAAAATTCACAATGAAGATTCAACATATAATTTAAACATGAAATATTTCACAGCAATTTCTTAATACATAATTCAAGTATGAATACATCTTAGCAATTTAATCAGGATTACACGTACCTATTTCTCTTCTAATAGATGTAAATCTATCTTCAGGAAGAGGTTTAGTAAAGATATTAGCAAGTTAATTTTCTGTAGAAACAAAATCAAGTAAAATATCACCATTACTTACATGGTACCTGATGAAGTGATGTCTAACCTCAATGTGCTTTGTCCTTGAGTGCTGGATAGGATTTGTGGTCAAATTAATTGCGCTTGTATTGTCACACAGCATTGTAATTTCTTGAAGTATGTGACCATAGTCTTCCAATTGGTGTTTGATCCACAGCAGTTGAGTACAACAACTTCTAGCTACAATGTATTCAACTTCTGTTGTGGATAATGCCACTGAATTTTACTTTCTGGAAGACCAAGAGATCAAGCACCCTACAAGTATTTGACAAGTATCACTGATGCTTTTTCTATCTATTTTGCATCCAGTATAGTCAGCATCACTATATCCAATTAATTTGAAATATGAACATCTGGGATACCATAATCCTAATTTACTTGTATTTATAAGATATCTAAAAATTCTTTTAACATCATGAACATGAAATTCTTTAGGATCATCTTGAAATCTTGCGCACAAACGTACACTGAACATTATATCTGGTCTACTAGCAGTAAGATAGAGTAGTGATCCTATCATATCTCTATAGACCTTTCGATCTACTTTTTTGCCAAGTGGATCACTATCTAACTTAATTCTTGAACTCATGGGTGTTCCTAAGGGCTTACACTTGTCAAAACCATATTTAGAAATAAATCTGAAATGTATTTGGTTTGACAAATGTGAGTACCTTCCTAGGTTTTCAAAGAATTTACAAAGTGATTCATTAGTAGATCCAAAAATTGTAACGACCCACTTCCACCCGGTACGGTTATACCAACCCACATCGGATGAGAGCAAGCCGCTACAGGGGAGAAAACCCCAACATGTAACAAATGGGCTGAGATATACATAAATAGAGAACACTATTGCAATGGAAATTAAACAATTCTTATTCCATCAACTTTAATCCGCATACCACAATCTATATAGTCCAATAAAGAAATGACATAACATAATAACCATTTACATGTAGCCAGTTCCAATTACATAACAAAAATTTAAATTACAAATTTACATCACATACTAGTAAATGAAATACAATCTCCACTCTATTCTTCACTCTCCTCTTCGGATCTTGCGAAGTCCTTAGCTACTAAACCTCTTGAAATGTTTAGCAAGGGTGAGTCTACACAATAGACTCAGCAAGTAACTTAAAACTTCAAACCATATACTTATCACACATGCTTTCTAACCATTTAACACTTAAACCAACACATGCTCATACTATAACATGGACAACAAAACATTAAACAAGACTACACTAGCACATGTAAAATAATAACTCTAACATGGATACTTATAACATCGACTCATTAATCATGGAAACATTCATATACTTACATGCTCTCATTTCTTATTTTTCACATAACATTTACACATGGCTTACATTCAATTTATAACATGATGCTAAATACATGTTTATCAAGTAAATACTATCTCATAACTAGCACAATCTACTCATGGTACTAAACATGATACCACAATAAACATGAATCACGTTAACACATATATGACATTAAGACATATAGTCTTACTTAAGCTTTCACATGCATTTACTCTCACGTTAACATTCACTTCCATTTACACATGATTTCACATAGTTTCACTTAGTTTTCACATTGCACATATCACTTCACTTGCACATACCATGTGCCACTTTCACATATCACTTTACACATGTCCACTTTTACACACTTGCCAAGACACAACCCAAACCACCACTAGAAGGATCACTTAACACTAACACTTTCACTTTCACTACTCAATCACCAGGCAAAGTGATCAAGTCTTGGTTCTGTAGCACCAGGGGAAGCCCTCCCCACCATTACCAGTGGAACTTGTCCACCTCCAAGATCTCCCTACCCGTTGCCTCGGGTGTCAATTATCACTTGAGCTTTCCCATAGGGGCACTACTATAGTACATCTCCACTTAATCTAGGGTGGCAGTGTCTTATGGGCACATTTATTTATCTTATCACGACTACACATTTTTACACACATACACCACTTATTCTTTCACTTCCCATGTACGTGCACACACATATATCACACTCAGACTCTCAATCAGTCATGAACAGTAAGAGACAGTAACAAAACCATGTTGTTAATTATATCTCCATTCATAATTGCAATTTACTCATAATACACGGTACAAAAGACTTCAGAAATTCATATCAATGTGCACAGTACGCAGAATTATATAAAATTTTAACCACGGTTTCAATATAGCATAGGGAACATATATGTAATTTTTCACGATTTTGGAGGCAGTAAAACCATTTTTAATAATTAGTACAGATTTCATGAAAGTTAACAAGATAATTCATTCTACAGTAATCAGAACAGACTGAAACTTTAACCACATGGTACATGGGTATCACAAAATATATCACGAAGTTTTCATAAATTTATGAGTAGTACATCTATTTTGAATATTAAACAAAGACTTCAGGCCATCTACAAGATAATTTAGTTTATACATGGTAGACGATAAACTAAGAGTTCTAACATTTCTGAACCATGCATACAGTAGTACTGAGTTCATGGAAACTTTCTGAGAACATAACACACATCAATTCTAATTATTCTGAATTAAATTCTATCAAATCATGCATATTTCATCTTAACACAAATATTATAAATGACAATTATCATTTAAAAATCATCAATATCTCATGACATGATCCACTGAACATAATAGACAGGACCATAGTAACTAAACACATGCATGCATTCACAATTTCCCAAAAATCACAGCACATGCAGTCACACATTGTTCTGGAAAAATTTACAGGAACTTGGCGTCCAGGGTCTGGACGCCAGCAGAGTAGACGACATGATCTACTACCGTTTACATAGGAGCTTGGCAGCAACACAGTGGCTGCCAACTTCCTATCTGCATAAAGTGCAGACCGAAACACCAAAACAGGTGAATTGAGGGGTCTAGGACGTGATTTAAAAATCCGTAAAAATATATAAACCCTAGAGGACAAGTCTATGGAGTGAACCAATGAGTTACTTTCCTTCAAATAATTCCCAGAAGTGATGATTTGGTCGAAGAAGCCCTCCTCGACCAGTGCCAAGAAGGTGCTCCAAATCCACTGAGATCTGGTCCTCCTGTCGATGTAGGCCGCACTCCGGAGTTGAGGATGATACCTCTATCCAAGGTGCAGCTCCCTGTCGAAGAAGATCGCCAGAAGACGCGCCACAACGTTGGATCCAAGCCTCCAAACTTTAGTTTTCGCACTGGCTTTCTACGGTTTCCTAAGAGATCCTAAAGGAACCTAATCCGTCTAAAAGGGGTGCTTTCATAGAACCTAAGGGGTCGGGTACGCGTTAGGGGTAGGTTATCCTTCCATTGGGAAGGTTTCCTAAACTAGAACCCGGCAAAACTGCTACCGTTTTCAGATCTGAAAACGCACACAACTGGAGAAATAGGCGTCCACCTCTGGTGCCGCCAACAGGGAGGTAAGCGTCCATCGATCTGGACGCCAACATGTAGTCAGCGGCACAGGATGCTGCCGCCATGTGACGGCCCTCGATACACCGGTACGGTCATACCGACCCACGTCGATATAGCGAGAGTCCTCACAGTGGGACATTTACCCAAACGATACAAACAGCTGAGATACACGCGAATATACAACAGAGTAGCGGAAGTAAAAGACCAATGTCTTTATTCATTCATCATCCACATTAAACATACATGTAGTTTGCAATTAACATAAAAGAACTAAAAATCCACATGATTTAAATTGCTGAAATTAACTACAAATGTCCACACTTATACATCCTTTCATGATACTTCTAGTACAATGTTCCAAATTTACATACTATGAAATACACAATCTCAAAGAACTCCAACAACTAGCTAGCCTCCACGCTCGGAGTCCGTCTCTACTGCCTCCTCCAAAGATACTGTGTCACCAACTATACCTGTACGCCGAAGCAAGGAGTGAGTCCAAGGACTCAGCAAGCAACACTACTCATGATATACACTTATAAGTCCTAGTGGTTTCTACATGCACATTACAATTAGCCACACATAGCATGTTAGTCATTCAAGTTGTCAACCTATCATGAAAGTTCTACAATTTTATACATAACTCATACTTTCAGATTTCTAAAATAAACTTCACCTATCACATGGTCTCTATTCAATTTACTCATGAAACTTTAATCTTTAAAGAATCAAAACATGAGAGCTATCAACATGAACTTTTACATACATGGACGGGAAACACAACTAGCATGGATTTTACACATTTTTAAACACATACATGAACCTTTTCACATGCTTTAGGTTGCTGATTTCATATGGTTTCATGGCTGAAAACCTATGCATGAGAGCTACAACAATGCATAAAACATATCACATCAACAACCATTCATGCAGTCTTGTGCCCGTGTTCACTAATTATCCCTAACATGGATTCTAAGCATCTTTGCACATTAAACATAATGATAATAACATGAATTTACTGAATTCACATGGTTTCAGATTTGTATCACATAGGTTTCAATAACACATTTCCACATCTTTAGTTTCACATTTTTATTTGCACAAGTTTTCTCTTTCACATGGTTCACTTTACACATACACATTCACATGTCACTTACACATTTACACATGGTCACATACACATTACACATTTTAGGTGCCGTGACACATAGTCCAAACCACCAAAGAAGGACATATACACATCACATTACACATAGACGCCATCTAGGCATTCCAATGGCGACTCTTGGACTGCGCAGACCGGGAGAACAAGTCTCCACCCTAACCAGTGGTACTTGTCCACCTCCAGGATTTCCCCCTAATGCCCTTAGGGTCACTTAACACATTGAACTTTCTCAGGGGGACTTTTCCCTGATACAGCTCCACTGCCCTCTACGGAAGCAGTGTCACATTGGCACAGTTACACATTTACACATTTACCGTTTTACACTTGGTTTTACACATAACACTTCATCTCATTCACTTCCTCACTCACATGAATACCTCTGTTTGTTCCTAACATGGTACTACAGAATTTCAAGAGTTTAACACACAGTAAACACACTAATCATGTTGGCTTTAAACATAACTAATCACATTACAATCATATGCACGAATTATCACATTTCACATGAAACACATAACTTTTTATTTACTATCCAAATGACCTGAAATTTTAACCACATCTGTTTTCGGGTTCAAGGTCATACCCTCAAATTTTCAGATTTTTCTGAGCTAATTAGAATTTACAGAAAATGAAACGCCTAATTAGCATGCTATTAACAACTTAAGTTAACATGGGTCTAACACATTTTGCAAATTAGCCACTTGCTGTTTAAACATAAGCTATTAACATATGCATGATTGAGAATACAAAATTCCCTAATTCATACATCTATGGATTGAACACTACAAATCATTCTTGCATGCTTTCATTTTATTCTACCGAATCGGATTTATTAGCACGTTACACTAGCATGGATAATTTACCAAATTGCAAAACACATATTGACCCACTGACTTTCATGATCAGACCAAAACCAAGGCCTTCATACAATTCTAATCATGAAAACTAATTTTGCAAGAATCAACAATTCTTGCTCACAAGTTTAAGGAATACCATTTCCACATTCACCATCACACCACATTCATCCACACACCACAATGCACAATATACATAGAGTATAAGGTTTACCATATATCCTCATCACGTAAACATACCGAAATTAATGTATAAGAGGACAAAACAGCTCATTGTTCTGTCCAGAAGAACTCGGCGGCGGTCTCTGGCCGCTGACTCAGGGTCAGCGGCATGGTCGATGGACGCCAAGCATGATCTGGGCGTCCAGGGACCTTGCCGTCGAATCAGGTCTGTGCAGAAACACAGACCCGAGCTCTGAATCTTGGGTGAATTGGAGGGTCTAGGACTCGAGGAAAATTCCATAAAATCACAAAACCAACCTAGACTCATAAGGGGACATCAGGGATAGGTCACTTGCCTTTATAAAATTTCTCCAAGGGATCTAGGCTCGGTGAAGACCTCCTTGGGCAGTCCCAAGAAAGTTGCAGAACCCCCTCCAAACGATCTCTCCTCCGGGCTCCTGGATGATCTCCGCCGAGGGGATGTCGGGAAGCCTTCCTCGTTGGTCTAGCCCTCCTTGCAGCAGGGGGATGCCGGATCCAGGTCCAGGGATGTGGATTTTTGGTGGCAAAATGGGTTTTCTCTCAGACTTGCTCCTAGGGTTTTTCTTTCTCCTTTCTCCTCTTGCAAGGGTGAAGGGAAGAGTGGGAGAGTCCAATTCGGGTTTAGACATAAGGGGAGTCTCTCTCCCACTCACTAGGGTGATAGGACCCCTCAGAGCCGTTGGGGGACATCCCCCAATGGTGGCCATGCCTTGTTTCAGAAGCTTGCAGCTCTGCTGCGCATGCAGGTCAGAGAAATTGGCGTCCATATCGCTGGACGCCGGATGAGTGTTGGCGTCCATGTCTGGACGCTGACACCACCTAAACGGCCTGGGCTTGACGCCAAGGTGGCCTTCGGCCAGAACTCTAAATCATGCAGAAAACCATGCATACCACGCATATATACATGCAATATACCTATAGTATTGTATCCATACTATCATCATGCAATACATACATTATTTATGCTTAATACAAACACATGCACACGTAATTATACTAATTATGCATACGTAATTATGTACATACATACACAAGTACAACATACACACATAAATACAAATAATGCGACGGAAATTAGAGGGCCTTACACCCTCTCCCCCTTAAAGAAACTTCGTCCTCGAAGTTAGAACGACACTACTCAAACAAAAGGGGATACTTCTTCTTCATCGCATCCTCAAGCTCCACGTAGCCTCCTCACGTGAGAAGTTCCGCCATAGAACTTTCACCGACGCGATACTCTTGTTCCGGAGATGCTGAACCTTCCGGTCAAGAATGGCTACTGTTGCTCGACATACGAAAGATCTGGCTGGATCTCCACTGGCTCATGACTAATCACATGAGACGGATCTCGGACATACTTCCTGAGCATAGATACGTGGAATACAGGGTGAACGCTAGCCAAAGCTGGGGGTATGCTAGCTCATACCACGCCACTGCCCAAACGTCTGAGAATCTCATATGGGCCAATGAACCTAGGGCTTAGCTTGCTATGCCTGCCAAATCTGACAACACCCTCGAGTAGGCGATATCTTCAAGAAGACATGATCGCCAACCTCAAACTCCAAATCCTTCTTCTGTTGTCGGCATAACTCTTCTGCCTATCCTGTGCCGCAACAAGCCTTTTCCTGATAAGCTGAATCTTATCCGAAGTTTCCTGAACTAACTCCGGTCCGATCAACTGCCTATCACCAGTCTCCTCCCAACATAAAGAGAGATCTGCAGGGCCTACCATACAACGCCTCGAATGGAGCCATACCAATACTAGCATGAAAGCTGTTGTTGTATGCGAACTCCACAAGAGGTAGATGACGCTCCCAATCATCCTTCCAATCCAGAACACACGCTCTCAACATATCCTCGAGCGTCTGGATAGTCCTCTCGGACTGTCCATCAGTCTGGGGATGAAATGCCGAACTGAGCTTAAGCTCCGAACCTAACGCATCCTGAAGACCCTTCCACAATCTCGAAGTAAATCTCGGATCTCGATCCGAAATGATCGACTTCGGCACACCATGCAATCTAATGATACCGCTAACATACAATCTAGCTAAACTCTCTACTGACTGCTTCTTCTTCATAGGCAAGAAATGAGCAGTCTTCGAGAATCTATCTACAACTACCCAAATCGAGTCATTGCCCCTTCTAGATCGAGGCAAACCTTACGAAATCCATAGTGACAGCTTCCCACTTCCATACGGGATATCCATCCTCTGCATAAGGCCGGATGGTCGCTGCCGCTCGGCTTTCACCTGCTGACATACTAGACATCTAGACACATAATCCGCAACATCCTTCTTCATGCCGGACCACCAAAATGATCTCTTCAGGTCTTGATACATCTTAGTGTTACCCGGATGAATAGAGAATCGCGATCTATGAGCCTCCGCTAACACATGCTCACGGACATCTACCACATCGGGGACACAAACACGGTGCTGAAATCTAATCACACCGTCCTCATCCCGAGCAATGCCCGCCTTACCCACTAACTCTAACAATCTAGATCGGCTTTCTGCTGCTCAATCACCTCATCCAAGACTGAGGATCTAAGGGATAGCTGAGCTACAAAAGCCTGACACAACGATGGCTCTAACTCGGTCATAGAGCACGCTGCATCCTCCAACATCTTCCAATCCTGCTGGAGCGAAGACCTCTTTCCTACTAAGAGCATCTGCTACGACGTTCGCCTTTCCAGGATGATACTGAAGGTCGAAGTCATAGTCCTTCAAGAATTCAATCCATCTTCTCTGCCTCAGGTTTAATTCCTTTTGGGAGAAGATACTTCAAGCTCTTGTGGTCGGTAAACACCCCTCAAATCTGACACCATAAAGATAGTGCCTCCAGATCTTTGCATGACCACTGCTGCGAGCTCTAAATCATGAGTCGGATAGTTCCTCTCATGCTCCTTCAACTGACGAGAAGCATAAGCCACTACCCTCTCTTGCTGCATGAGCACACAGCCTAAACCAATCTGAGATGCATCCGTATAATGGCAAAGCCCTC
Organism: Colocasia esculenta; assembly: GCA_014218235.1. Classification (NCBI taxonomy): domain Eukaryota; kingdom Viridiplantae; phylum Streptophyta; class Magnoliopsida; order Alismatales; family Araceae; genus Colocasia; species Colocasia esculenta. The sequence goes on from CM024755.1 coordinate 131,369,453, forward strand.
TAGACCACTAGGCAATACCAATACCGGAGCAGAAGTAAGCTTAGCCTTCAATAGCTGAAAGCTACGCGCTCACATGCCTCAGACCATACGAACTTCTCACCCTTTCTGGTCAGCTTTGTCAAAGGTGCGGCGATGGATGAGAAACCCTCAATGAATCGCCGATAATAACCAGCTAACCCAAGGAAACTACGAATCTCCGAAGGAGTCCTGGGAATCTCCCAATCCATAACTGCCTGGACTTTTGCTGGATCAACAGCTACACCAGCGCCGGAGATAACATGCCCGAGAAATGAACCTCGCGCAACCAAAACTCGCACTTGCTGAACTTCGCATACAGCTTGTGCTCACAGAGAACCTCTAAGACTAACCTCAAATGCTGACGGTGCGTGGCCTCATCCGGAGAATAGACCAACACGTCATCAATAAACACAACACAAAGCTATCTAGATACGGACTAAACACCCGGTTCATGAGATCCATGAACGCTGCAGGGGCGTTGGTCAATCCGAAAGGAAGACCAAAAACTCATAATGTCCATAACGGGTTCTAAATGCCGTCTTGGACACATCCTCACTCCTAATTCTCAACTGATGATAACAGATCGCAAGTCAATCTTGGAAAAGACTGATGCCTCTCGCAACTGGTCAAACAGATCATCAATCCGAGGTAAGGGATACCTGTTCTTCACAGTCACCTGGTTTAGCTTCCTATAATATTAATCAATAGCACACCGAAGTGACCCGTCTTTCTTCTTGATGAATAATACAGGTGCGCCCCAAGGGGAAACACTAGGGCGAATAAATCCCTTATCGAGCAATTCTTGCAATTGCTTCCTCAACTCGGCTACTCTGCAGGGGCCATCCGATATGGGGCCTTCGAGATAGGAGAGGTGCCTGGAAGCAACTCTATAGTGAACTCTATCTCCCTATCCGGTGGCAATCCAGACAAGTCATCGGGAAAGACATCTGGAAAGTCCTGCACCACATCGATCTCTGCAAGAGTCAGTGACGAACCAGCATCGGGTACTAGCATAACGCTGGCAAGAATGCGTCACAACCCTTGTTCACCATGCGCATCGCCTTCATGGCAGAGATAACTAACTTTCCCGCTAAGTTCTTTGCAAGGGATGAGAGAACTCATCCTCACCAGGAATGCGGAAAACAATCTTCTTCCTACGACAATCCACTAACGCATAGTGCTCCTCTAGCCAATCCAGACCAAGGATACAATCATAGTCCTTCATCTTTAGCAAGAAGAAACACCCATCTAGGAATCTATCCTCAATGCACACAGGTAACGACGGAATGCACTTCCTAGTCGATACCGTACCCGCAGGGGTGTGCACAGACAAAGGACCTCTAACTCCTCAGACTCTATGCCTGACTCTAGGGCTAACTGCCTAGCGAACCGCTCGGAAATGAACGAGTGAGTAGCACCCGTATCAAACAAACCCGAGCGTGCACACCGAAAAGTAAAACTGTACCTTCGGTGACATGCTCCGCCTGCTCGGCGTCCTCACGAGCTAACGCAAACACTCGAGCTGGGGCTCGAGGCCTTCCTGGTCGTCCTGTAGCTGGCGCGGCTGCCGCTACTGCTGGTACTGGCGCGCTCCACGCTGAGCTCCCTGCTGAAGTCTTGGGCAATCCTTGATCTTGTGGTCGCTGCTCCCCCACACTTAAGCATCTACCCGCTACTAACCAGCACTCGGAACCTCCATGGGTCTTCCCACAATGGGGACACTCCTTCTTCGCACCGGGGAACGTACAGAAGGTACCTGAGAGTTGCTGACTGTCATTGTTTCTGCAGTGTCTGGTACACCGTTTTCTTCTTATCCTGCCGCTGGAATGACGCTGCCGGCCTCTTCTGCGAAGCCTTCTTCTCTTCCAGATACTGCTCCATTTCTCCCTCCTGTCTGCAGGCTGCGCTGAGGGCCTTGTCTAGCGTGCGGTGGTCGAACGCCACGAGTCTCATCCTCAACGATGGTTTGAGACCCATCACGAATTTCTTGGTCTTCCTGCGCTCATCCTCTACTATATGCGGTGCATATTTAGAAAGTTCAGAAAACCTTGCCTCGTATTCCAGGACGGTCATCGATCCTTGCGTCAGGGAAAGGAATTCTAGCTCCATCTTGTCCTGGATATGCTCTGGGACAAACTTGGCTCGGAAGAGCCTCACGAACGCGTCCCATGCCACATCAACTGCTCTGTCCTCGAAGCGCGTACGCAGTAGGGAGGACCACCATACATCAGCTCTCTCCTGCAATACACCTTCATAAGCACTAACCAACAATTTCTAACTTGACAAACAACATACAAGCATAAACCAAACATACCTGTAGCATGTAGGGGCTAAGGTCACCTTGTCCTCATCAGGACACCTGATAGCTCGGAAGATTTTCTCCGTCTCCCTCATCCAGCTTTCTGCCATTAGCGGATCACTCTCCCCCTTAAAAGAGGGTGGGGCCATCCTCTTGATCGCTCCATGATGGAAGGTCCACCATGGTCCTGAGCTGGGGCCTGAGCCTGCTACATAAACAATAACAATATACAATAAACACAATATCATGCAATTTAAATAGCAAACTACTAGGTTGTTTTATTATTCTACCTGGGCCTCCAACTGGGCCTGGAGTGCTGCCTGGGTGTGGGCCTGCGTCTGCATGGCTTGCACCAGACCTTGCATAAATACTCCATAGTCCACTGGCGGTGGTGGGGAAGCACAGGCCCTGTGGGGCCGGGGCCTGCTGCTCCGCCCGCTCCTCACGCCTCTGCTCGTCGTCGCGAGCTGGCACACCTCCGTCGTCCACGGGAAGCCATGGCTGTAATAAAATTTCAGCCACCAAGAGCTAGGTTACTAAGTTCTCTAACCATTTTCTTATCTATCTTTCATTTCCTATTAGTGTTTTCTACACATGTGGACATACTTAGCATGCAATGGGGATGATGACTTAGGTATATTCATGTGCAATCTCAACCGGTCTCTCATCATACCAATCTCTGTGACGGCCCTCGATACACCGGTACGGTCATACCGACCCACGTCGGTATAGCGAGAGTCCTCACAGTGGGACTTTACCCAAACGATACAAATAGCTGAGATACACGCGAATATACAACAGAGTAGCGGAAGTAAAAGACCAATGTCTTCATTCATTCATCATCCACATTAAACATACATGCAGTTCGCAATTAACATAAAAAGACTAAAAATCCACATGATTTAAATTGCTGAAATTAAATACAAATGTCCACACTTATACATCCTTTCATGATACTTCTAGTACAATGTTCCAAATTTACATACTATGAAATACACAATCTCAAAGAACTCCAACAACTAGCTAGCCTCCACGCTCGGAGTCTGTCTCTGCTGCCTCCTCCAAAGGTACGGTGTCACCAACTATACCTGTACGCCGAAGCAAGGAGTGAGTCCAAGGACTCAGCAAGCAACACTACTCATGATATACACTTATAAGTCCTAGTGGTTTCTACATGCACATTACAATTAGCCACACATAGCATGTTAGTCATTTCAAGTTGTCAACCTATCATGAAATTCTACAATTTTATACATAACTCATGCTTTCAGATTTCTAAAATAAACATCACCTATCACATGGTCTCTATTCAATTACTCATGAAACTTTAATCTTTAAAGAATCAAAACATGAGAGCTATCAACATGAACTTTTACATACATGGACGGGAACACAACTAGCATGGATTTTACACTTTTTAACACATACATGAACCTTTTCACATGCTTTAGGTTGCTGATTTCTATGGTTTCATGGCTGAAAACCTATGCATGAGAGCTACAACAATGCATAAAACATATCACATCAACAACCATTCATGCAGTCTTGTGCCCGTGTTCACTAATTATCCCTAACATGGATTCTAAGCATCTTTGCACATTAAACATAATGATAATAACATGAATTACTGAATTCACATGGTTTCAGATTTGTATCACATAGGTTTCAATAACACATTTCCACATCTTTAGTTTCACATTTTTATTTGCACAAGTTTTCTCTTTCACATGGTTCACTTTACACATACACATTCACATGTCACTTACACATTTACACATGGTCACATACACATTACACAATTTTAGGTGCCGTGACACATAGTCCAAACCACCAAAGAAGGACATATACACATCACATTACACATAGACGCCATCTAGGCATTCAATGGCGACTCTTGGACTGTGCAGACCGGAGAACAAGTCTCCACCCTAACCAGTGGTACTTGTCCACCTCCAGGATTTCCCCCTAATGCCTTAGGTACTTAACACATTGAACTTTCTCAGGGGGACTTTTCCCTGATACAGCTCCACTGCCCTCTACGGAAGCAGTGTCACATTGGCACAGTTACACATTTACACATTTACCGTTTTACACTTGGTTTTACACATAACACTTCATCTCATTCACTTCCTCACTCACATGAATACCTCTGTTTTGTTTCCTAACATGGTACTACAGAATTTCAAGAGTTTAACACACAGTAAACACACTAATCATGTTGGTTTTAAACCATAACTAATCACATTACAATCATATGCATGAATTATCACATTTCACATGAAAACACATAACTTTTTATTTACTGATCCAAATGACCTGAAATTTTAACCACATACTGTTTTCGGGTTCAAGGTCATACCCTCAAATTTTCAGATTTTCTGAGCTAATTAAATTTACAGAAAATGAAACGCCTAATTAGCATGCTATTAACAACTTAAGTTAACATGGGTTTAACACATTTTGCAAAATTAGCCACTTGCTGTTAAAATAAGCTATTACATATGCATGAATTGAGAATACAATTTCCCTAATTCATACATCTATGGATTGAACACTACAAATCATTCTTGCATGCTTTCATTTTATTCTACCGAATCGGATTTATTAGCACGTTACACTAGCATGGATAATTTACCAAATTTGCAAAACACATATATGACCCACTGACTTTCATGATCAGACCAAAACAAGGCCTTCATACAATTCTAATCATGAAAACTAATTTTGCAAGAATCAACAATTCTTGCTCACAAGTTTAAGGAATACCATTTCCACATTCACCATCACACCACATTCATCCACACACCACAATGCACAATATATAGAGTATAAGGTTTACCATATATCCTCATCACGTAAAACATACCGAAATTAATGTATAAGAGAGACAAAACAGCTCACTTGTTCTGTCCAGAAGAACTCGGCGGCGGTCTCTGGCCGCTGACTCAGGGTCAGCGGCATGGTCGATGGACGCCAAGCATGATCTGGGCGTCCAGGGACCTTGCCGTCGAATCAGGTCTGTGCAGAAACACAGACCCAGCTCTGAATCTTGGGTGAATTGGAGGGTCTAGGACTCGAGGAAAATTCCATAAAAATCACAAAACCAACCTAGACTCATAAGGGGACATCAGGGATAGGTCACTTGCCTTTATAAAATTTCTCCAAGGGATCTGGGCTCGGTGAAGACCTCTTTGGGCAGTCCAAGAAGTTGCAGAACCCCTCCAAACGATCTCTCCTCTGGGCTCCTGGATGATCTCCATGCGAGGGGATGTGGGGAAGCCTTCCTCGTTGGTCCAGCAACCTCTTGCAGCAGGGGGACGCCGGATCCAGGTCCAGGGATGTGATTTTTGGTGGCAAATGGGTTTTCTCTCAGACTTGCTCCTAGGGTTTTTCTTTCTCCTTTCTCCTCTTGCAAGGGTGAAGGGAAGAGTGGGAGAGTCCAATTCGGGTTAGACAATAAGGGAGTCTCTCCCACTCACTAGGGTGATAGGACACCCTCAGAGCCATTGGGGACATCCCCCAATGGTGGCCATGCCTTGTTTCAGAAGCTTGCAGCTCTGCTGCGCATGCAGTCAGAGAAATTGGCGTCCATATCGCTGGACGTCGGGATGAGTGTTGGCGTCCATGTCTGGACGCTGACACCACCTAAACGGCCTGGGCTTGACGCCAAGGTGGCTTCGGCCAAAACTCTAAATCATGCAGAAAACCATGCATACCATGCATATAATATGCAATATACCTATAGTATTGTATCCATACTATATCATGCAATACATACATTATTTATGCTTAATACAACACATGCACACGTATTATACTAATTAATACGTACGTAAATATGTACATACATACACAAGTAACACATACACACATAAATATAAATAATGCGACGAAAATTAGAGGGCCTTACACGCCAACTGTGCATCTCGGTCATCAAACAAATATTCATTTAAAATAGATGTACCAACACATTATAAGCGATTTAATGGTTACGAAAATAAGTAGATAGTACATGCACAAAGTTAAACACATACCTATATGCATGTACTCAACATAATTACATCCAACTTGCATGGATTTAACTAAGTATACTATGTATTTCAACAATTTGATAATGCATGCACATTTAAATATATATATTACATGTACAAATTTTCCTTGTGTGTACTTACAAGATATATAACAATAATTGAATACTATATACACTACATTATTTAAATACACTATGCACAGAATAAATAAATACATATAATATACACCACAAGAATAACATATATTATACGCATGCACATAAGTTAGTAAATATTTATAATATGCACCAATTAACAATAGTAAATGCATAAAATTTGGGGGCCTTACAAACATAATGTCATCACATATTTTATACTATTAAGATTCCATCTGAAAATTCTTGATAAATAGTGTGTTATCAACTTTATCTCTTATAAAATCATGTGATATAAGATAAGCACTTAATCTTTCATACCAAGCTTTGAGCTTGTTCAGACCATATAATACTTTCTTTGAACGAAAAACATGATTTGGATATTTAATATCTTCGAAACCTAGTGGTTGCTCAACATAAACTTCTTCTTTTATGAAGCCATTCAGAAAAGCACTTTTAACATGCATTTGAAATAAATTGATATTTAGGGAGCATGCATATGCTAATAAAATTCTAATTGCCTCTAATCTAGCTACTGGGGCATAAGTTTCATCGAAATCAATGGCTTCCTCTTGGGAATATCCTTGAGCTACAAGTCTGGCCTTGTTCCTGGTGATTACTCATGATTCATCCATTTTGTTTCTGAAGACCTATCTGGTCCAAATAACTAGATGGTTAGAAGGTCTAGGGACAAGAGTCCAAACCTGGCAGCGTTGGAACTGATTAAGTCCCTCTTGCATAGCAAGGATCCAAGATTCATCAGCCAGTGCATCATCGATTGTCCTAGGCTCAATTTGAGAAACTAAGGCAGAAAAATCACAAGGAATGTTCATACCTCTTGTTCTTACCCTATCTTGAGGATCACCTATTATATTTTCTCTTGGATGATCTCTGTGATACCTCAATTCTCTCGGCAGTCCTTCTTGTTGTTCTTCTTGCTGTTGAAGTTCTTCTAGTGGAGGATCTTCCTTTTCTTTTTCTTTTTCTTTTCTTCATCTTCAAGAGATGTTTTCTCTAGATCCCTGCATAAATCTTCAACACAATCTTCTTCTTCTATTCTTTTGATAGAATGGTTAGTTTCATCAAATAATATATGCACAGTTTGTTCTATGGTTAAAGTTCTTCTATTAAAAACTTTATATCCCCTAGGTTTTGAAATAAATCCTAATAAGAATCCTTCATCACTTTTAGCATCTAATTTTCCTAAATTATCTTTACCATTATTTAAAATAAAACACTTACAACCAAAAGGCCGAAGATGACTATGTTGGGCTTCTTTTCTTTGTAAAGTTCATATGGGGTTCTCCTTTAGAATTGGTCTGATCATGCACTTGTTGATCATGTAGCAAGTTGTGTTGACTGCTTCTACCCAGAAATATCTTGGTAAATTGTATTCTGTGAGCATAGTTCTGGCCATGTCTAGCAGTGTTCTATTCTTTCTTTCTGCTACTCCATTCTGTTGGGGTGTTCTTGGTGTTGAAAAGTTATATTCAATTCCATTCTCTTCATAGAACATTATGAACTCTTCATTGTTGAATTCTCCACCATGATCAGATCTGATGCTAACAATCTGAAATTTCTAATTCTTTTGAACTACTTTGCCGGACTTCAGAAAAGTTGAAAAGGTTTCTAATTTGGCTTCCAAGAATGATACCCAAGTATATCTTGAGTAGTCATCTACTATTACATAGCCATATACCTTTCCTCCAAGACTGACTGTTCTTAAAGGTCCAAACAAATCCATATGAATGAGTTCTAGTGGCTTGGAAGTTGTAACCACAGTTTTGGACTGAAAAGATGTCTTGGTCTGCTTTCCTTTTGCACGGGCTGAACATATTCCAAATTTCTTCATCTTCATCTTTGGAAGACCTTCAACTAGGTCATGCTTAATCAATATCTTAATCACTGTAGTTCTTGCATGCCCCAATCTTCTATGCCACAAATCAGGTTCTTCACTTTTGGTAGTTGCAAGACATAATTTATTTCTTTTAATTTGCTAATTGTAATGTGTACAAATTCTTCACTCTTTGAGCTTCAAACACAGTCTTTCCATCCTTTTGAATAATACACTTATCATTCTGAAATCTTACTAGATGACCCTTATCACATATTGACTAATGCTTATGAGGTTGTGCTTCAATCTTCTACATAGACATCTTCTATCAAATTCTTTTCTTTAGTACCACTGTTCCACTTCCTAAGACTTTTCCTTTACCATTATCTCCAAAGTGACTTGACCACTTTCATCTCTAAGCTTGTAAACAACTTCCTATCGCCTGTCATATATCTTGAGCACCCACTATCCAAATACCATTTAGATGCTCTCAGCCGACCGTGTAAATAAATTAAGTTGTAACTTTTGGTACCTAAAATTTCTTAGGTCCTTGATGGTTAGTCTTAGGAATCCAACGCAAATGTCTGGTTGTGGCATGTGCTAACAGTGTGTCCTAACTGATTACTGAGCAGTGATTGCAGCTAAATCAAAAGCATTCTTAATATGTGCAATGTTATTAAATTTCTATTTTTGTTTATAGCATGCTGATTAACCTTTTTAGGAATTTTAATTTCTTTTACAAATTGACGTGTTGGATATTTTTCAAGATACACAACATTTTCTTCATTGTGAGGAGGTATATCCTACTCCATATTTTTCTTACCTATTCTAGAGCCTTTTAATTTGACAAACAAGGAAGTTTTGCAGTTAGAGATTTTCTCTATAGTAGCTCTTAGGTAATTGTTTTTCTTCTTGTAATTTTTCTTCATCCTTAAGTTCTTTTAGTTTGACTCTAGTTCCATGATTTTACTATTTTTTTTATTTTTAGTCTTCACATAATAATTCATTTTCTCTTTTGTTTCACTTAAACTTTGTCCTAACATTTCTGCTTCATTTTTCAGAAATGTTTTAGCTTTTCATGGTTTAGCAAATTTAATTTAACTATTTCATTTGCTTAACTAATGTTTAGGGCTGCAAACGGGCTGCAAACGGTCGGTTTGGAACCAGAAACACAGATTCCGATTCCAATTCCGATAACCGAAATATGGTTCCGATTCCGATAAAATTGGAATGGTTAATTCCAATTCCGTTCCGATTTCGATAACATTACCGGAACCGAAATTCTGATAAGCTAAGGTTTTTACCATAGTTTTACCTTTTGTGTTTATGATAATTTATCAGAATAACCGATACTGATTCCGATTCTAATTAATTTTCAGTTTCGATTCCGATAGCTTATCGGAATATCCGATACCGATTCCGATAAACTATCGGTATCATTTTCCGATTCCGAAACCGATAATTTTTATCGAATTGGGTCGGAATATCGGGTTCCGTTTACACCCCTACTACTGTTTTATATTTTTCATATAGCTTATTGAAAGTATCTTCAAGACTCTCAGAATCTGATTTAGAACAAGAAGTAAAAGAGGTTTCCGAATTTACCTGATCCAGTCCTGCCATGAGGGCTAGATTTGCCTTTTCTTCCTCTTCAGACTCTGAACTTGAGGGGTCTAAACTGGTGGCTTCTTCATTATCCCATGTTGCTGCCATTGCCTTTTTCTTGTATTTTCCGAACTTCTTTTCTTTGCCTTTCTTCTTGTCAGATCTTCTGCTTGATCCTTCTTCTTCCGCTTAGGACATTCAGATTTGTAATGTCCAGTTTGATTGCATTCATAGCAGGTTGGCTCCTTCTTCTATCTTTCTTGAAAAATCTCTTGGAGCTGAACTTCTTCTTCTTTGCAAGGATTCTTTGCAATTTTCTTGATAGCATTGCCTCTTCATCACTATCATCTGATTTCTCCTTGGAATCTTCAGATGAAGAGGATCTGCAACCTTCAAAGCATTTGGCATTTTCTTTTTTGAAGAATTTTAAAGAAAATCTTTCCATATTAATTTCATGAGCCATGAGGTATCCAATTAGTTATCAATGAAAAGTGAGTTAAATGATGTGCTTCCTCAATGGCAGTGACCTTAGGGTCCAAACATTAGTTAAGATCTTAGGATTTTCGTTACTATTCCTTCATTAGTAAGAACTTTTCCTAGAGAACTTAGATCTACTATTATGTTTGAAAAGAGATTATACATTTGAGTAATGTTTTCATTCGGAAGCATTTAAAACTGTTCATATTGCGATACAAGAATGTCTATTCTAGTTTATTTAACTTTATCGGTTCCTTCATATGTATTTAGTTTATCCCACATTTCTTTTTGCAGTTCTACAAGCAGATGTCTATGAATTCCTTTTTGAAAGGGCACAACAGATAATTTTTAGCTTATAATTTAAAGACATGTTTCTTTTATCAACTATTGAAAGACCATATGTGGATTCACCATGATTTGGAAATCACCTTGTTCTATTACCTGCCACAGATCAAAGTCTATGCCTCTGATGAAGCACTCCATCCGCATCTTCCAATATTCATAATCTTCACCATCAAAGAATGGTGCCTTGTAGCAGACTGTCCTTCATAGTTGTGAGCTTCAGCTGCCATCTCTTCTCAAATCCTTAAATTCTTTTGAGAAGACCACGCTCTGATACCACTTGTTGGATCGAAATGGCATTAATGATGTCCTAAAGGGGGGTGAATAGGACTTCTTGTGCTTTTAAAATTTTATCTGAAATTAAATAGCACTAAATAAATATGTTAGTATTTATTACAGTGTGTGATTCAAGTGTAATTGGTGGAAACAATCACACAAATGCCCAAGGGATTTCCTGGTTCGGCCCCTTCCCACATGGAAGTCCTACATCCATCCTCAAGCCAACCACTTGAGATTTCACTAACTGCTAATCAACCTTGGCCTTCTCTCACCCTTGAGAGGAATTACAAGCCCACTTGCTCCCAAGCAAGTCTTCCCTTACCAGCGGTACAAAATTACCTTTCACAAGGTCTTCCCTACACAAGAGGGGAATAGCAGGAACAATCCTCCTGCAGGAATTACACAGAAAGGGAATGTAAAGATTTCTCTGTGTTTGCCTCAAGAATGAGAAAATACACCTAATTCAAAAAGGATCAAAGATAAGAGTTGCAACTCATATCCTTTCTGAACAAGCAGGTGGATAAGACAAAATCTGAGTACAATTACCACCCAAAAACAAGACTTCTATGAGAAATGGGAGAGCTTGGAGAGTCTTTTTCTGAAATGGAGCTCTCAATCTTGTAGCTTGGAAAAGGCTTGTGGAGATCTCTTGCTACTAGCTGGTCTCTGAAAATTCTAAGTGTTGAGCTCACTTGCTGTTGTATGAGTTGTATCCTCCTTTCAAACTTCGACTTCTTTTATATTCTTTAAAGGCGTGTAGCCGTTTGAAAATGGCCGTTAGAAATATGGCCGTTTGAGGAGAGACCTTGGATCCTTTCGATGCTTGCTGAGTTTGTTATCCATAGGTCCTTCTGTCTTTGCTTCTTTCCAATGTTTCTTGGACGAGGCTTGCAGCTTCACAGCTAAGAGGTCCACTTCCAATTAAATAGATTGTGAGCTCCATGCTGAAAATATGCTTCAATACAATATCCTGCAAAAAGACAAGACCAAAGGGACAGGGTACCTCCATACTTTCTGGAGGTAGGTAAGTCATAGAAAAATAAAAATTATGGAAACCTCGTCCATATAGCTTTTCAAACTAATAAAGATGGACAGACAGTTTGCAAACAAAGGTATAGACAAGTTCTGACAGTGGTAGGTGAGCCTCTGTCAGATGCCATGCGCCTGAATATTAAATGCAACATATCTTCTGTATTGGAAGAAAATCCGGACTACTGTCGTCAGCAAGAGATCAATTTGAATAGATGTATTCAAATATATTCATTTGACAATTGTAGAAGAATATTTTATAAGTATAGATTCTATTCACAGACATAATAGATTGTGATGTCTGTGGAGTAGTCCTGTAGCAACCCGAAAAATCAGTATTTAAAAAAATTGAAATAATAAAAACAGAATAATAGAAACTAACATACCATTATCATATATGCAAGAACACATCTAAAATTTCATAAAAATTATAAATCACCCCGAATATTATCCCTAAGTGTTCCACGATGAAATTCGTGCAACGCATAATCCGATTGGCCAAGCGTATGTCACAACGTGACCAATTATCCAAATTAGGAAACTAAGTCGGAAAACTGTTAACACGGAAGATCGCCCCATAAATTTAACGAACCTGTCGGAGAGACTTCCAACGTTATTTAATGACGACCCTTAAGAAATTGGGCTTAGAAAAATAACTCGACCAAATTTTAGAAATTGAGGTGACTTATTATTGTAATTAAGGAATAAATCAGAAACCCATTATCATATGAGCCAAGTGGATTAATAATTAAAAATAAAATGATGGGTAGATTCCAAACATATGTAATGATATCCATCAGAGAAATTAGAACAATGGACCTCCCATAGCCCATGAATAAAATCTGAAACTCTAATATTCTCTAATTTAAAAGGGAAATCTTATAAGTTAAACCACATTAAACAAAATAAGTAATGGGCTTTGTTAAATGGACCCATTAGAAATTAGTGGGTCAAAAAGAGATTTTTCCAAAGAGGAATATCAGGAAAATACCCCAATTCGTAACTAAAATATTACAAAATAGAAAAGGGGTATTAAAGCATTAAAATAATCAATTTGAGTTAAATTGGATTCCTAACCTACCCTAATGGTTGGCCACGAATTCAGCTCCCATCCAACCCAATAGAAGTTCTCATGCTTAGAAAGGGAGAGAAATGGAAATTCAAAATTAATAGGAGTATAGTCCAAATAGAAATAGAAGAGGAGAAGCTTAAATACCCTCCTAAAACCCTCATGGCCGGCCCTAGCTCAGCCAAGGGATTTCTGGACCAGGAGGAGAGGCCAAGGAGGAGTAGGATTTCATGGGGAGAAAACCTTTCAAGCTCTCAACCCCGTTCTTCAAGTTCTAGCCTTAGAAGAGGAAATCGACTTAAGGTACGCATTCTCAAGAGCAAAACTAATGAGATTTTGACTGTAGATCGTTCCATGTACCAGGAACAATACCCTCAAGTTTCATGATTTATCATCAAGTCAATAATTACTTCTTACCTTTCGAAGTTCTGCACTTCATCCTAACCCAAACCCCCTTGTTAAATCTTGTTCTCCTTGAACACTTGATCTCAGGCCATGCAATTTTTAGTAGAGATTCTGATGGTCGTTAGCTTTTTTGCCCCTGAAAGCCCTAATTTCCATCTATCCTATCGTGGCGAATTAATTCGTTGATCTCATCTGTGTACTATCTAAGTTCTTCATGAATACCCTGACTAAGCATGTCGAACCCCCTTTTTGTTCAATTCCTATATACTGTAAGTACCCCTGCATTCTAGAACAATTCGCAATTGGTCACGATTTTTCATCTCCTATACAATTAGATAGGTTTTTCTGAATCGCCCTGTGTCAAAATAGAGTAAGTCAGGTCCGCAATCCATGCACTGTACTCTCTCTGTCCGACTCGGTCACAGACCCTGTGAACGCGACGACCCGATAGGCGGCGTACACAGGGCCGTCACGACAGTGCCCTCTATCACGATCTGATCGCGATAGGGACTGTCTCGCGATCTGCTACCTGGTTCGCTTGAGCCCGTCGCGACCCTCACAAGACCCCGTCATGACCTACCTGCTAGAACTGACAAGTCCGTCGCGACCTGTACAAGAGCCTGTCACGATCGGCTTGAACCCCGTCGCGACCCTTACAAGGGTGCGCCGCGTTCTGGCTTTTTACATAAAACCCCAAAATTTTTGATGCTTTGACTCTCCACAGTGCTTGTACTCTTGTTTAACAGTCATACACATAGAAGATTACACTTGTTATAAATTAAACATTCATGTGTAATTAAAATACATGCACATGGTCTTTTCTATCTACAATTTCATGACACTTACACACACTTGAACCATCCAAATATGGCTTAATTGGCATGAACATGTTACTTAATTTATCTGGTAATTTATGTCATTAAATTGCCTCGTTCTTAAATATACTTGTGTATGTTTTCTCGTGATATTTTGGAACACCGATACCGACGCTCCACTGTTCTAGAATTCATCTAGAATGTCGAGCACTTGTTTCTATATACACACTCTCTCTTGACTTGGACGAAGTCTCCGTCGAATACTCCTTTTGCCGGACTAGTGAGTCTTTGTTCAAGGCCTCCGTAAGTCTCCTCTGTCCATGGATTCCCACATGGTCGACGAGCCAGTTGTACCCTAACACCTATTACACCCTTTAGGGATCAGCATGATCCAAATGGCTATTAGAAGTTCGCTCTTATCTTGAATCATGTCGGACCTCTGGACCTGTGCTTAACTTGGCCAGTGGAAGAGTCGTGAGTTTCCACCTGACTGCCAACACTGAGTGCGTGTGTTGTGCAACTCTTACTATCACCTGTTTACTCGACGTGTTACGTACAATGTCCACTAGCTCTCACCTATACTCTATTCGCTCATCTATTCACGTTCTCTCTACTATCTCGTCTATTCATCTAGTGCACTCATCTAATTCTTAGTACTCTATATTGGCCATTGACTGATTGTCTAAAGATAAACAATATAACCAATGCCTGGCAATATATAAACGGCCCGATCTGGTTCTGGGATGTGCGCCCGAAAGTGCCAGTGCCTATGGGAGTTAAATGATCAGGATGTCGGCATTACATCCAAGTGCCATACTATCATGATTAATCTATGACAATCAAACAAAGTGCTATATTCTCTCGTTGTCTATTGACAAACAAAGTGCTATACCCTCTCTCGGCTATCTACGGATAACCAAAGTGCCATTATTATTCGATTGACGAAAGTTAATCAAAGTGTTATACTATTTTGATTGATAAGAAAATCAATCAAAGTACAATTTACTCTCTATATGGCCAACTATTTTTTCTCTCCTTGCTATACATGTTTCTTACTATTGCTTGACGTTGACGTTAATTGCCATCGTGTTGTTATTGTTTTCTATCGTGACTTGATCTTATTCATTGTACCATACTTACTTCATGTGCTAGTTACTCGTGCTCTTACTTTCTAGACTTTACATGACTCGCTATATCGTTAGTTACTCTGCCATTAATTGCGTTAATTACTTAAAGCCTGCTTGATTCATGAGATTTAAGTCCTACTGGGCGTTATCGCTCACCCTTCATTATTTGTTATTGTGTCTCAGGTAAGTCGAACAATGACATTATACGTACCAATGGGACAGGACCCTAGTGTTGAGTGACCCGGAGTCAAATGACGAAGCTACCCTAGCACCATTGGAGTCTAGTAGTTATTGCTTTAGATTTCTTTTCAATGTAATGATGTCATTGAGCCCTATGTATTAGCTCCGAATTAGTGGTTGTAATAGTTTTAGTGTAATTTCAATGAAATGAAGAGTTAATTTCAATTATTGTTCATTAGATGCTTTGATGTTTGCGAAAGTATGCGCAATTGTCGTTACCATACTTGTTGTTCGTGTCTCCCTCCGATTTATTCCACTACTAAATTGGAGGGGCGTGACAGTTGGTATCAGAGCCTACGATGTCCTTATTAAGATATTTTAGGTCCTAGGATGTTCTAGGTGAACTGCCATGACACGTGTCTAAGCCAACCACCATACCTAAAGTGAGGATTGGGTAGAACCATGGTTAAGATCTAATATATGTATACTTACCCCAATTAATTTAATACTACTTCGCACCCTAATTCTTGAAGGGACTCTTAATGGACGCCGACATGAGATCAACCCAGAGGCTAGTTCTGGCATGTCAGCAAGCCGCTCAACTGCTAGAAAGAGCTCTGGAAGCGACTAAGGAGATTAAAAAGGAGACCAATCAGAATGGGAAGAGAAGATATAACCATGGCAAGAAGGCCAACCAGCAAGTGAATCATAATGATGAGATCATCTGCCTTCATTGTCACAAGCCAGGTCATGTGGCCAAGGAGTGTTGGCGAAAAATTGGAGCATGTTTACATTGTGACGACTTGAGACATCAGCTATGAGACTGTCGTCTTCTAAAAGAACCATCCACTAACACAGAAGAACTCAATTCTATGATGAAAGGGAACCAACCAAATGGTGACAAGAGAAAAATAAAGAAGAATAAGAAGAACGACACACAAGTAGCCATTATTCGTAGGTGGCGATGCAAGTGCTGCAATAGGAGGGGCCACACGTCGGGGAATTGCTGGTGGAAACAAGGAAGATGTTTGCGATGTGGTAGCTCCGACCACAAGATGAGAGACTGCCCACAATTTGAGAACCAACGTCATGAGGAATAAAACCAGCAAGGTACGATAGAAGCCTTGGTGCTACTCTCTCCAAATCGAGAAGTGGGAACCGTGGAAGGTACCTCTGAACTCATAATGATTAATGCCTTTTACAATAAATGATTCACATGTAACCGAAGGAGTCATGGAATTTGGTGGGCAAAGTATCATCACTAAACCCTTAGTTGATTTCATATTATGATAACAAAGCCCTAAGTGGGGGAGTTAATGGAATGAAATATTCGGAGTAAATTGGTAGTCATATCATATCATATGAATTTGGGGACCAAATTCTTTTAAGTGGGGGAGGATGTAGCAATGCGAAAAATTCAATATTAAAAAAAATCAAAATAATAAAAACGGAATAATAGAAACTTACATACCATTATCATATGTGCAAGAACATATCTAACAATTTCGTGAAAATTATAAATCAACCCGAAATATTATTCCTAAGTGTTCCATGAAGAAATTCATGCAACGTAAAATCCGATTGGCCAAGCGTACGTCACAACGTGACTAATTATCCAAATTAGGAAACTAAGTCGAAAAACCGTTAACACGGAAAGATAACGCACCCATAAATTTAACGAACCTGTCAGAGAGACTTCCAACATCATGTAATGACTACCCATTAAGAAAATTGGGCTTAGAAAAATAACTCGGACCAAGTTTTAGAAATTGAGGTGACTTATTATTGTAATTAAGAAATAAATCAGAAAACCCATTATCATATGAGCCAAGTGGATTAATAATTAAAAATAAAATGATGGGTAGACTCCAAACAATATGTAATGATAATCCATCATGAGAAATTAGAACAATGGACCTCCCATAGCCCATGAATAAAATCTGAAACTCTAATATTCTCTAATTTAAAAGGGAAATCTTATAAGTTAAACCACATTAAACAAAAATAAGTAATGAACTTTGTTAAATGAACCCATTAGAAATTAGTGGGCCAAAATATAGATTTTTAAAAGATGAATAATAGGAAAATACCCTAAATTCGTAACTAAAATATTACATAAATAGAAAAGGGGTATTAAAGCATTAAAATAATCAATTTGAGTTATAATTTGATTCCTAAACCTACCCTAATGGGTTGGCCACGAATTTAGCTCCAATCCCAACCCAAATAGAACTTCTCGTGCTTAGAAAGGGAAGAGAAAATAGGAAATTCAGAATTAATAGGAGTTATAGTCCAAATAGGAAATAGAAAGAGGAGAAGCTTAAATACCCTCCTAAAACTCTCATGGCCAGCCCTAGCTCATGCCAAGGGATTGCTGGACTAGGAGGAGAGGCCAAGGAGGAGGAGATTTCGTGGGGAGAAGAACCTTTCAAGCTCTCAACCATGTTCTTCAAGTTCTAGCCCTAAAAGAGGAAATCGACTCAAGGTAGGCATTCTCACGAGTAAAACTAATGAGATTTTGACTGTAGATCGTTCCATGTACCAGGAACAATACCCTTAAGTTTCATGATTTATCATCAAGTCAATAATTACTTCTTATCTTTCAAAGTTCTGCACTCATCTTGACCCCGAACCCCCTTCTTAAATCTTGTTCTCCTTGAACACTTGATCTCATGCCATGCAATTTTTAGTAGAGATTCTGATGGTCGTTAGGCTTCTTTTGCCCCTGAAAGCCCTAATTTCCATCCATCCTATCATGCGAATTAATTTGTTGATCTCATCTGTGTATTGTTCTAAGTTCTTCATGAATACCCTGACTAAACAATGTCGAAACCCTGTTTGTTTTCAAATTCCTATTTACTGTAAGTACCCATGCATGTCTAGAACAATTCGCAATTGGTTTCACTATTTTTCATCGCCTATATAATTAGATAGGTTTTTCTGAATCACCCTGTGTCAAAATAGGGTAAGTCAGGTCCGTAATCCAATGCACTGTACTCTCTCTGTCGGACTCGGGCACAGACCCTGTGAACGTGACGACCTGATAGGCGGTGTTCACAAGGGCCGTCACGACAGTGCCCTCTGTCACGATTTGATCGCGACAGGGACTGTCGTCGCGATCTGCTACCTGGTTCGCTTGAGCCCATTGCGACCCTCACATGACCACGTGACGACCTACCTGCTAGAACTGACAAGTCCGTCGCGACCTGTACAAGAGCCTGTCACGATCGGCTTGAACCCCGTCGCGACCCATACAAGGGTGCGCCGCGTTCTAGCTTTTTGCATAAAAACCCCAAATTTTTGATGTTTTGACTCTCCACAGTGCTTGTACTCTTATTTAACAGTCATACAAATAGAAGATTACACTTGTTATAAATTAAACAATTATGTGTAATTAAAATACATGCACATGATCTTTTCTATCTACAATTTCATGACACTTACACTTGAACCATCCAAATATGGCTTAATTGGCATGAACATGTTACTTAATTTATTTGGTAATTTATGTCATTAAATTGCCTCGTTCTTAAATATACTTGTGTACGTTTTCTCGCGATGTTTTGGAACACCGATACCGACGCTCCACAATTCTAGAATTCCTCTAGAATGTTGAGACTTGTTTCTATATACACACTCTCTCTTGACTTGGACGAACTCTCTGTCGAATACTCCTTCTATCGGACTAGTGAGTCTTTGTTCAAGGCCTCCGTAAGTCTCCTCTGTCCATGGATTCCCACATGGTCGACGAGCCGGTTGTACCCTAACACCTATTACACCCTTTAGGGATCAGCATGATCCAAACGGCTACTAGAAGTTTGCTCTTATCTTGAATCACGTCGGACCTCTGGACCTGTGCTTAACTTGGCCAGTGGAAGAGTCGTGAGTTTCCACCTAACTGCCAACACCGAGTGCGCGTGTTGTGCAACTCTTACTATCGCCTGTTACTGGACGTGTTACGTGCAATGTCCACTAGCTCTCATCTATACTCTATTCACTCATCTATTCACGTTCTCTCTACTATCTCGTCTATTCATCTAGTGCTCTCATCTAATTCTTGGTACTCTATATTGTCCATTGACTGATTGTCTAAAGATAAACAATATAACCAATGTCTGACAATATATAAAGGGCCCGATCTAGTTCTAGGATGTGCGCCCAAAAGTGCTAGCGCCCATGGGAGTTAAATGATCAGGATGTCGGCATTACATCCAAGTGTCATACTATCAAGATTAATCTATGACAATCAAACAAAGTGCTATATTCTCTCATTGTCTATTGACAAACAAAGTGCTATACCCTCTCTCGGCTATCTACGGATAACCAAAGTGCCATTACCATTCGATTGACGAAAGTTAATCAAAAGTGCTATATTATTTCGATTGATAAGAAAATTAATCAAAGTACAATTTACTATCTATATGGCCAACTACTTTTTCTCTCCTTGCTATACATGTTTCTCACTATTGCTTGATGTTGACGTTAATTGCCATCGTGTTGTTATTGCTTTCTATCGTGACTTGATCTTATTCATTGTACCATACTTACTTCATGTGCTAGTTACTCGTGCTCTTACTTTCTAGACTTTACATGACTCGCTCTATCGTTAGTTACTTTGCCATTAAATACGTTAATTACTTAAAGTCTGCTTGATTCACGAGATTTAAGTCCTACTTGGCGTTATCGCTCACCCTTCGTTATTTGTTATTGTGTCTCAGGTAAGTCGGACAATGACGTTATACGTACCAATGGGACAGGACCCGAGTGTTGAGTGACCCGAAGTCAAATGACGATGCTACCCTAGCACCATTGGAGTCTAGTAGTTATTGCTTTAGATTTCTTTTCAATGTAATGATGTTATTGAGCCCTATGTATTGGCTCCGAATTAGTGGTTGTAATACTTTTAGTGGAATTTCAATGAAATGAAGAGTTAATTTCAATTATTGTTCATTAGATGCTCTAATGTTTGTGAAAGTATGCACAATTGTCGTTACCATACTCGTTGTTTGCGTCTCCCTCCGATTTATTCCGCTACTAAATTGGAGGGGCATGACAAGTCTAAACTATTTTTTTGTGATATGTTAATATATATTTAATTTGTAGAATGTCTTTTAAAGGTTTTGTCATAGTAAAAACACGTGGTCATAATAATTAAAAATCTTAAATTATTTTTTTAGGGGTAGTTGCTCAACATTACTCACATATGCATTTTTCTTGAAACATTTGTTATGGAATAATTTATGAACATATCTTAGTTTTTCACTTATATATAATAAGGATTCTGTAACGACCCTGAGAACCCGACCCTCGGCCCAAGCCGAGGACCCAATTTTCGCAGTCGCCGCCCACGGATCCGAGGACCCGGAAGGGCTATAACACAAGTCTAACAGAATATGTAAGGGAAATAAACGTCAACTACTGAACTAGAAGCATACATGCGGAAGCAGAAAGAAGAGCGAGACCGCAGCGTATCGCTCTAGGTACAGACCCAACACACGTACAACTAGTACAAGTAAAAAGGGAAGGACAAGCCCTTAGGGACATACCACGAGGGTGACGTACAACTAAAGGGGGAAAACCACTGCTGGCAGCGGGGACGACAACTACCGCTCCGCCTACTCCACCCGACACGCGCCCTGCCGCTGCTGAGAAGTCTCACCTGGAAAAGAAAGGGATGAGGTTCACAACAGAAGCTCAGTAGGGACCACCAATCTCCAATTGGATGTAACAGGCAGAAGAATATATAAACAATTAAATACAACAGTTATATCTTCTACTCTACAAAGGGAAGTACGGAAGCGAAACTACTAACTAGCAACGGTACGGAAGGACACAACGGTCGGAAACTCCGTAGAACCTGCACGTCGTGACCACCACACGGCTGGTAACGCAGATAGAGAGAACCCTACCTGGACAAGAGACACTAGCTACGGAAAATGCTACCACTAGTCAACTGGTCAGGTGCGTCCACTAACGTCTTATCCTCGAACCAGGTCCAAACCTCCAGATCTTGTCAGAGTGGAGGCAGGAGCACAAAGTACACAACAGTAACTGTCGTAGTCTGGCCAGACTACGGTCCCACGCCTGGCCTCTCTAGGTGGTTCCGGGGCCACAAAGAGCAAGGTAGTGAGAAAAAGAACTGGCTGGCCTACACCGGGTAGAACTCCGGCCATTCTCGATGTCCCAGACCAACCAAGAGAGCTCTGCAAATGACTCGACGCCGCTGTCCTAACCACTGTTTTCCCCTCAACTCCAAAGTCTATGACTCTAGCACGCTCGTCGCCCCGAACGCTCCCTCCAAGGCGCACGAAGATGGGGGTCCCAAGCAAACGGTAACAACCTCTCTCACGGGACAAGCCCTCAGGTGCCAAGCACCGGGCGAATGACTAGTGTAGGACTGTACTAGGAACTAGCACTGGTGCCACGGGCACAGCAAGAACTGAAAACGACAAAGACTCCACAAAAAATGGGACTCCGAAAGTGTGACGGCCCTCATTATACCGGTACGGTTATACCAACCCACGTCGGTATAGCGAGAGTCCTCACAGTGGGACATTTACCCAAACGATACAAACAGCTGAGATACACGCGAATATACAACAGAGTAGCGGAAGTAAAAGACAACTGTCTTCATTTATTCATCATCCACATTAACATACATGAAATTCGCAATTAACATTAAGAGCTAAAAGTTCACATAATTTAAATTGCTGAAATTCAAATACATAATGTCCACACTTATACATTCTTTTCATGATAACTCTAATACAACGTTCAAATTACATACTATGAAATGCACAAGTCTCAAAGAAACTCCAAAGACTAATCTCCGCGCTCGGAGTCCGTCTCCACTGTCTCCTCCAACGGTGCCACGTCACCAACTACACCTGTACGCCGAAGCAAGGAGTGAGTCTAAAGACTCAGCAAGCAACACTACTCATAACATACACGTATAAGTCATAGCGGTTTCTACATGCACATTCAAAATTTCAACACATGGCATGCTAGTCATTTGAAAGTTTCAACCTATCATGAAGTTTACAATTTAATACATGGATCATGCTTTCAGATTTCTAAGAATAAAACTTTACCTATCACATGCTCTCTATTCAATTTACTCGTGAAATTTTGCCTTTAAAGAACCAAGACATGAGAGCTACCAACATGAACATTGTGCATATATGAAAGGAAACACAACTAGCATGGTTTTACATGTTTTTAACACATACATAGACATTTTCACATGCTTTAAGTTGCTGGTTTCACATGGTTTAATGGCTGTAAACCTACACATGAGAGCTACCATGTTGCTTAAAACATATCATGTGAACAACCAATCATGCTATTTTGTACCCGTGCTCATCAATTATCCCTAACATGGATTCTAGACATTTTTGCACATATAAACATGATGATAACAACATGAAATTTCTGATTTCACATGGTTTCAGATTTGTCTCACATGGATTTCAATATCATATCCTCACATTTAGAATTTCACATTTTCTTTACACAAGTTTCCTCTTTCACATGGTTACACTTTGCACATACACATTCACATTGTTCACTTACACATTTACACGTGAACACATACACATTACACATTTTAGGTGCCATGACACATAGTCCAAAGCACCAAAGAAGGACATATACACATAGACGCCATCTAGGCATTCCAATGGCGACTCTTGGACTGCGCAGACCGGGAGAACAAGTCTCCACCCTAACCAGTGGTACTTGTCCACCTCCAGGATTTCCCCCTAATGCCCTTAGGGTCACTTACACACTGAACTTTCTCAGGGGGACTTTTCCCTGATACAGTTTCACTGCCCTCTACGGAAGCAGTGTCACATTGGCACAGTTACACATTTACACATTTTACCGATTTACACATGGTTTTACACATATCACTTTTCATCTCATTCACTTTCTCACTCACATGCATATCTCTATTTTTCCTGACATGGCACTACAGATTTCAGGAGTTTAACACACAGTAAATGCACTAATCAGGTTGGGTTTAAACAATATCTAACCACATTACGATAACATACATAGATTATTACATTTCACATGGAAAATACATAACTCCTTATATACTGGTCCAAATGACCTGAAATTTTAACCACATGCTATTTTCGGGTTCAAGGTCATACATTCAATTTTTCAGATTTTTCTGAGCTAAATAGAATTTACAGTAAATAAACACCTATTTAGCATGCCATTCACAATTTAAGTTGATATGGAGTTAACACACAGTCAAATTTTAGCAACTACTGTCTGAACAGAGACTACTGTTATATGCATGATTTGAGAATACAGAATTACCCTAAATCATACAACTATAGATCGATCACCACAAATCATTCTTACATGCCTTTTTATTTACCGAACCGAATTTATTAGCAATTATGCAAGCATGGACAATTTATCAAAACTGAGTATACGTATACTGATCCACTAATCTTCATGATCTGACAAAACTGAGGCATTCAGACTAATCCTAATCATGAAACATGGATTGGCAAGATTATCAACAAATCATGCTTACAAATTCATGGAAAAAATTTCTAACATTCACCACCACACATCACACTCATCCACACACCACATTTAACATATACATAGTGTATAGGGTTACCATATATCCTCATCACGAAACCATACCGAAAATAGTTGTATAGGAAGGGCAGAACAGGTCACTGTTCTGTCCAGAGGAACTTGGCGGCGGTCTCTGGCCGCTGACTCAGTGTCAGCGGCATGGTCGATGGACGCCAAGCATGATCTCAGCGTCCATTGACCTTGCCGTCAATGCAGGTCTGTGCAGAAACACAGACCCGAGCTCTCAAGTTGGGTGAATGTGAGGGTCTAGGACTCGAGGGAAAATATACAAAAATTGTAGAATCGACCTAGACACATACGGGGACATTATGGTTAGGTCACTTGCCTTTTAGAAAATGCTCCAATGGATCAAAGTGCTCGGAGAAGCCCTCCTTGGGCAGTCCCAAGAAGGTGCAGAACGTCCTCCTAGATCTTCTTCCTCCGGGCTCCTGGATGATCTCCACACCAAGGGGATGTCGGGGAAGCCTCCTCCTTTGCTCCAGCTATCCTCTTGTCGTGGAAGATGGCCGGATCTAGCTCCAGGAAGTCGGATCTTTGGGTGCAAAGGGTGGGTTTTCTCACAGCTCAGAACTAGGGTTTTTCTCCTGGTTTCTCTCTTGCAAAGGTGAAGAGAGGAGTGGGAGAAGGCAGATCCGGGTTCAGACATATGGGGAGGCCTCTCTCCCACTCACAGGGTGACAAGACAGCTCTCAGAGCCGTTGGGGACAGCTCCCCAATGGCTGAGCTTTCTTGTTTCGAAATTTCTGGCTCTGCTGCGCATGCAGGCCAGAGAAATAGGCGTCCATATCGTTAGACGCCAGGATTAGTGTTGGCGTCCATGTCTGGACGCTGACACCACCTCAACGGCTAGGGGTTGACGCCAAATGGCCTTCGGCCAGAACTCTAAAATATGCAGAAAACCATGCATACCATGCATATATACATGCAATATGTATATGGTAGTGTATCCATACTATCACCATTCAATACATGCATTATTTACATCTAGTATAAACACATGCACACGTAATTGTACTAATTAATACGTACGTAAATATGTATATACATACACAAGCACAAATATACACACACAAATACAAATAATGCGACGGAAATTCGAGGGCCTTACACCCTCTCCCCCTTAAAGAAACTTCGTCCTCGAAGTTAGAACGACACTACTCAAACAAAAGGGGATACTTCTTCTTCATCGCATCCTCAAGCTCCCAAGTAGCCTCCTCGCGTGAGAAGTTCCGCCATAGGACCTTCACCGACGCAATTCTCTTGTTCCGGAGATGCTGAACCTTCCGGTCAAGAATGGCTACTGGTTGCTCGACATACGAAAGATCTGGCTGGATCTCCACTGGCTCATGACTAATCACATGAGACGGATCTCGGACATACTTCCTGAGCATAGATACGTGGAATACAGGGTGAACGCTAGCCAAAGCTGGGGGTAATGCTAGCTCATATGCCACGCTGCCCAAACGTCTGAGAATCTCATATGGGCCAATGAATCTAGGGCTTAGCTTGCTATGCCTGCCAAATCTGACGACACCACGAGTAGGCGATATCTTCAAGAAGACATGATCGCCAACCTCGAACTCCAAATCCTTCTTCTGTTGTCGGCATAACTCTTCTGCCTATCCTGTGCCGCAACAAGCCTTTTCCTGATAAGCTGAATCTTATCCGAAGTTTCCTGAACTAACTCCGGTCCGATCAACTGCCTATCACCAGTCTCCTCCCAACATAAAGGAGATCTGCAGGGCCTACCATACAACGCCTCGAATGGAGCCATACCAATACTAGCATGAAAGCTGTTGTTGTATGCGAACTCCACAAGAGGTAAATGACGCTCCCAATCATCCTTCCAATCCAGAACACACGCTCTCAACATATCCTCGAGCGTCTGGATAGTCCTCTCGGACTGTCCATCGGTCTGGGGATGAAACGCCGAACTGAGCTTAAGCTCCGAACCTAACGCATCCTGAAGACCCTTCCACAATCTCGAAGTAAATCTCGGATCTCGATCCGAAATGATCGACTTCGGCACACCATGCAATCTAATGATACCACTAACATACAATCTAGCTAAACTCTCTACGACTGCTTCTTCTTCATAGGCAAGAAATGAGCAGTCTTCGAGAATCTATCTACAACTACCCAAATCGAGTCATTGCCCCTTCTAGATCGAGGCAAACCCGAAACGAAGTCCATAGTGACAGCTTCCCACTTCCATACTGGGATATCCATCCTCTGCATAAGGCCGGATGGTCGCTGCCGCTCGGCTTTCACTTGCTGACATACTAGACATCTAGACACATAATCCGCAACATCCTTCTTCATGCCGGACCACCAAAATGATCTCTTCAGGTCTTGATACATCTTAGTGTTACCCGGATGAATAGAGAATCGCGATCTATGAGCCTCTGCTAACACATGCTCACGGACATCTACTACATCAGGGACACAAACACGGTGCTGAAATCTAATCACACCGTCCACATCACGAGCAATGCCCGCCTTACCCACTAACTCTAAGCTCAATCACCTCATCCAAGACGGAGGATCTAAGGGATAGCTGAGCTACAAAATCCTGACACAACGATGGCTCTAACTCGGTCATAGAGCACGCTGCATCCTCCAACATCTTCCAATCCTGCTGGAGCGAAGACCTCTTTCTACTAAGAGCATCCGCTACGACGTTCGCCTTTCCAGGATGATACTGAAGGTCGAAGTCATAGTCCTTCAAGAACTCAATCCATCTCTCTGCCTCAGGTTTAATTCCTTTTGGGAGAAAAGATACTTCAAGCTCTTGTGGTCGGTAAACACCTCAAATCTGACACCATAAAGATAGTGCCTCCAGATCTTTAGTGCATGAACCACAGCTGCGAGCTCCAAATCATGAGTCGGATAGTTCCTCTCATGCTCCTTCAACTGACGAGAAGCATAAGCCACTACCCTATCTTGCTGCATGAGCACACAGCCTAAACCAATCTGAGATGCATCCGTATAAATGGCAAAACCTTCTGGACCACTAGGCAATACCAATACCGGAGCAGAAGTAAGCTTAGCCTTCAATAGCTGAAAGCTACGCTCACATGCCTCAGACCATACGAACTTCTCACCCTTCCTGGTCAGCTTTGTCAAAGGGGCGGCGATGGATGAGAAACCCTCAATGAATCGCCGATAATAACCAGCTAACCCAATGAAACTACGAATCTCCGAAGGAGTCTGGGGAATCTCCCAATCCATAACTGCTTGGACCTTTGCTGGATCAACAGCTACACCAGCGCCGGAGATAACATGCCCGAGAAAGTGAACCTCGCGCAACCAGAACTCGCACTTGCTGAACTTCGCATACAGCTTGTGCTCACGGAGAACCTCTAAGACTAACCTCAAATGCTGACGGTGCGTGGCCTCATCCGGAGAATAGACCAACACGTCATCAATGAACACAACAACAAAGCTATCTAAATACGGACTAAACACCCGGTTCATGAGATCCATGAACGCTGCAGGGGCGTTGGTCAATCCGAAAGGAAGAACCAAGAACTCATAATGTCCATAACGGGATCTAAATGCCGTCTTGGACACATCCTCACTCCTAATCCGCAGCTGATGATAACCAGATCGCAAGTCAATCTTAGAAAAGACTGATGCATCCTGCAACTGGTCAAACAGATCATCAATCCGAGGTAAGGGGTACCTGTTCTTCACAGTCACTTGGTTCAACTTCCTATAGTCAATACACAACCTAAGTGACCCGTCTTTCTTCTTGACGAATAATACAGGTGCGCCCCAAGGGGAAACACTAGGGCGAATGAATCCCTTATCAAGCAATTCTTGCAATTGCTTCCTCAACTCGGCTAACTCTGCAGGGGCCATCCGATATGGGGCCTTCGAGATAGGAGAGGTGCCTGGAAGCAACTCTATAGTGAACTCTATCTCCCTATCCGGTGGCAATCCAGACAAGTCATCGGGAAAGACATCTGGAAAATCCTGCACCACATCGATCTCTGCAAGAGTCAGTGACGAACCAGCATCGGGTACTAGCATAACGCTGGCAAGAAATGCGTCACAACCCTTGTTCACCATGCGCATCGCCTTCATGGCAGAGATGACTAACTTTCCCGCTAAGTTCTTTGGCAAGGGATGAGAGAACTCGTCCTCACCAGGAATGCGGAAAACAATCCTCTTCCGACGACAATCCACTAACGCATAGTGCTCCTCTAGCCAATCCAGACCAAGAATAGCATCATAGTCCTTCATCTTTAGCAAGAAGAAACACCCATCTAGGATTCTATCCTCAATGCACACAGGTAACGACGGAATGCACTTCCTAGTCGATACCGTACCCGCAGGGGTGTGCACAGACAAAGGGACCTCTAAATCCTCAGACTCTACGCCTGACTCTAGGGCTAACTGCCTAGCGAACCGCTCGGAAATGAACGAGTGAGTAGCACCCGTATCAAACAAAACCCGAGCGTGCACACCTAAAAGCAAAACCGTACCTTCGGTGACATGCTCCGCCTGCTCGGCGTCCTCGCGTGCCAAAGCAAACACTCGAGCTGGGGCTCGAGGCCTTCCTGGTCTTCCTGTAGCTGGCGCGGCTGCCGCTACTGCTGGTGCTGGCGCTCCACGCTGAGCTCCTTGCTGAAGTCTTGGGCAATCTTTGATCTTGTGGTCACTGCTCCCGCACTTCAAGCATCTACCCGCTACCAACCAGCACTCGGAACCACCGTGTGTCTTCCCGCAATGGGGACACTCTTTCTTCACACCAGGGGAACGTACAGAAGATACCTGAGAGTTGCTGACTGTCACGGATCGCTGCGGTGTCTGGTACACCGTTTTCTTCTTATCCTTCCGCTGGAAGGTCGCTGCCGGCCTCTTCTGCAAAGCCTTCTTTTCCACCAGATATTGCTCCATTTCTCCCTCCTGCCTGCAGGCAGCACTGAGGGCCTCGTCCAGCGTGCGGTGGTCAAACGCCACGAGTCTCGTCCGCAGTGATGGCTTGAGTCCCATCACGAATTTCTTCGTCTTCCTGCGCTCATCCTCTACGATATGCGGTGCATATTTAGAAAGTTCAGAAAACCTTGCCTCGTATTCCAGCACGGTCATGGAGCCTTGCGTCAGGGAGAGAAATTCCTGCTCCATTTTGTCCTGGATATGCTCTGGGACGAACTTGGCTCGAAAGAGTCTCACGAACGCGTCCCACGTCACGTCTACTGCTCCGTCCTCAAAGCGTGTACGTAGTAGGGAGGACCACCATACATCCGCTCTCTCCTGCAATACACCTTCATAAGCACCAACTAACAAATTCTAAATTAAGCAGAACACACAAACATACAAAATTAAAAGTCTACCTGTAGCATGTAGGTGGCTAATGTCACCTTATCCTCATCAGGGCACCTGATGGCTCGGAAGATTTTCTCTGTCTCCCTTAACCAGCTTTCTGCCATTAATGGATCACTCTCCCCCTTAAAAGAGGGTGGGGTCATCCTCTTGAATCGCTCCATGATGGGAGGTCCACCATGGTCCTGAGCTGGTGCCTGAGCCTGCTACATTAAACAATAAACAATATACGATAAACACAATATCATGCAATTTAAATAGCAAACTACTTAGTTGTTTCATTATTCTACCTGGGCCTCCAACTGTGCCTGGAGTGCTGCCTGGGTATGAGCCTGCGTCTGCATGGCTTGTACCAGACCTTGCATGAATACTCCGTAATCCACAGGCGGCGGTGGGGGAAGTACAGGGCCTCGTGGTGCTGGGGCCTGTTGCTCCGCCTGCTCATCACGTCGCGGCTCGTCCTCACGGGCCGACGCTCCACCACGCCTACCTCTCGAAGCCATGGCTGTAATAAATTTCAGCCACCATTAGAGCTAGGTTACTAAGTTTTCTAACCATTTTCTTATCTATCTTTCACTTCTTATTAGTGTTTTCTACACATGTGGACATACTTAGCATGCAATGGGGATGATGACTTAGGTATATTCATGTGCAATCTCAACCGGTCGCTCTGATACCAATCTCTGTGACGGCCCTCATTATACCGGTACGGTTATACCAACCCACGTCGGTATAGCGAGAGTCCTCACAGTGGGACATTTACCCAAACGATACAAACAGCTGAGATACACGCGAATATACAACAGAGTAGCGGAAGTAAAAGACAACTGTCTTCATTTATTCATCATCCACATTAAACATACATGAAATTCGCAATTAACATTAAGAGCTAAAAGTTCACATAATTTAAATTGCTGAAATTAAATACATAATGTCCACACTTATACATTCTTTTCATGATAACTCTAATACAACGTTCAAATTACATACTATGAAATGCACAAGTCACAAAGAAACTCCAAAGACTAATCTCCGCGCTCGGAGTCCGTCTCCACTGTCTCCTCCAACGGTGCCACGTCACCAACTACACCTGTACGCCGAAGCAAGGAGTGAGTCTAAAGACTCAGCAAGCAACACTACTCATAACATACACGTATAAGTCATAGCGGTTTCTACATGCACATTCAAAATTTTCAACACATGGCATGCTAGTCATTGAAAGTTTCAACCTATCATGAAAGTTTACAATTTAATACATGGATCATGCTTTCAGATTTCTAAGAATAAAACTTTACCTATCACATGCTCTCTATTCAATTTACTCATGAAATTTTGCCTTTAAAGAACCAAGACATGAGAGCTACCAACATGAACATTGTGCATATATGAAAGGAAACACAACTAGCATGGATCTTACATGTTTTTAAACACATACATAGACATTTTCACATGCTTTAAGTTGCTGGTTTCACATGGTTTAATGGCTGTAAACCTACACATGAGAGCTACATGTTGCTTAAAACATATCATGTGAACAACCAATCATGCTATTTTGTACCCGTGCTCATCAATTATCCCTAACATGGATTCTAGACATTTTTGCACATAAACATGATGATAACAACATAAAATTACTGATTTCACATGGTTTCAGATTTGTCTCACATGGATTTCAATATCATATCCTCACATTTAGAATTTCACATTTTCTTTACACAAGTTTCCTCTTTCACATGGTTACACTTTGCACATACACATTCACATTGTTCACTTACACATTTACACATGAACACATACACATTACACATTACACATTACACATTTTAGGTGCCGTGACACATAGTCCAAACCACCAAAGAAGGACATATACACATCACATTACACATAGACGCCATCTAGGCATTCCAATGGCGACTCTTGGACTGCGCAGACCGGGAGAACAAGTCTCCACCCTAACCAGTGGTACTTGTCCACCTCCAGGATTTCCCCCTAATGCCCTTAGGGTCACTTACACACTGAACTTTCTCAGGGGGACTTTTCCCTGATACAGTTCCACTGCCCTCTACGGAAGCAGTGTCACATTGGCACAGTTACACATTTACACATTTTACCGATTTACACATGGTTTTACACATATCACTTTTCATCTCATTCACTTTCTCACTCACATGCATATCTCTGTTTTTCCTGACATGGCACTACAGATTTCAGGAGTTTAACACACAGTAAATGCACTAATCAGGTTGGGTTTAAACAATATCTAACCACATTACGATAACATACATAGATTATTACATTTCACATGGAAAATACATAACTCCTTATATACTGGTCCAAATGACCTGAAATTTTAACCACATGCTATTTTCGGGTTCAAGGTCATACATTCAATTTTTCAGATTTTTCTGAGCTAAATGGATTTACAGTAAATAAACACCTATTTAGCATGCCATTCACAATTTAAGTTGATATGGACTTAACACACAAGTCAAAATTTTAGCAACTACTGTCTGAACAGAGACTACTGTTATATGCATGATTTGAGAATACAGAATTACCCTAAATCATACAACTATAGATCGATCACCACAAATCATTCTTACATGCCTTTTTATTTACCGAACCGAATTTATTAGCAATTTATGCAAGCATGGACAATTTATCAAAAACTGAGTACACGTATACTGATCCACTAATCTTCATGATCTGACAAAACTGAGGCATTCAGACTAATCCTAATCATGAAACATGGATTGGCAAGATTATCAACAAATCATGCTTACAAATTCATGGAATACAATTTTCTAACATTCACCACCACACATCACACTCATCCACACACCACATTTAACAGTATACATAGTGTATAGGGTTACCATATATCCTCATCACGAAACCATACCGAAAATAGTTGTATAGGAAGGGCAGAACAGGTCACTGTTCTGTCCAGAGGAACTTGGCGGCGGTCTCTGGCCGCTGACTCAGTGTCAGCGGCATGGTCGATGGACGCCAAGCATGATCTCAGCGTCCATTGACCTTGCCGTCAATGCAGGTCTGTGCAGAAACACAGACCCGAGCTCTCAAGTTGGGTGAATGTGAGGGTCTAGGACTCGAGGGAAAAATATACAAAAATTGTAGAATCGACCTAGACACATACGGGGACATTATGGTTAGGTCACTTGCCTTTTAGAAATGCTCCAATGGATCAAAGTGCTCGGAGAAGCCCTCCTTGGGCAGTCCCAAGAAGGTGCAGAACGTCCTCCTAGATCTTCTTCCTCCGGGCTCCTGGATCTCCACAGCAAGGGGATGTCGGGGAAGCCTCCTCCTTTGCTCCAGCTATCCTCTTGTCGTGGAAGATGGCCGGATCTAGCTCCAGGAAGTCTGATCTTTGGGTGCAAAGGGTGGGTTTTCTCACAGCTCAGAACTAGGGTTTTTCTCCTGGTTTCTCTCTTGCAAAGGTGAAGAGAGGAGTGGGAGAAGGCAGATCCGGGTTCAGACATATGGGGAGGCCTCTCTCCCACTCACAGGGTGACAAGACAGCTCTCAGAGCCGTTGGGGACAGCTCCCCAATGGCTGAGCTTTCTTGTTTCCGGAATTTCTGGCTCTGCTGCGCATGCAGGCCAGAGAAATAGGCGTCCATATCGTTAGACGCCAGGATTAGTGTTGGCGTCCATGTCTGGACGCTGACACCACCTCAACGGCTAGGGGTTGACGCCAATAGGCCTTCGGCCAGAACTCTAAAATATGCAGAAAACCATGCATACCATGCATATATACATGCAATATGTATATGGTAGTGTATCCATACTATCACCATTCAATACATGCATTATTTACATCTAGTATAAACACATGCACACGTAATTGTACTAATTAATACGTACGTAAATATGTATATACATACACAAGCACAAACATACACACACAAATACAAATAATGCGACGGAAATTCGAGGGCCTTACACCCCTCTCCCCCTTAAAAACTTAATCCTCGAAGTTAGAACGACACTACTCAAACAAAAGGGGATACTTCTTCTTCATCGCATCCTCAAGCTCCCAAGTAGCCTCCTCGCATGAGAAGTTCCGCCATAGGACCTTCACCGACGCAATTCTCTTGTTCCGGAGATGCTGAACCTTCCGTCAAGAATGGCTACTGGTTGCTCGACATACGAAAGATCTGGCTGGATCTCCACTGGCTCATAACTAATCACATGAGACGGATCTCGGACATACTTCCTGAGCATAGATACGTGGAATACAGGGTGAACGCTAGCCAAAGCTGGGGTTGAGCCGACGTGACTGTCCCTGACTGGCCCTGAGACGTGATGGGTTGAGCCGACGTGATGGGTTTTGGACTGACTGGCCCTGAGACGTGACGGGTTGAGCCGACGCGACAGCAAGCATGTCACGATGCCCCCGGGCATCGCGACCTTGTCGCAACCGTCGAGCCCAGTGAGAAACCAAAAGGCGGTCAAACCTCAAAGACCGAGAAACCAGAATGCGATGGCCTGCCAGGTCTCATCAATGTTGTACACACCTGACATCCGAAAAAACCATTCTGACAGAAAGGACAGCAGTCAGATCGGTCAGAAAAGTAGTCATGTCGCCTTTAGACGCCGCGACAAGAACGCGACGCCCACCCCCGTCACGACCATGTCGCGACGGCCAGGTGTGCCGCAACCAAAAGCCTATCGTGACAGGCTCCCCTGGCACGACCATGTTGCGACCAGGGTGTCCGTCATGACCCTAAGGATAGGGCCATAGGCTCAAGAGGGCCGGGTCTTACATCCTACCCCTCTTAAGGATATTTTGTCCTCGAAATTAAAAGAAACTCAGTTTCAACAGGAAGCAACATAAAAAGGGAAAACAACATACCGATCACTCAAAAAAATACAAGAACTACTCTCTCATCTCATCCCTACGCTCCCAAGTGGCCTCGCCACCAACGCGGTTCTCCCAGACTACCTTGACCAGCAGAATCTTCCTCCGGCGCAACTGTTGCACTCTGTAGTCTACAACTTTGACTGGATACTCTGGCACTGACAAGTCTAGTGCTACCCAAGCTGTGAGTAGTCCAACAAGTGCGACAGATCTGCAACCTACATCTTGAACTGCGAAACGTGAAAAACACTGTGCACGCCTGCCAACTCTGCCGGAAGACACAACCTGTAAGCAAGTCGATCCTCTCTGTAACAGGGAAAGGCCAAATATTCCTTGGACTGAGCTTTCCCTTCCTACCAAACCTCATGACACCCTTGGTCGGCGAAACCCTCAAGAACACAAGGTCACACACGTTGAACTGCAACGGCCTTCTGCCGACATCTGCATAGCTCTTTTGTCTGCTCTGTGCTGCCTGAAGCCTCTGCCTGACTAAACTGACTGTGTCTGCACACTACTGCACCATCTATGGTCCCAAAAGTTGCCTCTCACCTACTTCAAACCAGTGAAGTGGTGTCCTGCACGGCCGACCATACAAAGCCTCTTATGGTGCCATTCCAATGCTCGAGTGATAACTATTGTTGCATGCAAACTCTACCATCGGAAGGTGGGACTCCCAGGTGCCACCCCAGTCCAAGAAACAAGCTCTCAACATATCCTCTAAGGTCTGAATAGTCCTCTCTGACTGACCATCTGACTGTGGGTGATATGTTGAACTCAGCCTCAACTCTATACCAAGAGCTCTCTGCAAACTGCACCAAAACCCTGAAGTGAACCTCGGATCTCTGTCAGAAACGATAGAAACTGGGGTTCCGTGCAACGAAACAACTCGGTCCACGTACAGTCTGGCAAGTCTGTCTATTGACCAAGACATCCTAACTGGAAGGAAGTGCACAGACTTGGTCAACTTGTCCACAATCACCCAGATACCATCATGCCTCTGCGGAGTATGGGGCAAACCAACCAGGAAGTCCATGGTGATGTCATCCCACTTCCACTTGGGAATGGGCAACGACTGCAGCTCACCACCAGGACGATGATGCTCAGCCTTCACCTGCTGACAGGTAAGGCATCAAGCGACAAACTCTGCCACACCCCTCTTCATCCCTGGCCACCAGAAGAACCTCCTCAGGTTATGATACATCTTAGTGGAACTAGGATGAACAACATACCTCGATCAGTGTGCCTCTGACAACAGTGTCTGGTGTGCATCGCAGGGAATGTACAATCTACCTCTGAACCTGACTTCACTGTCCTCGTCCAACTCAACATCTGGCATCTGCAAAATATTTGTCAACTCTGTATCTGCCTGCTTTGCCTCCAGCACCTGATGGTACACTGACGGGCGAACTGACAAACTGGTCATCACTACATGGTCTCTGTACCTCGAAGGGCAGAAAACTCCCTGAGACAGGTCCTCAAATAACCTCCACTCTCTGACTAGCAATGAACCCAGGCGAACCCGTCTGCTCAAAGCGTCTGCTACGACATTAGCTCTTCTCGGGTGATAGGAGAGGGTAAGGTCATAATCCTTCAAGTACTCTATCCATCTACGGTGCCTCAAGTTCAAATCCTTCTGAGTGAAGATATACTGCAAACTCTGATGATCTGTGAAGATCTCAAACACATCGCTATACAAATAGTGCCTCCATAACTTTAGAGCGAACACCACTGCTGCCAACTCTAAGTCATGGGTAGGGTAGTTCTCCTCATGCTTCTTCAACTGCCAATAAGCATAGGTAATGACCCCACCATGCTGCATCAGCACTACACCCAAACCTGACCTTGAAGCGTCAGTGTAGACCACAAAACCTCTGCTACCTGACGGCAAGACCAACACTGGTGCTGAAGTCAACCTCGTCTTCAACTCCTGGAAACTCCACTTGTAGTCCTCAGTCCAAACAAATCTGCCCTCAAGCCTTGTCAATCTGGTCAACGGCTCTACAATCCTAGAAAATTCTTGGATGAACCTCCTGTAATAGCCTGCTAAACCCAGAAAGCTGCAAACCTCTGGCACTGAAGTGGGATGCTCCCAAGACAACACTGCCTCAACCTTGGCAGGGTCCACTGCCACACCAGAACCTGAGATCACGTGCCCGAGAAAGTGCACCTCTCTCAGCCAAAATTTGCACTTGTCGAACTTGGCATAAAGTTGGTGACTCCACAATGTCTTCAGTATGATCCTCAAAAGCTCCTCGTGCACCTCCTCAGAAGCTGAGTAGACCAAAATGTCATCTACAAAGATGACCACAAACCTGTCCAGGTACTCACTGAACACTCTGTGCATCAAATCCATAAAAGTTGTTGGCGCATTCGTGAGCCCAAATGGCATCCCGACAAACTCAAAGTGACCATACCTCGAATGGAAAGCTGTCATGCCAATATCTGACTCTCTGATCCTCAACTGGTAGTAGCCTGATCTCAAGTCAATCTTCGAAAACACCTTGGCTAACTGCAACTGATCAAACAAGTCATCGTTCCTAGGTAACGGATACTTGTTCTTCACTGTTACTTGATTCAGCTGCCTATAATCGATGCACAATCTCAAGCTGCCATCCTTCTTCCTCACGAACAGCACTGGCGCCCCCCATGGTGAACTGCTCGGACGAATAAAACCCAACTCAAGCAAGTCCTACAACTGGCGCTTCAGCTTAGGCAACTCAGCCGGAGCCATCTGGTAAGGTGCCTTAGAAAAAGGCATCATACCAGGCAAAAGCTCAACAGAGAACTCTACCTCCCGTTCAGGCGGCAACCCAGGTAGATCCTCCGAAAAAACATCAGAGAACTCACAAATAACAGGTACAATAAAAACCGACGACCCACTAGGCTCAGAAGAACAAACAGAAGCAAGATATGCTATGCAACCATCGCGGATCAGACAATGAGCTATATAGAAAGAAATAAAAGGTCGAAGGGTAGACCGGATACCTCGAAAGCTGAGAACAGGCACTTCACGTATCTCAAACCGAATGGTCTTCCACTGACAATCCACCACATTTGAGTGAGCCTCCAACCAGTCCATGCCAAGGATGACGTCAAAGTCGTGAAGCTGTAACGCATACAACCTAGCCTGCAACTAGTTTCCCTGGACCTAAACCCTCTAGGTAGCCAAAAGAACGCATGTAATCATCGGATAGGAGATCGACCATCACATCACACTGCCTCTCAGGAGTGTGACAAACCAGCGACTCGTAAAACTCCTCGGAAGCAAAACAAAGGGAAGCACGGGGATCAACCAAAACACGAGCAACTCTACCAAGGATAGGCAAAGTACCTATAACTAGGTTCGATGCCTCAGAATCCTTCCTGGTGTGAGCCATCACACGACCACATCGGCGCCCAAACTGCGGCACCTGCTGGGGCTGCTACTGCTACGGCGGCTGCTAGTGCTGCAAAAACTGCTGCTGCTACTAGTGGTACAGCTAAAACTGCTGAGGCTGCTGATGCAGTCGAAACTGCTGAGGCTACAAATGGTACTGCCCTTGCTGCTGCTGACAGGGTGCCTGCTGCTGCTGAGGGTACTAGTACTGCGGCAACTGCTGAGTGTACTGCATTGGCTGCTGTGACCGCTAGACTTGCCCCATCGGGTAATCCCTCCTAAAGTTGCCTAGTAAACCACAAGTGTAACAGACTACCTCCTGCCTACCCTGCTCGGCTCCCTGCTAAACTAACTGCTCTGCAAACCTCGACTGGAGCTTCTGCTGCTTACCCCGACCACCTCCATGAGTGGTCATCTACTTGAACCTCGAGCGCAAACCAGAACTGCCCAAACTGTCTGAGCTCGAAGAAGAAGAAGTCGCACTACCATGACTACCTACAGAGCGCTGGTACGGTG
This sequence comes from Colocasia esculenta, assembly GCA_014218235.1. NCBI lineage: Eukaryota > Viridiplantae > Streptophyta > Magnoliopsida > Alismatales > Araceae > Colocasia > Colocasia esculenta. The sequence goes on from CM024755.1 coordinate 131,407,823, forward strand.
TGGTCCTGGAGGAAGCTCCTCCCTGCTGCTGTTGCTGCTGGGGCTGCCAGGTCTCTCTCTCCAAGGCGGTGGCCTTAGCCATTGCCACTCCCAAGGTGGTGCACAAATGGGCGGTCACGCCCCACCTCAAATCTGGCCTCAGTCCTGCAATAAACCTCTCTGCACAAGCCTGCTCACTGCCTGCCATGTGAGAATCATGCTTCAACAACCTGACAAACCTCTGGTGATACTGAGCAACAGTCAGATCACCCTGCACCAACTCATGAAACTGATCTCGCCTCTCACGTCGAGCATAATCAGGAAAATACTCGTCGTGGAAGACCTCCAAAAACCGCTGCCAAGTAATATGATCCAAATGTTGCCCTGGGAAGTGAGTCTGCCTCTGAACTCTCCACCACTCATGGGCTGGTCCCTTGAGTTGATACACTGCCAATCTTACATGGTCCTCCTCGGCGCACTCCATGGTCTTGAACGTACACTCCAACCCATGCGTTCAACTCTCAGCTCTGTCTGGGTCATAGTCATCGTAGAACACTAGTGGTCGGAGATGCAAGAACCTCTCCAAGAGGGCGGTCTTGTCCTCAGTGACACCCATCCTCCTCCTACCGACCCAGGTACTCCGAATGCTCGACGCCTGCTGAACTGCTAGCTGCTCTACCTGCGGATCTGCTTGCTGCTCTGGTACTCCTGGGGGAGGTACTGGAGGCTGACCTCCCACTGCTGCCTGCCTAGGCTGATACGCTCCCTGGTATAGGGTCTTGAAGAACTGCTCAGCCAAAGGAAACCAATCTGCATAATGATGTGGCGGGGGCTGGTACCACTGCTACTGCTGCCCACCTGGTGCTACTGCTGCTGCCGCTACCGCTGCCTCCTGAGGTAGTTCTACAGACTCTTCCACTGACACCTCGTCTTGAACATGACCAGGCGATGGCATATCTGACTCACCCTGCTGCTCCATCAGCTCTCTGGCCTGCCTACGCCTGCGCGGAGCCATATCCTACATGGTACACAACCAACAAGGTTAACGATACCAACTTGGGCGGCTAGCAGTGTACTTGTACTACTGTTGGGACTTCCTGTTGCAGTTTAAATCCACTACAAGTCCTGTTAGACTCTTGCTCTGATACCAACTGTAATGACCCCGAGAACTCGACCCTCGGCCCAAGCCGAGGACCCAATTTTTGCAGTCGCCGCCCATGGATCCGGGCACCCGGAAGGGCTATAACACAAATCTAACAAAATATGTAAGGGAAATAAACGTCAACTACTGAACTAGAAGCACACACACAGAACTAGAAAGAAGAGTGAGACCGCAACGTATCGCTCTAGGTACAGTCCCAACACACGCACAACTAGTACAAGTAAAAAGGGAAGGACAGAGCCCTTAGGGACATACCCCGAGGGTGACGTACAATTAAAGGGGGAAACAACTTCTGGCTGCAGGGACAACGACTACCGCCCCGCCTACTCCACCCGACACGCCCCCTACCGCTACTGAAAAGTCTCACCTAAAAAAGGAAAGGATGAGCTTCACAATAGAAGCTCAGTAGGGACTACCAATCTCCTACTGGCTCTAACAGGCAGAAGAATATAAAAACAATTAAATACAACAGTTATATCTTCTACTCTACAAGGGGAAGTGCGGAAGCAAAACTACTAACTAGCAATGGTACGGAAGGACACCACGGTCGTAAACTCCGTAGAACCTGCACGTCGTGACCACCACACGGCTGGTAATGCAGATAGAGAGAACCCTACCTGGACAAGAGACACTAGCTATGGAAAACTCTACCACTAGTCAACCGGTCAGGTGCGTCCACTGATGTCTTATCCTCGACCCAGGTCCAAACCTCCACGTCTCGTCAAAGTGGAGGCAGGAGCACAAAGTACACAACCGTAGCTGTCATTGTCTGGCCGGACTACGGTCCCACGCCTAGCCTCTGTAGGTGGTTCCGAAGCCACAAAGAGCAAGGCAGTGAGAAAAAGAATTGGCAGGCCTGCACTGGATAGAACTCCGGCTGTCCTCGCTATCCCAGACCAACCAAGAGAGCTCTGCAAATGACTTGACACCACTGTCCTAACCACTGTTTTCCCCTCAACTCCAAAGTCCGTGACTCGAGCATGCTCGTCACCCCAAACGCTCCCTCTAAGGCGCACGAGGATGGGGGTCCCAGGTAAATGATAACAACCTCTCTCATGGGACAAGCCCTCAGGTGCCGAGCACTGGGCGAACGACTAGTGTGAGACCATACTAGGAACTAGCACTGGTGCCAGGGGTACAGCAAGTACTGAAAACGACAAAGACTCCACAGAAAATGGGACTCTGCAAGACTTACATGTCCATCGTGATACTGTCGCGAAGATTCCACACTGCCTAAGCTGTCGCGGTCGGCACATGCGTTGTGACACCATCGCGACCCACGAGTCGATCGTGTTCTCAGCCGAGGGGCGTCTCAGTACAGTCTGTTGGATCTCTTATTTTGATGATGTTTAACTATGATCCATACAAATGTGAATATCTTGCTTCAATAATATCTAACAATATTTTCCATGTTTAGTTCACAGGTTTGTTGATATGATGACAGTGGTATCGACATAATTCTGATAGTGTGTCGACACATGATTCAATCCCAGTGTAAATGATTATGAAAGTAAGCCAATTGTGTCGACACAGGTTCATCATATGTCGACACATCATCCTCTCACAGAAGCTACTCACAACTAAAAGTGTCAGTGGTGTCGACACAAGTTCAGTATGTGTCGACACACCCTGTGGATCCAGTAAGCAGTGAAGTTTGAAGAAGCCAGTGGTGTCGACACAAGTTGATTATGTCTCGACACATCCTAAGCAACCAGGAAACAGTCAGAAGATAGGTAGTCTGTGGTGTCGACACAAGATGATTGTGTGTCAACACATCCTGTACCTCCTAGAAGCATGTTTTGTGGTCTGTGGTCAGGTGTGTCGACACAGGTGATATATGTGTCGACACAAGTCATCAGATAATGCTGCCAGGACACCAAGCAAGGAACATGTGTCGACACATATCTCAAGTTGTGTTGAGACACTTCGACTTATATTCCAGATCTAATTTTGTGGACACGTGGATGATTTTGGATCAAAGCTTTTGAGCGGGAATTTTGTGCCCCCAAATTCCAAGGCACTTTGTGGGTACATGGGACTATAAATGTCCATCATCCACACATCTTTTGGGACATACACACCTCAATTTTCTCAACTCCTAGAAGCAGAAGGGGAAACCAGAGAGAGGCTTCATCCCTGAAGAACTGTTGTCCAGATCTGGAGAATTGGGGATCCAAGTACCTTGGCTGATCAACCTCAAGTGGAATTCCCAAATTCCAGAGTTTACATCTCGTAGCTGAAGCTGGAAGTCAGAACCCTCGTCTGGAAGCAGAACAGGGGAAAATCGAACCAGACCATTTCAATCTACAATTCACTTATTTTATTTGGTTCTTCTTTTCAAACTTAATTCTATCTCTCTGTGTGTGTACTGATAGGAGATCAATTCGTGGAGTTTGTAATTGTGTGTGCTTTATGATCTATATTGGGTTTTACATAGATCAGATCTATATGTGTGGTGTGTTGATCAGATCAAGGCTAGAGGATCTGATCTTTTGTGAATTTGATCTAGCTTGTGTGTGTGTGGTTGAGCTATTGTGCTCAAGTGTGTGTGTGTGTGTGTGTGTTGTACTCAGTTCTTGAGTAGTGTGTGCCTCACAGTGTGAGGGGTGGACATAGGAGTCACATGGTGTGATTTTCGAACCACCTAAAAATCTCTATGCAATGGTTTGATATTATCTCATCGTTAGATGCATGCATAGGGGTTCAGCTAAACTCTTAACATTCACACACTAGTTTACATAATCTGGTTGTTTAATAGTCTTACACACTTTGTGCACTTAATCACATCAGATCAGTGGGGTTTTTAATTGGGTAGATTCTTTATTTCAAAGTAATTCTTTAAATTACTTAAGTTTCCACTACAAATCTATTCATCCCCCCCCCCCCCTTCTAGATTTGCCATTACCAAAAAGCTGATCCTAACAATTGGTATCAGAGCAGGTTTATATCTGATTATAATCTGATTGATTACTTTTTGATCTGACTCAATATTCTGTTGATTGGTCTAATCGTCTGAAACATTCTCAGAAATATGGCTAAGTTCTCAAGTATCATAAATAGACCTATGGTTATTGAGTTTGATGACAGTGTTGATAAAATACAAGACTTCTCTATGAAGACAAGCAAAATTGAAAAGAAAACCAAGGATAAATGCTTCATGGCTCATGATAGCTCCAAAGGTTGTCCTAGTTTAGACAAATCTGAAGGATCATATCTGTCAGAGAAGTCAAGAAACTATCAAGGGTTAGGTAAATTTGATTCAGACTCATGTGATAGATCATTGCCTAATTCTGATTCAGAGAATGATATATCTTTTGATGAACTGATAGAATGTTATGAACAGTTATGCAATCAGTTTAAGAGGGTAAAATCTCAAAACAAGAAGCTAAAAGAAAAATTGGAGAAGAATGAAATGAGAATTGATAATGCTCAAGCATTCTATGAAGATAATGAAAAATTGAAAATAGATAATGAAGAGTTCAAGAAAGAAGTCAAAAACTATGAAAACAATTTATCCAAATTGAAAGAAGATCATGATCAGGTGGAATATGAAAATTTTGATTTAAAAAATGAAAATGAAAAACTGATTGATCATAATGAGAATCTCAAATTTGATAATGATCAATTGAACAAAAAAATCTCCAACATGACTCATGATCATCAAATAAAAGAAAAATGCAACCAATCGATTGAGGAAAATAATCATCTAAAAAAGAAGATTGAATGCTTGTATCATGACAGACCATTAAATGATGAATGGAACAATTCTAAGGAGAAAATTACTGACTTGGAAAATCAAATTGTTCAAAGTGAAATTGAAAAGAACAAAATGAAAAATGGTCTGGATGTCATGACAAACCAACTTCAAACTTCTGAAAAAGAAATTAATGCATTGAAAGCTGAAAAAGAAAAATTGACAAATGAACTTGAAGTGGTTATTAAACAAAATCAAAATTCTAAAAAGAAGATTTCTGAATTGAACAAAACCATTGACAGCTTAAAATCTACTCTGTCTAAGTTTGTTCAAGGAACTCAGAACTTGGATAATCTTCGTGGAATAAAAGTCAATTTTCAAAAGGAAGGTTTAGGATTCAACCCCTTGAACAAAAAGAATTTTGAAAATAAAACAAAAACCTCATTTGTCAATATTTCTATGAACAAGAATTTTGTTGCACCTAAAGAAAAATCTGTTAAGGTTCATGTTCAGAAAAATGTTCAAAAACATAGTAATAAATTGAATAAAAATACTGTAAATAGGAAGAACCATGTTTCATTTCAAAATCAGAAAAATAAAATGGAAAAGAAAACAGGATTCTACAAGGTCTTCACATCTCCTCCAGCAGCTCAGAAAGCTTTTAGGCAATCTCCAACTCCACATCATACTAAGAGATACCTAAATGTGCCACCTCCTCTCTTTCAACCCTAGAATAATCAAAGGTACTCTAGAGGGTTTCAGAGGTTCCAGCAAATGCATTCATTTCAAGGTAAGTGTCAAGTAATAAATTCTCATATTTACTTTAATTGGAATAAACCTGGTCATCTTGCCAAACATTGCTGGTTTAGAAATCAGAATTTCCACAAACATGCTAAGTTTGTCCAATGTTTTACATGTCATAAACATGGTCATAACTCTAGGGACTGTTGGCATAGAAATGGTCAGTTTGTGCATGTTTCCAAGCCTCATGCTTATACACATGCTCATGTATATAGGAATAAAAATCATGTTCATATTGAAAATATTCAGAAATTCCATGTACATAAGAACATGATTGTTGGACAAAAGAATTGTTCTGTTTCTCATGCTAGAAATCCTAAAAATAAAATATTTCATGAAAACATAGATGCATTGAACAAGGCTAAGAGAAAATATGGAACTAATGCTGCCCATAGTTCCATTAATGAAAGAAATGCATCTATACCAAAAATAAAATCTTTTTGGATTCAAAAATTAATACTGTAATCTAATTTTTGCTCCATTGCAGGACCCAAGTCTATATGGGTCCCAAAGTCAGCTTGATCAACAAGCTGATGAGCCTTGCAGCCATACATTGTAAATGAATTCAAGACATTGGCTATGCAAGGCAACAAAAATTGAAGACCACAAGTAAAATCCAAATGAAGACTGTTCAGGTAAAACTTCTTATCATTTTAGAATTGAACTGCTTGAGTTGGAATAAATTCATAGAGTTTTATCTGACCAATGAAGAATGTGTTTTGATGATACCTCCACATGACAATACTTCTTAGTAATTGAAATTTTCCATATGAAATAAAAACTGAAATCAATTAGGACTCTTATGCAAAGATCAATTGGTATATCAAATGGTGAACTGTGGAAGGACAAGTCAGGCTTGTCTAGAAACTATCATTATGTGTGATGAATAACCTACGCCAAGTACCAATGATCTTCCTTGTGTAAGAGTCATTAATTTTAAAAACAAAGCAAAAAAAAAAAACTAAAATTTGCCATGTGCAATAAAAACTGAAATCAATTGGGACTCTTATGCAAAGATCAATTGACATATCAAATGGTGAATTGTGGAAGGATAAGTCAGGCTTGCCTGGAAACTATCATTATGTGTGAGGAATAACCTCCGCCAAGTACCAATGATCTTCCTTGTGTAAGAGTCATTAATTTTAAAAACAAAACAAAATATAAAAAAAAATGGTTGTGTCTGGAACATGATTGTGTATCTATCTCATATCTTTCATGATGATTTTTGCTTGAATGCTTGCTGAAATTGAGTGCTAAGATTGATTGTGCATGATTTGAATGTCATTCGTTTCATTAATGCACATTTTGAGGGGGAGCATTATTTTTTAGAAGAGAAAATGAGTTTGGAAATGAAGCTACAGTGATATCAGATTTGCACATGAAGTATTTGAGAACAAGCTGTAATGTTTGATCAGATTTGATGGGGCACTATCAGTATTAGCTATGTTTCAGGTCGACACACAATCAGTGTTGTGTCGACACCAGATCATTTTTTCTCAGATGTGAGTAATCATTTTCACAAGTTCTGTGTCAACACATATCCATTTCTCTGTCAACACATCTCTTCTATGCTATTCTCACTTTTGTTAATCTGATTCAAATTCATTTCATTTAACTTTCTTGTGAACTCCATGTTGAAGAAGGACACTCTTTATTTTTGATGAAAATTGATCATTTCAATAATTCAGGGGAAGCTAAAGGCTTCACTGATTTTTCTCTCATCAAACCAAAACCAATTTAGTGCCTTGATGAATATGTAATTCACAACCTGATCATTATCTCTTCTGAACACAACCAGGAATGCAATCTTAATAGTCTTAACATATTCTTCAAGGCAACATTCTTTTATTCTCTAAAATCCTAAAGTAATCTGATTTCTTTGGTTGAAAAGTGTTCAATTCAGTATTGTCTTTACACATTTCTTTTGAGTTTGATAATGGTTAAGGTTGTGTCCAATTCTTGATGATTCATTAAAATTAATTTTTCTGGCAGAGCAATGGCATGAATACTGAGAAACTGTACACCTTCACAAAAAGTGATGAGCCATGTATGTCATGAAGTGTCATGCTATCTCTGTTCTAAGTGGTTTAATCAAAATATTCAAGATCAATGTTAACTGAGTAACTGGAAATATTGACGTCTAATAAACGTATATTTCCATGTCAAAAGGTTTTCATTAACTCCTTGGGGCAAAATAATTAGTAAATCTTAAGTAACCAGGGACTCTGGTGTGTGAAAAACATGTGTACTTGAGTGAACAAGGTTTACTATATTTGAATGCTCATTGCCTCTATTTCAAGAAAACTCAATCAAATAAAATGGACAACTTCTTGCCTAATTCAGATCTTTTAAGAGTGTTTAACTTCAATACTAATTGCATTTATCCTGGAGAAAATCACCTTACTTTGGTTTAGTAAGGTTTAAAAGAATGAATTGTACTGAGAAGAATATTTTAATTCAATTATGTTGTAACCAAGGTTCCTTAGAATCATTTAATGCTCAAGTTTTGTATGATATTCCTCAAACCAATAAATATGCAAAGGAATGATGATGGGAATTTGAATGTGAAATCTTTAACATGATAAAAATCCTTAAATAATTGATTTTAGGTCCTTTCTTATCTTAATAAAGATTTTCCTTCTCATCATTTTCCAAAATTCTGCATTCTTATCATCTCAGGTCGACACACATCCATCTTGTGTCGACTCAGGCTGATCTCAGGTCGACACATATCTTCTCCTGTGTCGACACAACATACTGTCAGGTCGACACACATCTTTTCTGTGTCGACACAACTGGACTCAGGCACTGGTTCCGGTTTGGGGTAAATGGTCTTGCGGTTCATTTTATCTCCTTTCTTTTTGTGTCGATCCATCTTAAATGCATTGAAACCTAGGTCGACCCTACTTTTCAGTTTCCCCACCTTTCAAACTTCCCTCTTCTCCTACAACCTTGGACGACTGATCCTCTGCTTCCTCCTGGGTTCTTCATCCTTCCTCCAGGCTACTCCATTCTTCTTCATCTTCAGAATCCATGGCACCCAAGTAGACTCCCAGGTGCGGAGCCAAGGCCAGCGCGGCTGCGAAGGGTGTAGTTATAGAAAAACCACCAGTGGAGAGAAGGAGCAAGTTCCGCCATGATCCTTCCAAGAGGAAATCCGACTCCATCCCTTCTGGTACTCCTTCCAAGCGGGGCAGGTCAACACCTCAGAGCAAAGGCATGTCTCCAATGCCATCCTGATACCCTAAGAGGAAGATTCTGAAAGATTCAAGTTCTTCTGATGAGGATGGTTCATCATCGCCTGCCGGTACATTTTCCTCAGACACATCTCAGACTCCGGTGGTAACACCCTCCAAATCTATTTTATCTGAAGGGAGAACAATTTTGAAACCTAGGACTGTTGATCTTTTTGATAAAGATCTTACAGATGCTTTTCCTAAATTTGTGCCTCTATTTGAATTTCAAGGCTGGCTTAAGTTCATTTCTGAGTTCAAAACCTTTTTATCCACGGCTAGTTCAAGAGTTTTATTTGAATATTGTGGATACAGAAGAAGGGTTTAGGTTAGAGGTCAAGGGTGTTAAAATCCTTATTTCTCTAGAATTGGCATCTCAGTTGTTTCAAATACTTGACTCTGGTGAGGATTATTGCTCATATCAATTTAATCTTCATGAGGCATATTCACTTCTCACAGGCCTCCCTCATGATAAGAAAAAATCCAAACAAACAAATGTCACTAGTTTCAATACCAATTCTTTCCCTCCACTACTCAGATTGGCGCATCATGTTTTTACCACCATTATCACTCCTCAAGGTGGTGGTAGAAATAGACTTACTAATATTCAGAGGTTTGTCTTGTACTGCATGAAGAAGAACATCAAAGTTAACTTGATTGCAATCATATCTCAAATCATCTCTGAGACAATTAGGAAAGAACTTCACTGATCTCTTCCTTATGCTGCTCATTTAACTACTGTGTTTGAGCATTTTGGTGTATCTTTCCTGAATGAGAAAGTACAGAAGATTCCTCAGAATAACATCTACTGTTTGCACCATGTGAAGAAGTTTATGAAATTCAGAGTTGAAGGGGATCAGGTCACTAGAGGGCCAGTTGTGGAACAGCCAGCATAACACTTAGAAGAAGAGCCTGTTCCAGATGTAGAAATTCCTCAAGGAAATCCAGCGGCACAACCACACATTGATCCTGACATTCCTCAGGATGTGCCAGCAGAATCTACTCCTCAAGCATCTCCAACCCCTCCTCAACACTTGCTTGTTCCTACTTCCTTTTTCCATCAACATCATACTTCAGCATCCACCTCTTCTAGTGGTTCATCTGTTCCTCCTTAGCTCTACAAATTTTTTCAAGTTCAGTTTGATAACTTGAATTCTTCTATGAGAGAGATGTCTGCAAATTTTGAGCTCATAATTCAAAGGCTAGAGAACATTGTCAACAGTCAGTTTCTGAGACAACAAGAGTTAGCTGAGCATGCCACAAGGAGGTTTAACAGATTGGTTGGTACTTCAGGTGTTGGAAATCGACTTGGGGCATCACATGCGTAGTGGAAGTAAAAATAAAAATTGATTTCCATCCATGTACTTGATCATGCCATGATGTACGGTGCATGCAAACATACATACAAATAAGGCGTGAGACAATCTCACCTAGGGGAGATCGTATATCCCCTGAAGCGCAGAACTAATCCTTGATTGAAGAAGCTCTCGCGAGACTCCCTCTAGCGGTATCCACACAGTGGATGATCGGCGATGACGATGACCCCTCCTTAACCGGTGGTGCCACTCCTCCATGTCGTGCATCGCCACACAATAGCCAACAGCAGCAAGTAGCAGCAACAACAAGAGGGCTCGGCCCTCCTAGTTCTCCTCTTTCCTAAGGAGAGCACAGGAGGGAAAGATGGGAAGGGGGATGAAGAAGGTGGTTTCTCCTCTCAAGCTCGAGCCCATGAACTTCATAGAGAACCCCCCTCTATTTATAGAGAGTCTAAAGGACACCTCATCAGGGACACCTCATAAGGACACCTTCTCCTGTCATGATGACAAGAGGGACACCTCGTCATGTAATCATGACAAGGGACACCTCACAGGGACACCTCGTCATGTCATGATGACAAGAGGGGCACCTTGTAGGGAGACCTCATCATGTAATCATGACAAGGGACACCTCACAAGGACACCTCGTCATGTAATCATGACAAGAGACACCTCACAAGGACACCTCGTCATGTCATGATGACAAGAGGGACACTCATAGAGACACCTCGTCATGTAATCATGACAATGGACACCTCACAGGGATACATCATCATGTCATGATGACAAGAGGAACACCTCATAGGGACATCTCGTCATGTAATCATGACAAAGGACACCTCACAAGGACACCTCGTCATGTCATGATGGCAAGAGGGACACCTCATCATGTAATCATGACAAGGGACACCTCACAAGGACATCTCGTCATGTCATGATGACAAGAGGGACACCTCGTCATGTAATCATGATAAAGGACACATCACAATGTCATGATGGCTAATGATAATGAGGTGTCCTCCTTCTAGAAGGGGTGAGGTGGCATGATCTTGGTATGCTCCCTTAATGGATCCTTGTCAAGGCTTATTGGGTCTTACCCAATAGGCCCATAATGGGTTAAATAATACTTATTGGATAACTTTTATCCAATCCTCTATTCATCGCGTTATCCATCTTATGTGTGTGACCCTCTAGGCCCAATATCGAACTGGCCATGAGTTGCACCTGTTAGAACTCCTTCTGACTTAGTGAATTATTATCTCCATAAAAATTCACTCAACTCATCGATTATGAACATACTAGGCCACTATGCCATAATCCCCAGACGATTCGAGTGATCAAATCTATTGGACCTGTCTACCCACAGTTACCGTGTACCTATAGTCCCACATCCATCTATTATCCTAGAGACCATATATTAGGCATGGTGTTGTCAGGCCTATACGAAATTCGTTAAACTCAAACTCTTATCGGATTCTCCCGAAGAACTCCTTCTCTCTAAATCTGAATGACCCTGGCCAGGGATTTACCTGAGTAAGACAATATGGGATATTCCTCTCACGATACCGAGAGTGGATGATCCTCTATTGACACATAATTGCCTTCGTAAGGTTGGCTACCATTCCTACTGACTGGCTATACTAGACGTAGAATATCTAGACCTATAAATCCAGTATCAAAGAATGGAGTACTCAAACAAGACATCTTTGGTGTCTCAAGTCTAAGGACTAGTTACACAACTGAGACTACAGAATCTCTATCTAACAATCAGGTATCATTAACCATACAGCATTCCGAGAATGGATCATTCAGTGAACTCATTCTCCAATAAGCACCTGTACCATATCCCTAGTGTCTCCACACAAGCAGCAATGAGACCAGCTGCTTACATCACATGGATAGGTATATGGCACACCGATCTTTCTAGTCATCTCAATGTCCTTCTTCAGTAACCTATGACTAGGAATATTTAGGATCTGTGTTTAAATAGGATTCGCTTCATTATCATGATCTCATCATGATCCAATTCCCATTGTACAGACCCATGGACATCACAATATACATACGCATGGAATATACAGTGAGAAAATACCATTATAATATTCCCAAAAGATATTGTACATAATTACAAGTGCCATCACTCACGTGAATTGGCTTGCAGGGCACCTATAACTAGCAATCTCCCACTTGACCTAAAACCAATCACCTAGATGTCTGATTCCCATCAGACCTCGGTGTCGCTCAAAAACAATTTGAGTCAGTGGCTTTGTCAGTGGATCCGCAATGTTATCATCAGATGAAATTCTTTTTACTACTACATCGCCATGGGCCATGATCTCTCTGATCAAGTGGAACCTCCTTAGACCGTGCTTAAACTTCTGATGAGACCTAGGTTCCTTTGCTTAAGCAATCGCCCCGTTGTTGTCGTAGAACAATGAAATTGGCTCTTCATGGCCAGACACCACTCCTAAATCTGTGATGAACTTTTTCATCCAGATAGCTTCCTTTGCTGCTTCTAAAGCAACAATGTACTCTGCCTCGGTAGTCGAGTCAGCAGTGGTCTCTTGCTTGGAACTCTTCCAGCTTACTGCTGCTCCATTCAGGGTAAAAACATGCCCTAAGTTAGACTTACTATCATCGATATCAGACTGGAAACTTGAGTCTGTGTAGCCTTCAACCTTGAGGCTACCTCCTCCATATACTAGTAAAATATCCTTAGTCCTTCTTAAGTACTTAAGGATACACTTTGCTGCCTTCCAGTATTCCAAACCTGGATCTGCCTGATACCTGCTCGTAACACTTAGAGCATGTGCTATATCAGGTCTAGTACATAACATTGCATACATAATAGATCCTATAGCAGACGCATAGGATATTCTATCCATGTATGTCCTTTCTTCTAGAGTCTTTAGGGACATGCTCTTAGAAAGAGAAATTCCATGTCTCAGTGGTATAAGACCTCTTTTGGAATTTTCCATGCCAAATCTTTTGACTATGGACAAACCAAGCATCCTCTTAGATCTATCTCTATAGATCTGAATCCCCAAAATGTAGGATGCTTCTCCTAAGTCCTTCATGGAGAAGTTCTTTGATAACCAAGTCTTATGTGACGGCCCTCATTATACCGGTACGGTTATACCAACCCACGTCGGTATAGCGAGAGTCCTCACAGTGGGACATTTACCCAAACGATACAAACAGCTGAGATACACGCGAATATACAACAGAGTAGCGGAAGTAAAAGACAATTGTCTGCATTTATTCATCATCCACATTAAGCATACATGAAAATCGCAATTAACATTAAAAGCTAAAAGTTCACATAATTTAAATTACTGAAATTCAATTACATAATGTCCACACTTATACATTCTTTTCATGATAACTCTAATACAACGTTCAAATTACATACTATGAAATGCACAAGTCACAAAGGAACTCCAAGACTAATCTCCACGCTCGGAGTCCGTCTCCACTGTCTCCTCCAACGGTGCCACGTCACCATCTACACCTATATGCCGAAGCAAGGAGTGAGTCTAAAGACTCAGCAAGCAACACTACTCATAACATACACGTATAAGTCATAGCGGTTTCTACATACACATTCAAAATTTTCAACACATGGCATGAAAGTTTTACAAATTAATACATGGATCATGCTTTCAGATTTCTAAGAATAAAACTTTACCTATCACATGCTCTCTATTCAATTTACTCATGAAATTTCGCCTTTAAAGAACCAAGACATGAGAGCTACCAACATGAACACTGTGCATATATGAAAGGAAACACAACTAGCATGGGTTTTACATGTTCTTAAGCACATACATAGACATTTTCACATGCTTTAAGTTGCTGGTTTCACATGGTTTAATGGCTGTAAACCTACACATGAGAGCTACCATGTTGCTTAAAACATATCATGTGAACAACCAATCATGCTATTTTGTACCCGTGCTCATCAATTATCCCTAACATGGATTCTAGACATTTTTGCACATATAGACATGATGATAACAACATAAAATTTCTGATTTCACATGGTTTAAGATTTGTCTCACATGGATTTCAATATCATATCCTCACATTTAGAATTTCACATTTTCTTTACACAAGTTTCCTCTTTCACATGGTTACACTTTGCACATACACATTCACATTGTTCACTTACACATTTACACATGAACACATACACATTACACATTACACATTACACATTTAGGTGCCGTGACACATAGTCCAAACCACCAAAGAAGGACATATACACATCACATTACACATAGACGCCATCTAGGCATTCCAATGGCGACTCTTGGACTGCGCAGACCGGGAGAACAAGTCTCCACCCTAACCAGTGGTACTTGTCCACCTCCAGGATTTTCCCCCTAATGCCCTTAGGGTCACTTACACACTGAACTTTCTCAGGGGGACTTTTCCCTGATACAGTTCCACTGCCCTCTACGGAAGCAGTGTCACATTGGCACAGTTACACATTTACACATTTTTATCGATTTACACATGGTTTTACACATATCACTTTTCATCTCATTCACTTTCTCACTCACATGCATATCTCTGTTTTTTCCTGACATGGCACTATAGATTTCAGGAGTTTAACACACAGTAAATGCACTAATCAGGTTGGGTTAAACAACATCTAACCACATTACGATAACATATATAGATTATTACATTTCACATGGAAAATACATAACTCCTTATATAAAGGTCCAAATGACCTGAAATTTAACCACATGCTATTTTAGGGTTCAAGGTCATATATTCAATTTTCAGATTTTTCTGAGCTAAATGGGATTTACAGTAAATAAAATACCTATTTAGCATGCCATTCATAATTTAAGTTGATATGGACTTATACACACAAGTCAAAATTTTAGCAAGCTACTGTCTGCACAGAGACTACTGTTATATGCGTAATTTGAGAATACAGAATTACCCTAAATCATACAACTATAGATCAATCACCACAAATCATTCTTACATGCCTTTTTATTTACCGAACGAATTTATTAGCAACTTATGCAAGCATGGACAATTTATCAAAATTGAGTACACGTATACTGATCCACTAATCTTCATGATCTGACAAAACTGAGGCATTCAGACTAATCCTAATCATGAAACATGGATTGGCAAGATTATCAACAAATCATGCTTACAAATTCATGGAACAAATTTTCTAACATCCACCGCCACACATCACACTCATCCACACACCACATTTAACAGTATACATAGTGTATAGGGTTACCATATATCCTCATCACCGAAACCATACCGAAAATAGTTGTATAGGAAGGGCAGAACAGGTCACTGTTCTGTCCAGAGGAACTTGGCGGCGGTCTCTGGCCGCTGACTCAGTGTCAGCGGCATGGTTGATGGACGCCAAGCATGATCTCAGCGTCCATTGACCTTGCCGTCAATGCAGGTATGTGCAGAAACACAGACCTGAGCTCTCAAGTTGGGTGAATGTGAGGGTCTAGGACCCGAGGGAAAAATATACAAAAATTGTAGAATCGACCTAGACACATACGGGGACATTATGGTTAGGTCACTTGCCTTTTAGAAATGCTCCAATGGATCAAAGTGCTCGGAGAAGCCCTCCTTGGGCAGTCCCAAGAAGGTGCAGAACGTCCTCCTAGATCTTCTTCCTCCGGGCTCCTGGATGATCTCCACAGCAAGGGGATGTCGGGGAAGCCTCCTCCTTTGCTCCAGCTATCCTCTTGTCGTGGAAGATGGCCGGATCTAGCTCCAGGAAGTCGATCTTTGGGTGCAAAGAGTGGGTTTTCTCACAGCTCAGAACTAGGGTTTTCTCCTGTTTCTCTCTTGCAAAGGTGAAGAGAGGGGTGGGAGAAGGCAGATCCGGGTTTAACATGTGGGAAGCCTCTCTCCCACTCACAGGGTGACAAGACAGCTCTCAGCCGTTGGGGACAGCTCCCCAATGGGTGAGCTCCCTTGTTCCGGAATTTCTGGCTCTGCCGCATGCAGGCCAGAGAAATAGGCGTCCATATCGTTAGACGCCAGGATTAGTGTTGGCGTCCATGTCTGGACGCTGACACCACCTCAATGGCTAGGGGTTGACGCCAAGATGGCCTTCGGCCAGAAGTCTAAAATATGCAGAAAACCATGCATACCATGCATATATACATGCAATATGTATATGGTAGTGTATCCATACTATCACCATTCAATACATGCATTATTTACATCTAATATAGACACATGCACACGTAATTGTACTAATTAATACGTACGTAAGTAGTATATACATACACAAGCACAATTATACACACACACAAATACAATAATGCGACGGAAATTCGAGGGCCTTACATCTTAACTGTGGATAGCATCCAATATCATTTCAATGATGAGGATGTCATTCCCCCACATACAACCCAAAAATGATAACACTCCCATTACCTTCCTATATACACAAGGCTCATCTTCGTCTTAACGAAGTCATAAGATCTGATTACCTCATCAACCTATATCCACTTCGGGAACTTTGCTTTAGTCCATAAATGGACTTAAGCACCCTAACCACACCTTATCTGGACTTTTCTCGGAAACAAATCCTCAGGCTGTATCATATACACCTCTTCCTCGAGGTTGCCATTAGGAATGCGATTTCACATCCATCTGCCAGATCTCATAGTCATGGTATGTTGTAATGGCCAATAAAATTCTGATAGATTTTAGCATGGCGACGGGCGAGAAGGTTTCGTCATAGTCAACACTTTGCCTTTGACGATATCCTTTTGCCACAAGCCTTGCCTTAAAGGTCTCTACCTTTCCATCTACTCCAATCTTCTTCTTCAAGATCCATTTGCACCCAATGGGTACAATACCCTCAGGTGCATCAACTAGGTTCCAAACCTGGTTGGAGTACATGGAATCCATCTCAGAATTCATGGCCTCTTGCCATTTCTTAGAGTCTATGCTCATAATAGCCTCCTCGTAGGTTTGAGGATCAATATCCTCGGAGTCTTGTCCCTTGATATGTCCCACATATCTTTCAGGAGGGATAGGAACTCTACTTGACCTATGCAAATTTGGAATTTGTGTGATAAGTACCTAAACAGATCTTCTTGTAGAATGGTGCTTGAGCTAGGTTCCCCAACCTCACTTCTATCACGCTCTCCCACTGTTTCCACCAAGAATGTGTTCCTTCTCAAGAACACTGCTCTCTCTTGGCAACAAAGACCTTTTGGTCCTCAGGGTGATAGAAGTAATACCCACAAGTTTCTTTGGGGTATCCCACGAATATGCACCGTTCTGACCTTGATTCCATTTATCGGGATTATGTCTCTTAACGTGGGCAGGGCAGCCCCAAATCTTAATAACTTTAAGATCGGGCTTCATCCCTTTCCATATCTCATATGGAGTAGATACTATCATCTTAGTTGGAACTCTGTTCAGAAGGCAAGCTGCGGTTTGTAGGGCATATCCTCAAAATGATATGGGTAGGTTGGCAAAACTCATCATAGATCACACCATATCAACAATGTGCGATTCCTCCTTTTTGATACACCATTGAGCTGAGGTGTATGAGGAGGAGTCCATTGGGATAGAATCCCATGGTCCTTTAGAAATTGGGTGAACTCTGTACTCAAGTACTCTCCTCCTCGATCTGAATGAAGAATCTTGATACTCTTTCCAGTCTAATTTTCTACTTCATTCTTACATTCTTTGAATTTTTCAAAAGCCTCAGACTTGTACTTCTTAAGTACACATGTACGTACCTTGAGAAGTCATCAGTGAATGTAATGAAGTAAGAATATCCTCCTCTGGCTTGTATGGACATAGGTCCACATACATCAGTATGTATGAGTTCTAGTAACTTAGAAGCTCTCTCTCCAGTTCCACTAAATGAAGAGTTGGTCAATTTTCCTTGAAGGCAAGATTCACAGGTTGCATATGATTTATAATCAAATGGGTCTAAATATCCATCTTTAACAACCTTCCCTCATAAATGTGACCTAGCCTACAATGCCATAGGTACCTCGTCACCTCATCTCTCTTTCTTTTAGACGTACTAACATTCATGACATGTGAAGCACATCTAATGTAAACAAACCATTGAACAATGTTCCTTTACGAATGATCTCATCATCCAAAATCAGTGAACAACCATGTTCTCAAAAACAAACTTATATCCATTTTAGTCAAACATGAAATGGAAATGATGTTTTTGATGATAGTAGGAACAAAGTAATATTATCCAACACAAGTGCGGCTCCACAAGGTAGTAGAAGATTGACTTCACCGACAGCAAACAGTATCAACTTTTTCGCCATTCCCCATTCTTAAGTCAACCTTACCCTTTACCACTCTCCTACACTTTGTCAGAACCTGCAACGAATTGCAAATATGAGATGCACATGCGGTATCTAATACCCATGCATTATCATAATTTTCAGACAAATGGAGATCAATCATGAATATACCTGAAGCTTCTCCAAGCTTCCGCTTTGCCTTTTCTGCAAAGTATTCCTTGCAATTCCTCTTCCAATGCCCATCCTTGCCACAGTGGAAGCACTTTCCTTTGTCCTTGGTCGGGTCTTTCTTGGCAACCTTTGCCTTGCCTGCGTTGTTGCCTTTGCTTTTGCCCATCTTAAGGTCTTTCGTGCCTTCCTCTTCTTGTTGATCTCATCAACATGAAGAACTGGCTTCTCCTTCTTAATGGAACCTCAGCATCCCTCAACATATTAAGGAGCTCAGGCAGGGTTGCCACTATCTTGTTCATATTGAAATTCATAATGAATTGTGAGAAGGAATCTAGAAGGGATTGAAGTATTAGATCCACGCACAGGACATCCTCGAGGACAAGTCCTAGACCTGTGAGCTTCTTGATCCACTCAATCATCTTTAGGACATGGTTCTGAACCGATGGCCCTTCTGTCATCCTCATTCTGAACAGACTATTTGATATCTCATATCTTTGAGTCCGTCCTTGCTCCTCAAACAAGGTGCGGAGATGCAGCATGATTGATTGAGCATCCATCTTTTCATGTTGTCTTTGCAGCTCAGGAGCCATAGAGGCTAAATATAATATGAGCAAGAACCGAGTCCTCCTTATACTTTCTTATAGTGAGAAATAACTTCCTCACTAGTCCCTTCCACTGGCTCGGCCACATCTCATCGAGGACATCGTAATTTTCTCCGTTGTAAAGAACAATTCTTAGGTTCTAAAGCCCATCAGCGTAGTTGGACCAGTGAGACGATTGGCATCTAATATGCTATGGAAGTGGGTTTGCAAGCGCATTTTTTTGAAAAATAAAGATGTAGCAGAAATAAACACCATGCAGACTTTTGAATTTGTAGAAAATAAGACATATATTTTTATCTTAATTTATCCCACTATTTTCTCTCCCAAAGACACGACACCTTCTAGCAGGTGAATTGGAAGTTTCCGGAAAAACTCCTAGTGGGGATCGGGATCCGATTTGGCATCTTGGCATGACCTCGAGGGACTCGACCATCATAACAAGCCCAAATGGTAGGCAACTCTTGTCAATCACAACTCTTGTGATTCCCGTCACATTTGGCCTCCAAATCACCATGGCCCAGAGGGACTCCTGCCGACCATGATGTTTGGTTAAGTCAACACCATCATTACTAATGAGTTTGATGCGGTGATATGCTCTCGAGGGACTTGGCCAGCATACGCTGTTCTCAAGTCACCGGTAACATCTCCATGTCGTAGGCCAAATATCAAATCCCAATATAGGTGAGCCTAGAGTGACTCCGCCAACCCATTCTATATCAAGAAAAGACGTTTGCCCTATAATGATGGAAGGCCACATGAGTCAATCTTATTGCCACACACTTCCCGACTTAATATATTAGTAACAGAGGGAGTTTTTATTTGAGTGGTCTCAAAGCTAAATAATGTCCCACAAATATATTTAGCATATACTTACATCGTATGCAAATATGTACCTAGTAGGTGCAGAAATCAATATAAATCATATATATAAATAGCCACACCAGATGATCATGGGCTAAATTCTAGCGTGATCAAGCCTGAGCCAAAAGACTTGATCACTAAACCCTATGTGTGTACCCAACACATCCCATGCACAGTGTTCATCCTCCTCTTCGTCATTAGCTCTGTCGGTAATTCCACGCTTCTGCCGTGCTTTTGAGAGTGATTTCAAATAATTACAATAATTACAAATGACTATAGGCACATAGACCCAAAAATGTACATTTAATCAATTAAGAAACCTTGATCATATCAAGGGGAATTACACCATTAGGAGAGGTAGAAATACGCAACGATTTTAAGGAGAAAGAGAAGGGGGCTCGCAGACCCCATGAATCACCATCCACACATAGATCCATGATCATCCGCCCCATAATACACATCACATGCATATATAAGCTACTAGAAAATTAATTAAACACTTTAACTAATAAAACTATTAGATTAACTCTTAATCAAATACATGGATTAACTCTTAATCGATCTAAATTGATCAAAATTTCAAAACCCAAACATCATAGCCTAACCTTGGCTCTGATACCACTCTTGGAAATCGACTTGGGACATCACATGCGCAACGGAAGTAAAAACAAAAATCGATTTCCATCTATGTACTTGATCGGGCTATGATGTACGGTGCATGTAAACATACATACAAATAAGGCATGATACAATCTCACCTAGGGGAGATCGTATATCCCCTTATGCGCAGAACTAGTCCTTGATTGAAGGAGCTCTCGCGAGACTCCCTTAGCGGTATCCACACAGTGGATGATCGGCGATGACGATGACCCCTCCTTCACCGGTGGTGCCACTCCTCCACGCCGTGCAACGCCACACAGCAGCCAATAATAGCAAGTAGCAGCAACAACAAGAGGGCTCGGCCCTCCTAGTTCTCCTCTTGCCTAGGGAGAGCACAGGAGGGAGAGATGGGAAGGGGGATGAAGAAGGTGGTTTCTCCTCTCAAGCTCTAGCCCATGAACTTCAAAGAAAACCCCCTTCTATTTATAGAGAGCCTAAAGGACACCTCATCATATCATGATGACGAGGGACACCTCGCAGGGACACTTCGTCCTGTCATAATGACAAGAGGGACACCTCGTCATGTAATCATGACAAGAGACACCTCACAAAAATACATCGTCATCTCATGATGACAAGAGAGACACCTCGTAGGGAGACTTCGTCATGTAATCATGACAAGAGACACCTCATAGGGATACCTCGTCATGTAATCATGACAAGGGACACCTCACAAGCACACCTCGTCATGTCATGATGACAAGAGGGACACCTCATAGGGACACCTCATCTTGTAATCATGACAAGGGACACCTCACAGGGACACCTCGTCATGTCATGATGACAAGAAGGACACCTCATAGGGACACATTGTCATGTAATCATTACAAGGGACACCTCACAAGGACACCTCGTCATGTTATGATGACAAGAGGGACACCTCATCATGTAATCATGACAAGGGACACCTTACAAGGACACCTCGTCATATCATGATGACAAGAGGGACACCTCATAGGGACACCTCGTCATGTAATCATGACAAAGAATACCTCACAGGGACACCTCGTCATGTCATGATGACAAGGGACACCTCACAATGTCATGATGGCTAATGATGATGAGTGCCTCCTTCTAGAAGGGTGAGGTGGCAAGATCCTTGTATGCTCCCTTAATGGATCCTTGTCAAGGCTTATTGGGTCTTACCCATAGGTCCATAATGGTTAAATAAGACTTTTGGATAACTTTTATCCATCCTCTATTTATCCGCGTTACCCACCTTATGTGTGTGAACTCTAGGCCAAATATCGAGCTGGCCGTGAGTTGCACCCGTCAGAACTCCTTCTGACTTAGTGAATTATTATCTCCATAAAATCACTCCACTCATCGATTATGAACATACTAGCCACTATGCCATAATCCCCAGACGATACGAGTGATCAAATCCATTGGACTTGCCTGCCCACAGTTACCGTATACCTGTAGTCCCTCATCCATCTATTATCCCAGAGACCGTATATTAGGCATGGTGTTGTCAAGCCTATATAGAATCTGTTAAAGTCAAACTCTTATCGGATTCTCCTGGAGAACTCCTTCCCTCTAAATCCGATTGACCCTGGCCATAGATTTTCCTGAGTAAGATAATATGGGATATTCCTCTCACGATACCGAGAGTGGATGATCCTCTATTGACACATAATTGCCTTCGTAAGGTTGGCTACCATTCCAATGACTGGATATACTAGACCTGAACATCTAGACCTTAAATCGGTATCAAAGAATGGACTCAAACAAGACATCTTTGGTGTCTCATGTCTAGGATCATTTACACAACTGAGACTATACGGAATCCTCTATCTGACAATCAGGTATCATTAGCCATACAGCATTCCAGAACAGATCATTCAGTGAACTCATTCTCCAATAAGCACCTGTACCATATCCCTAGTGTCTCCACACAAGCAGCTATGAGACCAGCTACTTCCATCACATGGACAGGTATATGGCACACCGATCTTTCCGTCATCTCAATGTCCTTCTTGAGTAACCTATGACTAGGAATATTTTAGGATCTGTGTTTAAAGAGATCGACCTCATTATCATGATCCATCATGATCATTCCCCATTGTACAGAACGCCATGGACATCACAATATCAGACGCATGGAATTATAGTGAGAAAATACCATTATAATATTACCAAAAGAGATTGTACATAATTACTAGTGCCATCACTGCTCACTGAATTGGCTTGCAGGGCACCTATAACTAAGCATTAGGTGTCTTCCCTCAACTACAATGTCTTCAATCTTGAATTGCAAGCAATATTGATCAACATTCTGGCATACATAACACAACATTCAAACTGGAAAAGAGGCTGTCACACAAGTGTCCCAATGTAGACTGTCCCTTTGCTCATTCTTGTTGAACATGGCCACATGAAGACACCTCTATCTATTGATCAGAAATTGCCAACTTAGCTGATTTTCAACGTCTCAGATAAGCACTGATCTAAGTACTTGGAGATCACAGTCTGCCACTTCATCCACTGTTTTCCTCCACTGTCTTAAGTATTTATTCAGATCAAGCACACATTTTTGAAAATCTGCAGAAATGTAAGAAACACTTTATACCCGTCGACGCTGTGCAATTTGTTGGGTGAGTGTGATTTAAATATTTTCCCCCCTCATAATTTTGATGATGACAAGTTGTGATTTTAATGCACAAATAAGTGGAACATGTTAAATACATCACACATGTAATAACAATATTCAAAAAGCATGTTTCCAACACATTTATCATTTATATTCATGATAATACATTGGACTAATGATTTATGTGTTTATTTCTCAGGGACATACAATTCTTGCAAGGTAGTGTCGACACACCCCCTACTGGTGTCGACACAATGCTTCAAACCCAAAGCAAAATGATGAAGAAATGGTCAAGTGGTGTCGACACAGGATCAAGTAGTGTCGACACTAGATTCAGCTCCCAGAAGGCGTTTTTGCCAATTCTGTATAGTGTGTCGACACAGCCTGAAGTAGTGTCGACACTAGAGACTCTTCCCAGAGAACCTTTTGTGCCAGTTTGGGACAGTGTGTCGACACACCCCATGGGCAGGTCGACACACTCTGAAAACTTTTTCATCTTAAGTCACATCTGGACACGTGGCACTCTAGGGATCATGTGGATCGGCCTTGGATCATGTGCCCACGACCCCCAAGGGTACTTTTGGACACATTGGGCTATAAATACCCTCCAATTGGCCATCCAACCAACAAGAGAACCTCCAAGAGCCTTCCAGAAGTCGGTTTGGCGGCAAGAAGTGTTCTCCTCCCCGATCTTGCTCCCCTTGTGCTTCTTCAACCCAATTCCCACTTCTCCAAGCACAAGAAGTGAAGACTGATCCAAGATGAAGCAGTGAGATCACTTCCAAGGGTGTAGATCAAGTAGAAGCAGCCAATTGTGAAGATTTCAAGGAAGATCCCAAAGCACAAGTTGCAGAGCATCGGCCAGGGACTTCAAGGGATCAAGCTTCTTCACAATTCAGCCTCTACAAGGGAGTATACTTGAAGAACAAGGATCTTACACTCAATTCCTCAATTCCCCTTGTTTCTTCTAAGTCATTCTTGAGATTGTGCATGAACTGTTGCATCAATCTTCTTGAATGAACTTTTATAGATCAGATCATTGCTAGAGGATCTGGATCTTTGTGTTTTTGTTCTAGCAAGTTGTTTGTGAGCCTGTGTGCTCAGTGTTGAGTCGTTGTACTCAGTTGTGGTTGAGCAGTTGTGCTCAGGTGTCTAGAGTAGTCTTGCTCTAGAGGTTGTGTGAGTTGTAGAACTCAGTGTGTTGGAGTTGTCAGGCTCCAGTGTGTGGTGTATCCAAGTTGTGTAGTGGATCCTCACAGTGTGAGGGGTGGATGTAGGAATCACGTGGTGTGATTTCCGAACCACCTAAAAATCTCTGTGCGTGGTTTGCTTGTGATTCAAATTCACTTTGCGCTAGATGTATGCATAGGGTTTTTCGAATTCACTTCTAATTAACTTGATCTCACACTCTAATCATATAATTCACACAATCACTCATCAGATCTGTAAAGTGCTCTTTCAAATTGCCTCTGATTCAAAGCATTGATTTAAATTGGCTAAGCTTCCGCAGTTTTTGGCCTAGATCTATTCAACCCCCCCCTTCTAGATCTGGTCCAACCTATTTTCGATCCTACAATTGGTATCAGAGCGGGTTTATATCTGATCTGATCTGAGTGCTTTCTGTTTGTTCTGTGTGTTTTACTTGCTTGCTTGCTAAGTGTTTCCTTCATTGCACCATCAATTTGATTCAATGGATTCCAGAGGGTTCATAGCTGAGGGTCATTCCATTAATAGGCCACCCTTCTTCAATGGGACTGACTACTCCTATTGGAAGAATAGAATGCAAGTCTTCCTTAGAGCCCAAAACTATGAAATCTGGAAAGTAGTTGAGGTAGGTCCCTATGAAACCAGGGAGAGGAAGAAACCTGGACCAGGGAACAGATTAGAAGGGCTACCCTGAACTATAGTGCCATGAATATGATCCAATGTGCAGTCCACCCTAAGAGTACTCAAGAATCTCCATGTGCAAATCTGCCAAGGAGATGTGGGATAAGCTTGAGCTACTCTATGAGGGAACATCCCAAGTAAAAGAAACCAAAGCTAACATTCTTGTTTCTGAGTATGAACTGTTTATGATGAAATCTGATGAGACAATCTCTGAAATGTTTGCTAGGTTTATGATCATTGTGAATGGACTGAAGGCTTTAGGTAAGGATTACACAGATGCTGATTTGGTAAGGAAAATCTTGCGCTCTCTCTCTTCAATTTGGCACACTAAGGCCACAGTCATCGAAGATTCTAAAGATTTGTCCAAATCTCTTTGGATGAATTGATAGGATCCTTAATGACTTATGAAATAAACCTGAAAAAAATGAAGAGCACATAATCAAAACCAAACCAGTAGCCCTCAAAGCTTCATCTAGTAACAAAGACAAGAATCAGGAGAAAACAAGTTCTGATGAGTCTGAGTCCAATGAGGATGAGCTTGCCCTCATGACCAGGCAATTCAGAAAATTCTTAAAATATAGAAAAGGAAAACTCTCTGGGAAAAAGAAATTCCCATCAGGAAAAAGAAACACTTCCTTGTCTAATTCCAGTTCAAGTAGAAATCAGAAATTTGATGAAGTTGTCATTTGTTACAGGTGCAACAAACCAGGACATATGAAGGGAGAATGTCCTGAGAACAAGAAGGAGAAATACAAGAAGATTCACAAATTCAAGAAGCCAAAAACAATGGTTGCCACTTGGTCTGATGAAGACTCAAGTGAGAAAGAAGAAGAAAAGTCCTCAAGCTCTGAGAGTGAGGAAATTTGCTTTATGGCAAATGGCTCAGATGGAAAAGTAAGTACATCTTTTGAAGATTATTCAATTGATGATTGGCAAGATGCGTATGCTGAACTTGTTGAAAATTATTCTGAAATAAGAAAAGAAAACAAACATCTAAAGAAGAAAATTGAAAACATTCTGCATAACCAATCAATAAACAAAAGAATTTGTGAATTGGAAAATGAAGTAGCTGAGCTCCATGAGGAAAAAGAAAATCTTCTGAATGTGATTGATGAGCTCAAGCTTGCATCCCAAAAGGCCACTCATGAGTTTAAAGATTTGTCTGAAAAGCTGGAATTGGAACAAAAGAAAAACAACAAATGCTGATGAAATCAAAACCTTAGAAAACCAGCTAAAAGAAAAAGAACAAGTCATTGAAACCTTCACAAAAGGTAAAGACAATTTGGAGGCCTTGCTAGGAGCCAGAATGAGATCTGAATCACATGGACTAGGATTCAACAAACAAAAATCAAAGAAAGACAAATCTGGTGAGATAAGGGAAAAAGCACCCTTGATAAATTTTGTCAAAGGTCCTAGTCTTGAAACACACAAAAAACAAGCAAGTGTCAAGCAACACAACAAAGACTTCAAAAACCCAGAACAAAAAAACCAAACAGGTCGACACAATCACCTGACAGGTCGACACCAGTCCACAAAAAGATGAAATCTGTGACTGCTGTGTCGACATCAGTCAAGGACAGGTCGACCTGCTCAACCTCAATAAACACAAACCAGTCAACCAAAAATTCAAATAAAAATCTAAAAAATAAGAAAAATTCAAAAGAAGCCATTCATGACAAACCTTGGACTTCCAAGACAGCACATCAAGCTGATTGGACTAATTCTTGGAACCAATGGTATCACAATCCTTTTTGGTACCACCCTCAATTCTTCTATCCAAATTTTTCAATGTACCAACAAAACCCTTGGTTTGTACCTCCACAACTGAACACTCATGTCCAAATGCAAAACTCCCCTCCTAAAGAGAAAAAGAACACTGGTGTTTTTATTCCAAAAGGGAAGAACAAATTGAAAAAGGCAAAAAACACCACTGAAACAAAACAAAAACAAAAAATAAATCAGATTTGGGTTAGAAAAGATTTGATGTCAATGCTCAAACATTCTGATGGTCCCAACAATGTTTGGGTACCAAAATCTTCTCTCCACTGATTGATTTTGCAGGAAGGTCGTGCACCCAACTCAAATGTGTGGTTCCTTGATAGTGGGTGTTCACGACACATGACTGGAGACAAAGCTAAATTTTCATTCCTGATTGAGAAGGAGGGAGGTTCTGTTACATTTGGAGGTAAAATAAAGGAAAAATTATTGGATCTGGAAAGGTTGGTCAATCTTCCTCAAACTCAGTTGATAATGTTTTGTTAGTTGATGGTTTAAATTACAATTTGCTGAGCATTAGCCAACTATGTGACAAAGGTCACAAAGTTGTGTTTGAATCTGATTTTTGCAAGATAATTGACTCATCAACTGATAAAATAAAATTCTTTGGAAAGAGGGAAAACAATGTCTACTATGATCAACCTTGATAAAAACTTTTCTGAAAATATTTGTCTTGTTGCAAATAAGAATGAAATTGCATGGACTTGGCACAAAAGACTTGGTCATGCAAGTTTCAGAACAATAAATAAACTGTTAAGGCTGAATTTGGTTAAAGGTCTTCCTGAATCCTTTTCTAATGTAGAAAATCAAGTTTGTGGGATTTGTGCCCAAGGAAAACAAACCAGAAAATCTTTTAAAACCTTCAATGAGGTACTCACATCTAAGCCACTAGAATTACTTCACATGGACCTCTTTGGCCCAACAAGAATTCTAAGTCTTAGTGGCAAAAGATATGGGTTTGTCATTATTGATGATTTTACTAGATTTACATGGGTTATCTTTCTGTCCCACAAAAGTGATGCTTGCCTTGAGTTCAGGAATTTCTGTACCACTGCCTTAACAAGTTTTCCATATAAAATCACAAAACATTTTGACTGATCATGGGGGTGAGTTTGAAAACAAATCCTTTTCTGATTTATGTGCTGAACTTCACATATTTCACAAGTTTTCTTCACCAAGAACTCCAGAACAAAATGGAGTTGTGGAAAGAAAGAATAGAACTCTTGTGGAAATGGCTAGATCCATGCTCTTAGAAAGCAATTTGCCCAAATCCTTCTGGGCTGAAGCTGTGAATACAGCAAATCACATTCTCAATAGAGCATTGGTCAGACCAAAAATCAGAAAAACCCCTTATGAGTTGTTGAAAAACAAAAAGCCAACCTTGTCTTATTTCAAAATCTTTGGGTGTAAATGTTTTGTGCATAACAACAATAGGAAAATCTTGACAAGTTTGATGCTAAAAGTCAGGAAGCCATCTTTCTTGGCTATTCTGAAGTGTCAAGAGCTTTTAGAGTTTACTCTCTCAAGAACAAACTGTTGAAGAGTCTCCACATGTTATTTTTGATGAAAATTCCTTTTCAACTCATGGTTCTAAATCTTGCAGGGACAGTCAAGATAATGAAGAGGATGATTTCATTGTGGATTCTTCACCAACTGTTGAGGAAAATGAAGACATTGGTGAGAATTTGAACATTCATTCACCTACTCCTAGTGGATCAGGTAATGTTGTTCCAGACTTAAGTGCACCTCAACAGGTAACTTCTGAACATAGATTTTTGAGAGATCACCCTTTAGAAAATGTTGTTGGCAATGTCCATGATAGGGTAAGAACTAGATCATCATTCCTGAATGCAATTCATGAAGACCCACTAGCACTAATTTCCCAAGTTGAACCAAAATCAATTGATGAAGCTCTAATGAGTTCTGATTGGATCAATGCAATGCATGATGAACTTCATCAATTTGAAAGAAATCAAGTATGGGAATTAGTACCTAGACCTAGTGACCAATCAGTCATTGGCACTAGATGGGTTTTCAGAAATAAATTGAATGAAAATGGTCAAGTCATAAGGAATAAAGCTAGGCTAGTTGCAAAGGGGTACAACCAAGAATTTGGAATTGATTTTGAAGAGTCATATGCCCCTGTAGCTAGGCTAGAAGCTGTAAGAATTTTTCTTGCTTTTGCATCTTCACTGAAATTTAAAGTTTATCAAATGGATGTCAAAAGTGCCTTTTTGAATGGTTATATAAAAGAAAATGTTTTTGTTGAACAACCTCCGGGCTTTGAAAATGAAAAATATCCTAATCATGTTTTTAAGCTTCATAAGGCTCTTTATGGTCTTAAACAAGCTCCAAGAGCTTGGTATGACCGTTTGAGTTCTTTTCTGCTTGAAAAAGGATATTCTAGAGGTAATGTTGATCAAACCCTGTTCACAAAAACTGTCAATAAACAAATAATTGCAGTCCAAATTTATGTTGATGACATAATATTTGGATCAACCAATAAGAGCCTGTGCACTGAATTTGCAAACCAAATGAAAAATGAATTTGAAATGAGTTTAATGGGAGACTTACAATTTTTCTTGGGATTGCAGGTTAACCAAACCAGTGAGGGGATCTTCATAAGTCAAACCAAATATGTCAAAGAACTTCTGAAAAGGTTTGACTTCCAGAACCTCAAGCATTCAAGCACACCCATTGCAATTAATGTTAAACTAGAAGAAGACTCACTTGGTAAGTCAGTAGACCCAAAGACATACAGAGGTATGATTGGTTCTCTACTCTATCTCACCACTTCTAGACCTGACATTCAGTTCAGTGTGTGCTTGTGTGCTAGATTTCAAGCTAATCCAAAAGAAAGTCACATGTTAGCTGTTAAAAGAATCTTTAAATATCTTGTTGGAACATGTGATCTTGGAATTTGGTATCCTGCTGGTTGTAAGTTAGATTTGATTGCCTATTGTGATGCTGATTATGCTGGGTGTAAACTTGATAGAAAAAGCACAAGTGGCTTGTGTTTGTACTTAGGTGGATGCCTAATCTCTTGGGCTTCTAAAAAGCAACACTCAGTTGCTCTATCAACTGCAGAGGCTGAGTATGTTGCAGCTGGTAGATGTGGCACTCAAATTCTTTGGGTGAACATCAACTTCTTGATTACAACCAAGAGTTAGGTTGTGTTCCCATTCTTTGTGACAACACAAGTGCCATAAATCTGTCTAAAAACCCAATTCAGCATTCTAGAACAAAACACATTGAAATTAGGCATCATTTCTTGAGAGATGAGGTAGCAAAGAAATCTTTTGAACTCCTCTTTATTGAAACTGAAAAACAAATTGCTGATATCTTCACCAAACCTCTTCCTGACAGTAGATTTTCATCCTTGAGGAGAGAGCTTGGTCTTTGCAAATATCCATCTTCTTGATCTCTCTCATTGGGTTGAGTGTTTAGGCATGTTCTGAGGGGGAGTCATTGTTTCATCATTCTTCTTTGCTTCCTTGATTCATTTGTTCACATCTCTCTCAAACCAATTTTAGTTCTTTTTGTCAAATAAATTCTTCAATCTCACATTGTGTTGAAATTCTTGGTATATCAAATGGTGATTTGAAGAAGGACAAGTTCTGCTTGTCTGGACACTTTCACTATGCGAGAGTATATGTCTCCGCCAAGTATCAAGAATCAAATATGCAATTGTTGAGGGGGAGTCTTTATTCTTCAAAAAGAATCTTTCAGTTTTTCACAATCTTGCATATCTTTATCTTGATGAAAAATTGTTGGAATCATCATCTCAGGGGGAGCTAGAGAATTCACAAATCATTCTTTTTGCAAAATTCAACTTCTTCTTGAATTACAACAACTCCCTTGCATGATGTCCTCATTGAGTTGTCTAGAACCTCAAAATGATTCTTTGTGTGATCTACTACATTTTTTACAGTCAACTCTCAACTATACTCTTCAAGACTACAGAAATTCAAATCTCTTTCAAAGACTGAAGGATAATGTGTGCCTTGAAGTTAAACATCTTTTTTTTGCAACTGATGTGGGATATAAATGTTTTCATTTTATAAAATTCTCCTTACAATTACCATTCAACAGAGCAATGGCACAAATGCTGAGAAACTACAAACCTTCACAATGAATGAAGTGCCATGTATGTCATGAGGTATTATTGCTATCTCTGTTCAAAGGGGTTCAAAAATCAAACAATAAAAACAAAAAAATGCTCTATACATTTTGATGATGACTGAGTAACTGGAAATATTGGCGTCTGATAAACGTATATTTTCATGTCAAAAGGTTATCATTTACCCCTTGAAACTTGATAATGGGTAAATCTCTAGTATCCAGGACTATGGTGTGTAAAAAGCATTAGTTCTTGAGTGAACAAGATTTACTACATTTGATAGTTTGTTTAAAAAATTAAAAAAAAAATTGTTTTGTCCAAGGAGAATTGTTTAAAAGAATCATCCCTATCTTTCATCAGTTTGCTTTAAAGCTGTTTATTTCATCACACTTGATCTCAATCTAAAACATTTTTATTTCTTTGGATTTGGAGAATATGGTAGTTTGTCATTGATTGTTGAATGTATTATATCCCTCAAACCATCATTTTAATGGCTCAAGTCATTTAATGAATATATCATGTAAGTTGTTGTGTAAAACCTGAAGTTTGCTGAATTTTTGTAACAATTTGACAAATGAATTCTTTGGTGTCTTAAAAATCCTTGAAAAGTTAATTCCATTCATATTTCATCATATTAAAGAGTTCCCAAAATTCACAAATTTTTCCCATGCTCGAATTTACAAAATTCTTCAGGCCAGGTCGACACCACCTCCATCTAGTGTCGACGCAGTCTAAGCCCGTGTCGACACACTCCCTGTCTAGTGTCGACACACAGGCCTTTCTGGGCGATTCTAGCCGTTGGCGCCGGTTTGGGGTTTCTTGTTCCTGCGGTTTATTATACCCTAAAACCCTTTTTATACCCCAGGTCGACCCCATGGCCGCCATCTCTCTTTGAAATGGCAAGAATCTTCATCTCCTTCCCTCCTCCACCCATCACTGTCTCCATTCTCTTTTCCCCTCCCCATCCCTCCCCCCTGTTCTTCCTCATTCTTCTGCAACCATGGCTCCCAAGCAGGTGCCCCGCCGTGGTGCCAGGTCTAGGGCAAACGCCAGACCCATTGCCGTGGAAGAACACCCTCATAGAGGAGAAGCAAGCGTCGCATGACCATCTGCATCTCCTACTCCATCAGAGGTAGGACATCCTCTTCCAGTAGAGGCCCTTCCCACAGAAGATCTGCTCACCCTAGAAGGAAAATTTGGCATCTTCTCCTGAGCTCTCTGAGGAATCCTCCTCCACTTCATCTGGATCTTCCAAGCCTTGTTGAGGCCACTCCATCCAAGCTTGCTAGCAAAGGAAAGTCTATCCTCAAACCTAGGGTCGTTGACCTAGCGGATAATGACCTAGCAGCTGCATTCCCTGAAGTCCTTCAATTCTTCCGCTTTCAGACTTGGTTGCCCTTCATTTCTGAGTTCAGAACTTTTTACCCCCGTTTAGTTCAAGAATTCTATCTGAACCTAGAATGCACAGATGAAGGTTACAAGTCAGAGGTCAAAGGTGTTCTGATTGACTTGCCTACTGAGCTAGCTGCCACCCTGTTCAGAGTCCCAGATGAGGGTGAAAGTTACCATGATTTTGAGTTTGATCTGCATGAGGCCTATTCTATGCTTACTGGACTCCCAGCTGATGAGTCAGAACCCAAGCAGACCTTTGTCACCAAGTTCAACACCAATACCTTCCCTCCTGCATTGAAATTGGTGCATTACATCCTCACCACAATCATCACACCCCAAGGTGGTGGACGGGATAGACTCACTGACATACAGAGATTTGTCATTTACTGCATGAAGAAAGAAATCAAGATTAACTTGCATGTCATCATGTACCAAATCATGTCAGAAACCACAAGGAAGGATCTCCACAGATCTCTACCTTATGCTGCTCATCTCACACCAGTATTTGCACATTTTGGAGTGTCATTTGAGAATAAGCAAGCCCAATCCATTCCCAAGGCAAATATCTACAATTTGAAGCACATTCAGAAATTCATGGGATTTAGACTGGAAGGTGATCAAGTCAGAAGAGGACCAGTTGTAGTTGAGGCACCAGTGGCTCCAGAGGTTGTACCCCCTCCTGAGGTACCTCAATCTCCTGCACATGCTGTTGTGGATGAAACACCCATACCTCGGGATGCTCCTCACACACCTACCTTTCAAGTCTCTTCACCACATCTCCCTGATGTGGAAATCCCTTCCTTCACTCCACAAGCCCAAGCCTCTACTTCTACTGGCGGACCTTCTATTCCACCAGAACTATATTCCTTTTTGACTGAGAAATTTGATACCATCAATTCTTACATCCAACAAATGTCAGAGAGCTTTGACTTGAAGATACAGAGGTTGGAAAATTCTATGAATGCTCAGCTCATCAAGCAGAAAGAAGCATCAGATCATGCAACTCAAAGGTTCAACAGGCTCATTGGCACTTTGGCTGATGCATCTATTGAACTCAAGGAGCAAGAGAAAAGGTCCTTGAGGGAATTTTGCCAAATTTCCAATCAAACTTGTTCAACAGTCAGGAAGCAGTCTCACAGATATCCAAGACTAGGCTTTCATTTGCTCATATGGTTGATAACTTGGAAGGCATGAGAAATCTCTCAGCACACATAGACAATGAGATGTCTATTCTAAAGAAAGAGCTCAACCATATTAACAAACATGGAATTGCCAGTTCTTCTTCTGGTTCACAGCCTATCTCAGCTGAGTTGTCTGCCTTTCAGTCAAATATGTATGAAAATAGTCAAAGGTTGGAAGAGTTGCTACACACAAGGCTGTCCACAATGCAAACTCAATTCAGATCCAACCTTGCAGCAATGGAGTCCAGGCTGAAGACAATCGAATCACTCCTTCTTCCTATTCCTTCTCCTCCACCTGCTTAATGTACTTATTCTTTTGAAGATGTCAACGGGGGAGAAGAAAGAAAGAAATGAAAGAAAAACTTTTGGAATGTATTTGAATGCTTGTATTGAACATCTTTGTTAATGAAAAGTAATACTTGTTTTGTTGAATGAAAAGAAACACACTTGTCTTGAATGTGATTGAAAATCTTTGGAATGAATGTTAATAAATGTCAATGAATGGGTGATTGTCAAGCTTCTTGGCCATTAATGAAAAGACTTCATCATTAGTAACATTGTGCCTCTTGAATGTGCAAAATGTCAAATGTTGCTAGTGTGTTCAATGGCTTTTGATAATTGTGAATAAAAGTGATTGAAACATGGTTCATTGTCATTCAGTGTGTTTGAAGTTGAATGTTGGGTAAACAAATGGCTTAAAATCACATTTTATTGAAATTTCAAATTTTCATGTGGACTTAATGTTGCCATCATCAAAAAGGGGGAGATTGTTGGGTTGAGTGTGAGTTTAATATATTTCCCCTCATAATTTTGACGATGACAAGTTGTGATTTTAATGCACAAATAAGTGGAACATGTTAAATACTTCATACATGTAATAACAATATTCAAAAAGCATGTTTCCAAACACATTTATCATTTATATTCATGATAATACATTGGACTAATGATTTATGTGTTTATTTCTTAGGGACATACAATTCTTGAAAGGGTAGTGTCGACACACCCCCTACTGGTGTCGACATAATGCTTCAAACCCAAAGCAGAATGATGAAGAAATGGTCAAGTGGTGTTGACACAGGATCAAGTACTGTCGACACTAGATTCAGCTCCCAGAAGGCTTTTTTGCCAATTCTGTACAGTGTGTCGACACAGCCTGAAGTAGTGTCGACACTAGAGACCCTTCCCAGAGAACCTTTTGTGCTAGTCTGGGATAGTGTGTCGACACACCCCATGGGCAGGTCGACACACTCCGGAAACTTTTTCACCTTAAGTCACATATGTACACGTGGCACTCTAGGGATCATGTGGATCGGCCTTGGATCATGTGCCCACGACCCCCAAGGGTACCTTTGGACACATTGGGCTATAAATACCCTCTAATTGGCCATCCAACCAACAAGAGAACCTCCAAGAGCCTTCCAGAAGTCAGTTTGGCGGCAAGAAGTGTTCTCCTCCCAGATCTTGCTCCCCTTGTGCTTTTTCAACCCAACTCCCACTTCTCCAAGCACAAGAAGTGAAGACTGATCCAAGATGAAGTAGTGAGATCACTTCCAAGGGTGTAGATCAAGTAGAAGCAGCCAATTGTGAAGATTTCAAGGAAGATCCCAAAGCACAAGTTGCAAAGCATTGGCCAGGGACTTCAAGGGATCAAGCTTCTTCACAATTCAGCCTCTACAAGGGAGTATACTTGAAGAACAAGGATCTTACACTCAATTCCTCAATTCCCCTTGTTTCTTCTGAGTCATTCTTGAGATTGTGCATGAACTGTTGCATCAATCTTCTTGAATGAACTTTTATAGATCAGATCATTGCTAGAGGATCTGAATCTTTGTGTTTTTGTTCTAGCAAGTTGTTTGTGAGCCTGTGTGCTCAGTGTTGAGCCGTTGTACTCAGTTGTGGTTGAGCAGTTATGCTCAGGTGTCTAGAGTAGTCTTGCTCTAGAGGTTGTGTGAGTTGTAGAACTCAGTGTGTTGGAGTTGTCAGGCTCCAGTGTGTGGTGTATCCAAGTTGTGTAGTGGATCCTCACAGTGTGAGGGGTGGATGTAGGAATCACATTGTGTGATTTTCGACCCACCTAAAAATCTCTGTGTCGTGGTTTGCTTGTGATTCAAATTCACTTTGCACTAGATGTATGCATAGGGTTTTTCGAATTCACTTCTAATTAACTTGATCTCACACTCTAATCATATAATTCACACAATCACTCATCAGATCTGTAAAGTGCTCTTTCAAATTGCCTCTGATTCAAAGCATTGATTTAAATTGGCTAAGCTTCCGCAGTTTTTTGGCCTAGATCTATTCCCCCCCCCCCCCCCTTCTAGATATGGTCCAACCTATTTTCGATCCTACACAATTCCAGCTGAGAAATTATTTGGATACTTTGGAAGCCAAAATGAAGACCATTGAGGACAAGATGCCTTTTCCACCTCCATCTCCATGAGCTCTTTTTCTTTTGATGATGTCAAAGGGGGAGAAAGGGTGTAATGGGTAATATATTGGATCTTTTTGATGGTTTAAACTCTGAATGTTTTGTTTGCTTATTTTGGGATTTGAACATTGGATGTTATGTTTGTTTTGATGTGAACATCATATGAATACAACCCAACTTTAAATGAATGTTGTGATTCTGTGACAAATGATGTAAATTTGTGAAGTGATTGTCTTCCTTGTATGCAATGGAATGATGTACATGATTTCTTTTAAACATCCTATTTGAGTAGTCTAAAATGATAAATGAATCATAGTTGCCATCATCAAAAAGGGGGAGATTGTTGGATCTCTTGTTTTGATGATGTTTAACTATGATCCATACAAATGTGAATATCTTGCTTCAATCATATCTAACAATATTTTCCATGTTTAGTTCACAGGTTTGTTGATATGATGATAGTGGTGTCGACACAATTCTGATAGTGTGTCGACACATGATTCAATCCCAGTGCAAATGATTATGAAAATAAGCTAGTTGTGTCAACACAGGTTCATCATGTGTCGACACATCATCCTCTCATAGAAGCTATTCACAACTAAAAGTGTCAGTGGTGTCGACACAAGTTCAGTATGTGTCGACACACCCTGTGGATCCAGTAAGCAGTGAAGTTTGAAGAATCCAGTGGTGTCGACACAAGTTGGTTATGTGTCGACAAATCCTATGCAACCAGGAAACAGTCAGAAGATAGGTAGTCTATGTTGTCGACACAAGATGATTGTGTGTCGACACATTCTGTACCTCCCAGAAGCATGTTTTGTGGTATGTGGTCAAGTGTGTCAACACAGGTGATATATGTGTCGACACAAGTCATCAGATAATGCTGCCAGGACACCAAGCAAGGAACATGTGTCGACACATATCTCAAGTTGTGTCGACACACTTCGACTTATATTCCAGATCTGATTTTGTGGACACGTGGATGATTTTGGATCAAAGCTTTTGAGCGGGAATTCTATGCCCCAAAATTCCAAGGCACTTTGTAGGTACATGAGACTATAAATGCCCATCATCCACACATCTTTTGGGACATACACACCTCAGTTTTCTTAGCTCCCAGAAGCAGAAGATGAAACCAGAGAGAGGCTTCATCCCTGAAGAATTGTTGTCCAGATCTGGAGAATAGGGATCCAAGTACCTTGGCTAATCAACCTCAAGTGGAATTCCCAGATTCCAGAGTTTACATCTCAGAGCTGAAGCTGGAAGTCATAACCCTCATCTGGAAGTAGAACAGGGGAAAATCGAACCAGTCCATTTCAATCTACAATTCACTTGTTTCATCTGGTTCTTCTTTTCAAACTCAATTCTATCTATGTGTGTGTGTACTGATAGGAGATCAGTACTTGGAGTTGTAATTGTGTGTGCTTTATGATCTATGTTGGGTTTTGCATAGATCAGATCTGTGTGTGTGGTGTGTTGATCAGATCAAGGCTAGAGGATCTGATCTTTTGTGAACTTGATCTATCTTGTGTGTGTGTGGTTGAGCTATTGTGCTCAAGTGTGTGTGTGTGTTGTACTCAGTTCTTGAGTAGTGTGTGCCTCACAGTGTGAGGGGTGGACGTAGGAGTCACATGGTGTGATTTCCGAACCACCTAAAAATCTTTATGCAATGATTTGATATTATCTCATCGTTAGATGCATGCATAGGGGTTCGGTTAAACTCTTAACATTTACACACTAGTTTACATAATCTGGTTGTTCAATAGTCTCACACAGTTTGTGTACTTAATCACATCAGATCAGTGGGGTTTTTAATTGGGTAGATTCTTTATTTCAAAGTAATTTTTTTAATTGCTTAGTTTCCGCTGCAAATCTATTCAACCCCCTCCCCCCCTTCTAGATTTGCCATTATCAAAAATCTGAACCTAACACAGTCCTCCCAAGGACCGCCCCAAAACCGTACAAACTATCCATAGGGGGGGGGGCATGGGAAACACATAGGAAAGCTTATAGAACAACCAAACCACCCTCAAACCCTATAAAACATGGATTACAAGGAAATCTACGCTCGATGGAAACCTTATTCACCACAAGCATGATCCTCACACCCCAGACCACAGAGAAACAACCGTCTCAAAGGGGAAGGGAGCATGCTTAGAATGAGAGAAGAAGAGGGTCCCTACCTCAAGGAGTAGAGCCGACCCGTTAGGGCCTTCACGTCAGAATGGCTACCTCCTCCGTGCTCCTAGCACCACGAGCACGCCGCCTACACGAACGGGTGTCACCTCCCTGCCAAGAATGCCCAAGAACAAACCAAGAATCGCCAGAGAAGAAGAGGGCTCGGAGGAGGAAGAAGAAGAAAGAAGAAGAAGAAAGGAAGGGGATGAAGAAAGGGGGGGTCGCCTGCCTCGGTTTTGAACCGACGGGCCCCGAGATGCTACGGGTCAAGCTGGCGTGATAGCAAGCATGTCGCGATGCCCCCGGGTGTCGCGACCATGTAGCAACCGCTGAGCCCAGCGCGACACCAAAAGGCTGTCAAACCTCGAAGATCGGAAAACCAGAACGCGATGGCCTGCCAAGTCGTGTCAATGCTGTATGCACCTGACACCCGAAAAACCGTTCTAACATAAAGGACAGCGGTCAGATCGGTCAAAAAAGTAGTTGCGTCGTCTTCAGACACCGAGACAAGAACGCGACGCCCACCACCGTCGCAACCATGTTGCAACAGCCAGGTGTGCCGCGACCAAAAGCCTGTCGCGACAGGCTCCCCTGGCATGACCATGTCGCGACCAAGGTGGCGACGCCTCGATGCGTCGCCTTCCATACAAGGAAGGGCTTTCAAGTTATTTCTGGTGATTTTCCAGGGAATAAAAGGCCAATTTATGAACGCGACATATCGAGGTGTCGCCTTTTGAAGGAGATCGATTCTGACTTGAAGCAAATCATTATGAGGCAAATAGCGACAGGAGGCTGTCGCTTTGATTATGGGAAAACGACAGGGAGGCTGTTGCCTTTAGGAACTTTTCAGCATATGACCATGCAAAGTGTCTGATCTCCTTGCGCGGGCATCAGAATGACGTGCGGTTTGAAACGTCGGACTCTTAACCCAGAGAGCTATGAAATGATGATGAAGAGGATTGAATTTGACCAAGAAGAACCCACCAGGGCGATGAACTAATGAAGAGGATGTCATGATCGGAGAAAGCCAGCTTGGCGATGATGAGCCAATATGGGGCATCAATGATGTGACAAGGAATTTGGCTCAACTTATGAGTCAGAAATGGGTGTCTACAGATTGCCCCTCCTTGATGCCTACTTTGAAAGGGAGTGGAGCGATAGCGGAGTGAAGATGGCATGAAATGACGATGTAGCGGAATGAACCGAAATGAGCTGAAAAGCGGGCATCAAGGTAAAGAGGCACCCATTCTGAACGAATAAGCAGTGAGAATTATCCGGCTATCTTCGAACATGGTTGGGAACAGGATGCGAGGATGGTACCAATCTGGGACGAGTAAAGATCAAAGGAAAAGAAATGATCAACCTCTCGATTCAAGCGGTACCCTGGCTATCTTTAGCGTACAGGTTTCGTACATTAGGGGATCGGTGCTGCCTGGCGGGTCGATTCGACTCTGGCCTTTGAGCGATTCACGACTAATGAGTGGATTGAAGGATAAAGGAATGACTGTCATAATGAATGGGGATGAGAGGAATCCTGAATAGGACCCATACTCATGAACTGGACCGAGCAACTAGCTCGAGGAAAACTTTCAAATTCAGAATGGAATGAAATTCTTGTCTGAGGAATGAAGATCTGCATTGAAACATCATTGGGAAGCTGGCTTTGTCAAATCATGAAGCATGAAGCTCGAAATCCTAGATGATGCATGCTGGGCTAAAAGAAAAGAAATTTTAAAACAAATGCGAAGAAAGGGAGAAAATAACAGGTACTCAAGGATAATATTGCTAGACAATACGAACAAGGGTCAAGACACTTCGCAACCCCGGAGTGCGATAGAATCCATCGTCTCCGAGTCATACCACCTAATGGCCCATCCAGCGATTAGCAGTGTGCACCTAGATCATCCTTGTTTTTGGTGAAGGGGAACTCAGATCCAGAACACCTGGGAACCAGCAAGTCCTTGAGGTGATAATAGCGTAGATATCATATAGTAATGCGGAGGGATTAGGGTTAGAGATACTTACCTGGTGAACTGTCTTTTTTGATTTTTTGGGCTTCTGATTTTTATGGATTTTCCTGCATTTTATGATTTTTGTGGGTTTTCAATAATCAAAGCAATAAAGCATGATACAAATTGAAATGCACCAAATCATGGAGAAACTTTAAAGCATGTGTGCACGCATATGGGAGAAGCAATCAACAGTAATCTGAAAGAAATCAGAACGCGACAGGAGGTAGGTCGCTACCCTTTTGATAAGAAGGCGATGCTTCCTACGTCGCCATCCTGAAGGCGACATATCGATGTGTCGCGACGACAGGATTTGCAGCCAGAGCTCAAACAGCAACCCGAAATTGGCATTTTGATTCCCACTTGGACTCTTAAAGCTTTTTAATCAATGTCCCGCTCCTATTAGCTCTTCACTACCCTTTCCAACCATGAATAGGAGTCTTATGGCTCTATAAATAAGGGATGAGAGGCTCCAAATTTGTAGCTCACACCCTCTGTCTTCTTTTCTTCAATTTTTCAAGCTTTCATGGCCATGAAGAGAGCTCCAAGTGCTCTCATGGGTGAGGAGGTTCCCTATGAAGGCCCCAAACGCGCTCGGACGATCTATGGTGCTCTCATGAGGCTGACGGACATCCCCAACCATCTGAGCAAGAACCAGGAAGTGAGAGAGGTATGTAAATTGATTTGTTCAATTTTTAATGATTTTTACCTCCGAATTTCTTCATTAATTTTGTTCTTCCTCTTCTCCTCTCTTTTGCTTTTTCCTTCTCTTCTAGCTCTTCCCCGGCTCCCGCCGATATTCTAAGCTCACATGGATAACCCCTATGATCAAGGCCTTACCCATGTTTGTGATCCGGTTCTTGAGAGAGTGGGGATTGGGGGGTGTCTTGATAGCGGCCCATAACTACCATAAGATTTCCTTCGATTGGCATAGCATCACCGCCTTGATTGAACTTTGGCACCCACAAACCCATACCTTTATCTTCCCAAAATTTGAGGCGACCGTCCTTCTTGAGGAGGTCGAGGCGTTCTTGGCTCTCCCTAGGACCAAATGGGGGGATGAGTAGAATATTTGCTACACCGTCGAGCCCATCAACCCAAAGCTTATCCTAGGTGAGTTTACGACGGATCCCGGGGATATGTATACCATGATCAGCCCTCAATCTATCCACCTTGTGCCGTTGTCTAAGTGGGTCATATCTCAATGTAAGAACAAGAGTGCGGACCACTGGGAAATAGCTAAGGCCGTAGCCATTTGCTTGTGCGGGGTGGTACTCTTCCCATCCGGAGATCACCTCATAGACTACGCGAGCTTAAGCGCCATTAGCGGGGTATGGCGGGGACTTTCCCTCTTTCATGCGGTCTTGGCCTATCTTTATGCGGGTCTTACCTCGGCATCTACGGGGGGCCCACTTTATGGCTCTATGATCCTCCTAGAGTGCTGGTTGGGAGTGAGGATAAAATTTAAACCCGTAGACAACCCCACTACCGATAGCCGGATCTTTGGGTGTCATCCACTGTGCTTTATTGGCGGGGCGGCCAAATTCCCCGATCGGGTGATTTGCAGGACAGCGGACAAGAAAACGCGGAGCGCATGGCGGCACTATCTCTACGTGAAGCGGAAGTCCGGCTTCCTCTTAGACGCGGATTGGACTTAAAACTTGTGGGAAATATGGCGATGGTGCTCTACAACCCACAGAGGTGTTATCTTTAGATTGGAAAGCCAAGGACCAAGCTACTCAAGCCGTCTCATTTACCTCCTATGAAGAAGAGACGTTTGGGGGATCGGAGGATGAGCAGGCTGTGCGGAGCGCATTGGCTTTAAGGTGGGCGTGCGATACCCACGTACTACCACCGACACTGAATGAGGAGCGGGAGACATACCAGGCATACCTTCGAGAACACGAGAAAACTCGGCCGTATGGGGACTGTGAGCTTGAGAGAGAGGCTTGATTGTTTTTTTTTAGAGTTTTGATGGGACTTGATGTGGTGAGAGTGAAAAGACATGTTGCTTTTACCTTTTATTTCTTTTATTTGATGTATGCATTGGATATTTGCAATAAAATTCAATTTGCAAAGGTTCTGCACACAGACTAAGAAGGCGACATAGAGGGTGTCGCGACCTTGAACGCGACAGGTCAACGGGCGCGACCTTAAACTGAAAGTGACAGGGTTTCTGTCGCTACCTGACAGAAGGCGACAGGACCCTTGTCGCGTTGACAGGGCCGAGCGCGGTTCAAATTTAGGGCCCAGCCCCTTCCTTTCCTTCTCCCGCTTTTCTCTCTTCTCTTCCACTCGCCCACACCGGCGACAGGGCTTCTCCCTTCTTCCCCCACTCTCCTCCCGCCTTCCTCTGGCGACCACCGGCTGGGGCGGCAGTCGTTCTCCTTCCTCTTCCCCCCCCCCTTTTTCTCCTAGCTCTCTTCTTTCCCCTTTTTCGGGTCGGCTTGGTGATGGAGGGTGGCGACGAGCAAGGTGGAGATGGAGGCAACGGCCGGCGACGCACCAAGAAGACTATCCATCGGCGGAAAATAGACAAAGGCCCATCCGCGGAGGCATGAGAGGAGGCTCCAGCCGTTCCCATGGAGGAGGATGTTGCGGCGGCGGCACCGGGCGCGGACGAGCCGGTCGGGCCCAAAAAGGTAGGATTCTTGACCTATGTGCGTGAATGGCGATGTGCAATGCACCCATATGCAGGGCTTTTGCCTGAGGTGAAACGGCCGGGAAACGGGTTCCGCCCATCCTCGGTCACCCTAGTAACGCGACAACATGGTTGTCGCCTTACCAGTGGGAAGGCGACATACCCCCTGTCGCCTTTTAGAAGGCGACGAGTTTACCCGTCGCTTTCAAGAAACCGAAAGCGATAGGCTTCTCGTCCCCTTCAGAAGGCGACAGGGACCCTGTCGCGATGACAGGACTGAGGCTTCTTTGGCGATTTCTGGCTGACTTCTGGTGCTTTTGATGTTTGTTTTGCAGAGTGAGTTGCGGTCCTAGCTGGGATGGGCCGTTGTCCGAGCGATCTACCGGGGATTGCCAGATTTCCAGAGGACCCGGCTAGAGGA
The DNA here is from genome assembly GCA_014218235.1 of Colocasia esculenta. Taxonomy (NCBI): domain Eukaryota; kingdom Viridiplantae; phylum Streptophyta; class Magnoliopsida; order Alismatales; family Araceae; genus Colocasia; species Colocasia esculenta. The sequence goes on from CM024755.1 coordinate 131,451,231, forward strand.
GATGGGGTTCGGCCCCTTCCTGAGATTGGATGAGTTGACGCCAGATGTGGCACTGATTCAGGCGTTGAAGGAGAGATGGGACCCTGAGTGCCACGCTTTCCTCTTCCCGTGGGGTCACATGACCCCCACCTTGGAGGACGTGGCACGGATCACCGGCCTGAGGGTGGATGGTCGGGCGGTCACAGGGGTCACCTATACGGGTTACCAGGAGTTGGCGGAGAGACTCCTTGGGTTGGCCGTGACGAGGGAGAGGTCATCCTTGGTGTCAAGGATGGGGCTGCAGGCGAGCCTCGGGGTGGCGAATGCGCGTCACCAGACGGGAGAGGGTCAGGCAGACTACATGGCCCGACTGACGGAGGATGCCCGGGCAGCGTTGGCAGAGGAGGAGGGAGCAGCAGCGGATCGTGATTTGAGACGCTTCCTGATCCTTGTGATCGGGAAGTTGATCCTGGGGACCCGAGGAGACCCAGTGAGCTGCCGGTGCCTGCCCTTGCTGGAGGACCTGACCCAGGTGGGGCGTTACGTGTGGGGTGAGGCCCTTCTGGCCTACCTCTTTGACAGTTTGGGCACCTCCAGCAGGGAGACTGGGGTGGCCGGGTTCTTCCCACTTCTACAGGTATTCCTCTCACCCTTACCCTTTACTGCTTTTCCTGCTTATTTCGATTAAATGTGGTACTGACTGTGTTGTTTTGGAGGTGTGGGCGTACCACCACCTCCCTTCCTTGGGCCAAGGGGTACCGAGACGGCCGGGTGCTGTACCGATCACTGCAGCTGCAGGTGACGCTCATTCACGATGCATTAGACACCGTCCCATTTGGGCATGTAAGCTCTTCCACTCTTAGCACCCTTTCCTTTGCTTATATTGGCGATTGACTGACAAGTTTTCTTGTTTGTAATGTGCAGATCGAGTGGACTCCCTACACCGAGGAGGACGACGCCGCCCAACCGTGGGTGGAGCGGGGCCGTCCCTACTTCAGTAGAGACATCTGGCTTCACGCATTCAACACGGTGGTACTGCTCCACCACCGACTGGTTGCGCGGACACTGGGGCTCCATCAGGCTGTAGTGGAGTTCCCGACTCGGCAGAGGCCGTGGGAGAGTCCCGGCCGGAGCTTCCGCGGGATCCAGCAGGTGACAGATTGGATAGTACGAGTCTGCAAGCAGCTCGAGGACTGGGAGCAGCGGGGCCGGGTGGTGACCTCTGAGGCCACCAGCGATGAGGACTACTTCTGTGCCTACGCACGGAGGTACGGGCCTAGGTGTATAAGGGGTCTCGACGATCGGTGAGTACCACAACTTAGCCTCTTAAGCATTTTGATCATTAATTGCTTGGCTAACCCTATCTTGTGTTTGCAGTTTGACCCCGAGGGGTAGATCGCCTCCCTTGAGGGCATCCTTCATTCCACGATCCAGCAGAGGGACGACCTCCAGCGGACCGTGACCCAGCTGGTGAGTGCTTTTCTCCCTACCTTTTCTGTTTCTAGTTTCAGCTGACTGACTCTTACTTTCCATTTCAGCGGGATGAGCTGGCGTGAGCCCAGTAGATGGTGGGGGGTGCATCCTCCTCCCGAGAGGAGCCTGGCTGCTCCGTGTTGGAGGGTCAGCTGGCGGCGGCAGTGGCTCGAGCAGAGGACGCCCTTGCTCGGCTACAGGAGCGGGTAAATCATCAATTGCATTCCCCTTGGTTCTCTATTTCTTTTGGTTTTTGTAACATCCCATGTTACCCTGACCAGTCGCCCTCCATCAAGGGTGGCGACATAGGGTATGTCGCCTTCTGAAGACGACATGAGGCTTGTCGCCTTCCAGTTGGGAAGGCGACAGGCCCTATGTCACCTTCTGTCTGTGCTGCCAGCCGCATGCACTTTGTCGTTTTGCTGCCTGAAGAGAGGTGACAGGTGTCAGCATCTGGCAGTAAGGAGGCGACAGGTCCTATGTCGCCTTCTGGTGTCAGGCCTGCATGGCTGACACGTGGCGATGTCACAGGCCGACTTCACCGTTGAGCAGGGGAAAGCGACATGTCCTATGTCGCCTTTAGGTTTACTGAAGGCGACGGGGCCCATGTCGCCTTCTCAGTTTCAAAGGGTTAAGTGCCCAAGCCATGAGCACAAGCCTCCGTTCGTCCCTTGCTTGGAGAAAACCTTCTCCTCCGGCGAACTGAAGCTTGGGAGCTCCGTGGAGGCTTGGGAGGAGGTTGTTTGGCCATCTTGCAAGGTAGGTTGATGTGTTTCGTTGCTTTTGAGTGTTCCCCCTTGCTTGTTTCCCCTCTCACTGTTCTTCCTCTCTCTCTTGGCATGCATGGATGTTCTTCAAGGGAGAGGAGTTACCCGGCTCGTGGGAGGAGGTTCGTGGATCGCCGGAGCTCAGAGGTGGAGGGTTGCTAGCCTACGAGAAGGGCCCTTGAGGTTGGATCATCATCTCGAGGTAGGGAACCCAAACCTTCCCCCTAGTTCCACTTGCTAGGATCCTCACCTCTTCCAAGCCTAGAACTTGCATGCTAGGTTGTTTTCATGCTTTGGTTATGGATGTGGTTGTGTGGTGCTTTGCATGCAATGGTTGCTTGGGTTTGAGGGTTCTCCATGTTGAGTGAGATGCATGTGAGTGTAGGTTATTGTGCATGCTTGTTGGGGTTTCTAGAGGGTGGTTTGAGCTCTTTAGAACCATGTTTAATAGCCTACATGTTTCCCTCCCTGCGGTTGTGATTGTAGTGTGGTTGAGGCCCTAAAGAAGGGAGCCTCGGTGTGTTGCACCCTGGTAAGGCGACACGTTTGGTGTCGCCACCCAGGTGGCGACACATCGATGGGTCGCCTTCAGGAACTCCTGAAGGCGACAGCATCTATGTCGCCACCTTGGTGGCGACATGGGGGCCGTCACCTTCCGCCTGTTTTTCCCGTTCCGGTTCCAGTGTCTATTCAGGAGCACTGACCGGATAGCGACAATGGCCTTGTCGCTATCAAATCAGTAGGGTTGCCCCGCCTTGGTTGTCGCCATCCTGATGGCGACACGGGGCCTATTGCCTTCTCAGTCAGAGAAGGGACCTTGCCACCTGCTCAGTGTCTTGCTTCCGCTGCGACTCGGTTTTCTTGGCACCTGTGCTGTTTCCTAGTACAGTGCTACTGCTAGTCTCTCTCTTCGCCCGGTGCTAGGCACTTGAGGGCTTGTCTGCGAGACAGGTTGTTACCGTTACCTGGGACCCCCGGTTCCCACGCGTCTGTGTCAGAGGGTGTTGCTCCAGACGACGGAGTTTGCTCGAGTCGTTGACTTTGGTAGCAGTAGGGGAAAACGGTGGGACAGCGACGAGGTCGTTTGTGGAGCTCTCTTAGCTGAGACTGGGACGCCGGTAGTGTGTGACTCGTACAGCGCAGTTCAGCTAGTCCGTTCTCACTGCCTCACTCTACGTGGTTCCGGTACCACCTAGAGGTGTCAGGCGTGGGACCGTAGTCCGGCCAGACTACGGCAGTTGTGGTTACTAGTGGTTCTGCGTCTCACTCCGACGGGAGGTGTCAGACACGGACCGTTGGTCGAGGGTAAGACGCGTGGCGCTCCTGACCAGCTGACTAGAGTAGTGTACTGTAGCTAGTGTGCTTGTCCAGGCAGTTCGTTGTCTGTGTTTACAACTGGGTTCTTGTGGTGCCTTGGTTTACACAGGTTTTCCGGTCCCGCCGAGTGGCTTAGATCGACGACTGTGTAGTTCTTTCATGCTTCCGCACTTTACTCTGTTTAGTAGATTAGACTTTACTGCTTTATTTAATTATTGCACTAGTCTATATATGCTTGTGGAACCAGTGGGAGATTGGTAGTCCCTACTGGGCTTCTTCGTGAAGCTCACTCCCTGTTTTGCAGGTGAGACTTCACAGTAGTTCCCTCCGCGGCGTAGCGAGGAGACGGGCCTGTAGTATTCGGCGTCTCTAGTGGCAGTGTTTTCCCTAGTTCTGTACTTCACTCTCGGGGTATTCCCGTAAGGGACGTGTTATTCCTTTTCCGTTCTGCACTTGTACTTTTACTACTTTGGGAGTTGTACTAGACTTGCACTTTGTGTTAGACTTCTTCTTGCACTAGTTGGTACATCTTTAGTACGTTTGTCGTTACTTACTTTCCGTCACATATCTCGTTAGACCGATCCGTTAGCCCTTCCGGGTCTCCAAACCCGTGGGCGGCGGCGCCGACAGTCGGATCCTTGGTGGGAGCCGGGGACCTGGGCGCCGGGGCCGTTACCGTTTTGACCAGATGTTTTGACTTTGCAGGAGGCGGAGTTGAGAGATGCCCTAGCATGGATGACTGCGCTGGAGACGGAGATGGAGGACTTGCGCCTGCGTCCGGGGCCGAGGAGGTGGCAAGGTGGCGTCAGGAGGGTGAGGAGGCGGTGAGACTGCGCGCCGAGGCGGGCAACCTCCGTTCACAGCTGGGGGATGAGCGGCACCGCTGTGAGCTACTGCGGTCCGAGATGAAGGGCCTCGAGAGGGCCCTGGCCTTGGTTGGACTTAGCCGTTCGTCGGCCAGCAGAGCGGCATTCCGAGTGGGTCTGTCAGACACTATTTAACAGGTTCCTCCGGACGACGGAGGAACGAGGAGGAGGCGCGATGGCACGAGAGGGCACCTGAGGGGAGTGAGACAGGACCGAGGGTTATGGCCCCTCCATCTCCCCGCCCACCTAAGGGCGCAGGGAAGAGCGGCTGAGGGCTTGTAGTTTTGCCCCTTCTTTTGTCATGATGATGTATATATGACATGGAATGGAATGGACAACTCTTTTGAATCGTGACTGAGTGATAGCGACGGGTGAGATGCGAGTGCCGCTTTCTTCCTTTTGCGCCCTGCACACTTAAGATAACCATGAAACAAGTTAGACCCATTCTTAGGCTTAGCTCCTTGCTCTAAAATGTGATGAGTGACCAACCTTGATAAATGGTCAAGGGGCTAAACCTTATTAAATAGGCAAAAAGGACACAAATAAATAGCATGCATGAATGGATGAGTGGAGTGTTTTGGGATTTGAACATGTTTTGGAGTTTTTAAAATATTCGATTTTTTTGGAGTTTTGAGATATTTGGTTTTTTAGAGTTTTGAAATATCTGAATATTTGATTTTTTTTTAGTTTTGAAATATTTGATTTTTTTTTGAGTTTTAAAATGTTTGCTTTTTTTGAATTTTGAAATATTTGATTTTTTGGAGTTTTGAAATATTTGATTTTTTTATTTTTTGATGATTTTTTTTGAGCTTTGAAAGACGCCTAAAGCCAACGTTAGCCCTTCCTAAAACAAGACGTGCGAGGTGGAAGGTACTCGCCCTTTCGGGCCACAACACATAGACCGGTTCGAACCCCTGGTTTGGAGTCTTGATCGCCTCTCGTTCTCGTCACAGACCTCACTAAGCTAGGATGTGCGTCGAGGGGTGACATTGCCTCCGTAGACCACCCTTAGTTGACGATGCGACTAGTCAAACCATACCTAAGAGATGATTCAGTCTTATAGGGAGAAATGGAAAACTATTTAAGGAAAGTCTCATGTGGGTTCAAGGATGTCGGGTTCGACTACTTCCTACAGCATACCCTTCAGAGATTGGGTCTGTTGTGAAGGGACTTTGTGGTCTTTTCTTATGGGCTTGCATTATTTGGGGCATGCGTACGACCGGGCTCATGAGCGTCCCGCGGGGACTTTGCCACTCTTTGCTATGCCCCTATCGTGTTATGGACTTTCGTTTCTTTTCCTTTTCGTTTCTTTGCTTCTTTGCCCCTTGTTATTTTGACCGTCCCTGTTTGAGACTTCCTCTTGTCAGGATATGCTTTAGGTTGACGACCTTACTCTTACAATCCTTGCCCCTACATTCTGACCGATTAGAAAAGAACGACCGGCGCATCGCTAGAGTAGGGCCCACCTAGCTGCGATATATACCAAGTGTAGCTACCCGGGCTTGTCGTGTGTGTGTGTGTTAATCCTAACTTAGAGTGACCCTTGACGATTAGGGGGGGACTTTAGACTTTCAACGCGGGGTTGTTCCCCCAATCTAAGTGTTGTGGCCTCACACCTACAGACCTAGGGATAGAATCTTTTGAGGTACAACCCATTCCACGGATGCGACAATTCGACACCCTCAGCGTTAACTAAGCGGTAGGTGTTTCCGGGATACACTTCCCTCACAACGTACGAACCTTCCCAATTAGGTTGCAATTTAGACCTCGGACCTCCGGGTTTGATAAAAATGTGTTTCAAGACCATATCACCCTCTTGGAACTTTCGCTCAATTACCTTCTTTTCGAAAGACCTTGAGATTTGCCTTTGATACGAGAGCACATGGTCAGCTGCCATAAGTCGCCTTTCATCCAGGAGTTCCAATTGGACTAGCAACACCTCTCGACGTTCGTAAAGATTAAGTTCCTTATCCAATTGGACTCTTAGTGAAGGGATCAGGATCTCGTATGGAACTACCGCCTCCATCCCATAGGTGAGGGCGTACGGGGTTTGTCCCGTGGGAGTACAGATGGAGGTACGATAGGCCCATAGAGCCTCTATTAGCTTTTCTGGCCAATTAGCGAATTTATGCGATTCACAGGTTTTCTTCAAGATTTTAAGAAGGGTCTTATTGGTTGCTTCAGCTTGGCCATTGCCTTGTGGGTAATATGGAGATGAATGATGCAGAGTGATGTTATATTTCTTACAGAGGTACTGAAGCTCTTGCGAGATGAACTGTGGCCCGTTGTCTGTGACGATGCTGCTTGGCACTCCGAACCGCGAGATGATGTTCCTCATGATGAAGCGGCACATTGTGGATGCTTTGATTTCTACAAATGCCTCTGCCTCTGCCCACTTGGTGTAATACTCAGTCGCTGTTAAGATAAAGGATTTCTACTTGGTTTGAGCATTAGGATCACCAAGAGGGCCAACAATATCGAAAGCCCACATGGAGAATGGCCAAGGTGTGGAGAGTGGATGCAGTGAAGAGGAAGGAGCATGGATTTTATCAGCATGGAGTTGACACTTGACACACCTACGGACGTAGATGGTACAGTCTTCCTCTAGGTTGGCCAGTAATAGCCCTGCCTAATGATCTTCTTAGCGAGCATTTGACTGTTGACATGTCCTCCGCATTCACTAGCATGAGCTCCTTCCACCACTCTCCAAGCTTCATCATCATTCAGACATCTTAAGAGAACTTCATTAAGAGCCCGCCTGTACAAGACTTCTCCGACGACTGTGTATCTTAAGGCGGCTCTTCTTATGGCCTTGCGATCCTCCGCATTTGCCCCTTCGGGATATGTCCCATCCTTGCAATATTGCTCGATCTCAAAATACAAGGGCAGCTCTTCTTCATCTAAGATCTCCTCAAGCTCAGCTAGCATGACTTGTTGCGCTCCTCTCTTCCTAGCCCTCTCTTCTAAGGTTGTCCTAAGGTTGCTGAACCAAGGATCCTGGATAGATGGGGTGTCGAGTCGTTGGACGACAATTATCTCGATCCGATGACTCAGAGGGAAGGACAGAGATGAAGCTAGCGACGCCAGAGCGTCGGCCAGGATGTTTTGTGAGAGAGGAGTGTGGATATAGATAAGCTTACGGAACTGCCTTGCCAACAGCGTGACCAAGTCTTGATATGGATTGAGCTTTGGGTCACGAGTGCGGTAAGTGGAGAGCACCTGCTGCAGAACCAGCTGAGAGTCTCCTATGATTCTAAGGTGGGATGCACCCAAGATATAAGCGCGCTTGAGGCCAGCGAGGAGAGCTTCGTACTCAGACATGTTGTTAGTGGCAGGGAAGGTAAGCTGATAAGCGATGGGGATGGTAATACCTTCCGGGGTAAGCAGCACAGCTCCAATGCCTCGTCCCCGATAGTTGAGTGCGCCATCGAAATGGAGGGACCAGAAGGGGTCTTTAATGATGACCCAGAGTTCCTCATCGGGGAATTCCTCCCAGACGGAGTCACTGTGAGGGAGTGGAAGGTGGGCCAGATGCTCAGCGATGGCATATCCTTTGATGGCCTTTTGGACCATGAAGGAGATGTCGAATTGTGCGAGGAAGCTCTGCCAGCGTGCAAGCCGATCAGAGAGGACGGGTTTCTCTAGAAGGTATCGGAGTGGATCCATCCTTGAGATCAACTTGACCTCGTGGGCGAGGAAATAGTGCTTGAGCTTTTGGACTACCCACACGAGTGCGGCACATGTTTTCTCCGCGGTGGTGTACTTGGATTCAATGGTGTTGAAGAGCCTAGAGAGGTAGTATGCTGCCCTTTCTTTTCCAGATTCATCATGTTGCGCAAGAACAGCACCTAGGGAGTCCTCAATGACCGAGAGATATAGGATAAGCGGTTTCCCGGGTACAGGAGGCTACAGCACTGGGGGATTCATGAGATAGCTCTTCAAATCGTCGAAGGCTGCTCGACATTTATCATTCCATTCGAACTTTGCCCCTCCTTTCAAGAGATCATAGAACGGGCGACATCTTTGTGAATGTTGGGATATGAATCTTCTGATGAACTGCAAACGCCCTATCAGCCCTCTTAATTGCGAGATGTTCTTTGGAGGTGGCATTTCGGCTATAGCCTTGGCCTTATTCGGATCAATCTCAATGCCCCGCTTGCTAACTATAAAGCCTAGCAATTTCTCTGATGATACCCTGAACATGCATTTCTTCGGGTTCATTCTCAGTTGGTACTCCCTTGACCTATGCAACACCTTAGCAAGGATCCCGGGGTGTTCTTTCCTGGTTCTTGACTTCACCAAGATGTCATCCACGTATGCTTCTACATAGACATGTATCATATCGTGGAAGATGGCCATCATCGCCCTCTGATAGGTAGCCCCAGCATTCTTTAGTCCAAAAGGCATGACTACATAACAGTACGTTCCCCAGGGCGTGGTGAAGGATGTTTTCTCTTGATCCTCAGGAGCTAGACGGATTTGATTATAGCCTGAATACCCATCCATGAATGAGAGGGTCTCGTACCCAGCAGTGTTATCAATAAGCACATCAATGTGAGGAAGCGGGAAGTCGTCCTTTGGACATGCCCTATTTAAGTCCCTGAAGTCGATGCAGATTCTGACTTTACCATCTTTCTTCATGACGGGGACTATGTTTGCCACCCAGTTCGGATAAAGCACTACCCTGATAAATCTAGCCTTATGGAGTTTGTCTACTTCGTCCTTCATCTTCAGGGCCATGAGTGGGTGGAATCTTCTGAGCTTCTATTTTATGGCCTTTGCCCCTTCTTTCAATACGAGTCGGTGCTCCACTAATGAGGGGTCTAGACCAGGCATGTCCTCATATGACCAAGCGAATGTGTCTTTGTATTCCCTTAGAATTTGCACCAGTTCCTCTTCTTCATCAGGAGGGAGGTTCGCTAAAATTATCACAATCCTGGGATCTTCTTCTGTTCCGAGGTTGACTTCCTTACTAGTTTCATCCACTTCCGTTGTAGGCTCATCAAATCTCCTTACACCACTGGCATACTTTTCGGCAGCGTCCTCTACTTCGCTATCCTCTTCTTCAATTGGGTCCTCATCATTCATGATCTTGTAGATGGCAAATCCGTCGTCTATGAACACCCCATCCTGCACAATCTTCTCTTCTAACACCAGCACTTCTTTTGTGAATTCCTCTATCAGTAATAATGCCTGACAACGCCGAGCTAGCTCTTGATGGTATCTCTGGGGAATAACCTTGCCCCGTTGCTTCCTAGGGCGACGTTTGGACTTGGTGGGCGCTGGGCTGACTAGATTCTCTAACCTAGACCTATCTAAACTAAGACGAGACTCTTCGTCCCTAGACTATTCTAGACTAGACGACTCTATAGGACTGGTGGAGGACATGGTGTCCTCGAAGAGGATGGCCCCTAGTGAAGGAGCAAGAGGGGAAGCCCCAGTCGAGGGGTGCCCCTGATCAGGAGGGTGAAGGAGGTATGCCAGCTCCTTCACCTCAACGTGCATTTGAAAGTTGGCGTTTTTTTTTTAGAGATTAGTGCAGAGCATGCAGCAGGAGAGAGTGACCTCGTGGTCCCTCGGATCGGATTGCAGAGCAGAGAGGACTGGGGATGGGAGATCAGGAGTGAGGAAGCTGTGTGCAGCCGTTAAGAGTTGGGGAGTTAGCTAAATAAGTAGGGGAGGAGAGGAAGGGACAAGACTGGGAAGGAGGGAGTCCAAGAGCGATGGGTGGATGGCTAGGCAGGTGCCCCTCCAGAGTTCATCTACTGTCCTTCCCTCCTCGTAGGGAATGTCCGGCTCTCCTATGTCTGTGGTCTCACTCATGAGCTGTCTCTTGGAGGTAATGGAAGTGGGGGCATCTAGCAGCTCGGCTGCAACTGGCGGCCAGGTTCTTTCTTCCTCTCAGAACAGACGGTTGAAGGCTATGGTGATGTCTTCTATGTCGAACCAGCGGTACCATTCAGCCTCTGGGTCTCCTATCTTCCTCCTCTTGTTTGGGAGGAGTGCTTCTAGTACTCTATAGGTAAGCAGAGGGGCCATATGCCGAGAGAAGTTTCGGCCATGTACCTCATGTTGCGACAATTCCACCTCGACTACCACGGTGTTGTATCCAGGTTGGGTAGGGCCCCTAATGAAATGACACCAGAGTGTCCATGTGAGTGGTTCGCGGTCGGCCTTGAGAGTGGATGTGTTGGATGACCATGGCTTAGATTTTTCTCTGTAACCTAGTCCCCATCGGCTCTTCTTTACAATGTCTGGAATGGGTTTGACTATGCCTTGCAACTCTGCCCCTAACCCCTTGCCTTCTTCGTACCCCAGCTTCATCATGATTTGCCACCCTTTGGTGCTTAGTGGCTCCTTCCTTTTGACTGCATCGACTCGTGCTAGATTGGCCTCTCGTTTGGACTAGAATGAGTAGCTCCAGGAGTAGTTGACGTCTAACACTGAGACCATGGGTTTGTTGGCGGGCCACATAGCTGGGAGATGGGTGTCATGGATGGCATCGACTGAATGGGTAGTGGCTATGCTCTTGACCTAGATGATCCACCCCTACAAGGGGAATTTGAGACACTGATGTGCGGTGGACGGTACGGCTCCGAGCGTTTCTAACCACGGACGCCCCAGAATAGCCTTGAACATGGGATCGATGTCGAGCACATAAAAGTCCACAGTGATAGCGAGCGGTCCCAGTTCAGCTTGCACAGTTACCATGCCATGGCAAGATCTTCTAGAGTTATCATAGGCGGCTATGGTGGTTGGCGTCGGCCTTAGCATCCCTTCTGACATGTCGCAGGCTCTCTGGGTACTCAGCGGGCAGACATTTATTAATGCCCCCATGTCGACCAGTGCTGCCCCTACTGCTACATGGTTAATAACTAGGGTCACGCAGAGTGGGAGCCTCCTGGCTTCTGGGGGTGCTAGTTCATTCTCCGCAAAGGTGATTGTCGGCCCACGAGTCACCATAGCTAGTACGCTCGGTAGTTTGTCAGCCAGGATGTCCTCATTCACCACTACCTTCTGCAGGAAGTTCCTCAAGGCCTCTTGGTGCTCCTTGGATTTCTTTATCAATTCCAGTATGGAGATCTTGGTTGGCACATGATCGAGGTGCTTGAGGATGTCATAGTGTGTCCCTGGTAACAGCTCAATCACCCCCTCGTCTTGCGGCTGTTGCTGAGTTTGCTGTTGCTGGGGTGGTTGCAGGACCTGCTGGGGGTTGCTCTGGCTGATGGAGGTGGTGGAGATAGGTGGGTACGGACGGCGAAAGACTTGCCCACTCCGCAGGGTGGTTGGTTAGGTAGCTGGCTGTCTGGGGGAGGATAGCGTGGCGGTGAAAGGTTGGTCTGGCCCAGGTGGTGGTAGGATAATGGGTGAGGGAGAATATATGAGGGGTGGTAGTGGTATGGAGACAGGTGGAGCGAAGGGTAGGATGATGGGTGACTAGCGACTGGCGCAGATGTTGAACTGACGGGCAGTATGACGGCGTTGGCCACGGAAACTAAGGGAGGGATAAACTGAGGAGCCGTGTTGGCTGGTTGTATTGTTTGGGATTGGAGGGGATACTGGTGGTTAATGGCCATCATCTGCTGGACATCGAGCTCATCATCATACGTCCAGTTTGCTTGAGGAGGAGGGTGGTGGACGATGGGGTTTACCTCGGCTGGTTGCTGTGGTGGGTTTGGAGCTGGTGGATGGTTTGGCAAGGGGTTGTGGACGATGCCTAGGTTCTGCAATGGTTGTTGTTGTTGCTTCTGTTGTGGTTGTTGAGGGGGTGGTTGGCGCTGCTACCTCTGCTGTTGTTGCTGCCTCTGCCTCTCTTTGATGTCTCTGATCACTTGCCGGAGGGCTGTCCAATCTAGTCTATTCTGCTCATGCAAGTCATATACTAGATCCTTGAAGGTGAAGCACTGCTCAATGGTATGACCGGGCTGCCGATGGAACACACAGTACCTGGTCTGGTCCACACTCGGGTTCAATGGCCTCTCTGGGGGGAGTCTAATGGCTTCTGTGGAGAGCAAGGCCAAGAAGATGTCGGAGAGTGTCTCCGGAAGTGGCGGGTAGTGAGTTCTCCTTGGACCTAAGGGACGCCTTTGTTGAGAACCATCGGGAGGTGGCACTTGATTGTATTGGCGCTGTTGTTGGCCTTGTGGAGGGTTGGTGGGGTTCTGACCCTGGGCAGTGTAAGGCTGGGAGTTTTGGTTCTGGCTGGCAGGGTTGAACGTGCTCAATTGCTCGTTCACTTGGACACCCTCGGTGACTGGCCCCTGAGGTTTCCTTTGGAAACGGGACTTCTGGGGTTCAAACATGGAATGGATGGGAGAGTCTTTGAGCTGGGTTTGGATAAACCGGGCCCGGCTATAGAGTTGGTGCATAGTGGTGATGTCATTCATTGCTAGGATGTTTCTATAGGCAGGGGTTGCATTGGCAATGATGATCTTAACCTTTTCTCCCTCTGGAAGGTACCCCGAGACCCGTGTGGCCATTTGCCTCCACCTATCGGCATACGTGGCAAATTCCTCGTCTGACTTCATCTTTTCTGCCATGAGGTCCGTGAGAGAATACTCGGGCCCAACCCTATCTTGGAATTGTTCAAGGAATTTGGCCTTCACGATAGCGAAGTCTTCCACATCCTCGGGTAGCAGGGAGTAGAACCAGTCTAGAGCATGCCCGTCCAACAACCGGAGGAATAGATTGGCCATTAAGCGGCGATCATGCTGGTAAGGTGCGGACTCATAGATGAAGTCTTTGATATGAATGTATGGATTGCCCGAGCCATTATACTTGTGGTACTTCAGCAGTTCAGATGGAGAGGGGACCCATAGGCCATTGAAGTTGGGCATGTGCACGTCGTGGTGCTGCCTAGGGTCAACTTGCTTGCGAAGCTCTTGGAGCTCCTTCTTGATGGACGCCCACTCGGACATCATGTCCGGAGCGGCGGATGGTTGAGCGTACAGAGAAGAGGCACGAGACGTCGATCTGTGTGGCTCAGGTGGATGAGGTGAGTAGAAAGGATGATATGTGGGGGACCGGGGCTTCGGCTCACATGGATGGTAATGGTCAGACTCGAAAGGAGTGAACCAAATGGCCCGTGGGCGGATGGGAGTGTTATCAGCTTGTCCCATGATAACATGGGGGCCGAATGTAGATGCCATGGGGCGTGAAGCGCCCACCCTGGGTGAGGGTGAGGAAGCGGCCTTTCCTTTGAGGGCTGCATGAGAGTTTGGATCTGAGTTTGATCAAGCTGAGGAATTAAGCACAAGAGCTGAGCAGCTTGATCATCCAACGGGGGAGGATGGATGGTCTGTGATGGGCCACCATCGTCATGATGATGACTCTCAGTAGCATGGACTGCAGCGACCCAAGGGCGGGCCGACTCCCCAAAGAGATCATGAGGAAGGGATTCCTCGTTGTCTTGGGAAGTGTAGAAGGTAGGGTCTTGATTCTCATCATAGACCGGGTTCAGATATGATTCCATATTTGACAGGTGGGTGTGCCAAAATGAGGAAAGCCTGTCCAGACTTAAGAGACAAACCTAACTTAGACAGACGCCTAGTTTCCTAAACAGACAACCCTATGCAAATAAAAGGAAAGAGAAAATGTCTCACCCAAAGTAAGCAGTTGGCAATGATGATGGTTTCTTTTATTTGGTTCAAGTTTGCCTTTTAATGAGTTGATTCTTTTAGCAAGTTCTCTCCAAAAGGAAGGTTTCCTAATGGGAGAAGGCTTCCAACTTCGGGTGCGACTAGGATTTCTCAACCTTGCCAAATGAATGAGCCTAGAATCTAGGTGGCGACAAGTACAACTAGCCCGGCTGCCGTGTGGGAATCCACGGTTAGCGGGGACTTACGGAGGCCCTCAAGTGAGTGCTCTAGTCAAACACAAGGAATATGTGGCCGAGAGAGCGGGCGTCGCTGAGGAGGACAAACCTATACTACGAATATGAAAACATGTATGCAGATCCTATTTGCACTGGGGTGCATGCAAATTCTAACCTAAGACTAACAAAACAAAAATTAGGCTGACCTGCTCTCAGAAGCAGAAGGCGACAGGTAACATGTCGCGACCAAGATCGCGACAAGGGGCCAGTCGTGTTCCTCTTCGCAGTGAACAGAGAACAGGACAGACCTAATTATGCACGGAAATCAAAGCAAATCTATAGCACAGAGGACTGAAGGACTCTCAAAAGCATTGAATAGGCATGATATGACTTGCAATACGGATGGAGTATGTGAAATGAACCCAAAACACAGAGAAGAACAGAGTCAGAACCACTGACCTGGTCGCGACGACCTCCCTGTCGCCTCCTTTATCGCGGTAGCAACTACGTCGCGTTTTAAACAAGCACACAGGGATTTGAAAATAATGTAAACAAGTGTACGGGCAGAGAACACACCTGATCGCGCCGCGCTTCCCGTTGTCTTCCTGATCGCGATGTGTGCCTCGTCGCTACCTTTATGGCGACGCTTTGATTGTCGCCTTCTCACCCAGAGCAGCAGGACTCAAGACGCAATGAAAGTAAATGAAAAAAAAAATAGGAAAACTAAGACAACACCACACACATGAACGAGTGGAAAAGGCAGGGAAAGACAAGATCAAGCATGATGGGCACTAGTCGTCCCACCGTGATCGCCAAAAGGTGTAATCACGGGATTTGCTCCCAAAAAAAAACATGTGTGAAAAGATGAGGAAAACTGACCGTGATCACCACCAAAGCAGTCGCTTGAAGGATGAGATGTTCGGAGACGTGGCTGACTACCTTGGAAAAGGAAGAGAAGAAGAAGAACGTACCTGCTCCTGAGAACGCGACAAGGTGGCGGTCGCTACCCTTTTTACCTGAACGCGACGTAAAGCTTGGCGCCTTCTTTATTGCGAAAGAGGGATCGTCGCCTTCTTCTTCAGTGGATGGAGATTGCGGGTTTTTTCTTCCTACTCCTCAGCCGGCCGAGGGGCAAGAGCCTCACGCTTCCCTTGTCTTCAAACACCTGCCAAAGTCATGCAAACAACATAAAACCCATTAACAAACTCGTGTATGATGAATCTATTCAAAAAATATGAAGAAACATGTACTATTTTGGAGCGAACTCACGTGGGATGGGTTTTTAACCCCTTTGGGTGATTAAGTTCGGTGTGTGTGGTGTGCTCTAATGTAAAACTACGAAAGAACAGATCCTATGCATGCATGAATGAAGAGAAAATTAAAAGAAAAAGGAAGAGAGAAAGTGTAAGCAGGGAGAAATCGCCCTGGGGGGGCACTTCCTGGTCGTCTGGAGGTAAGGGACTCTTCTGAGGAGTTGGAGCTCTCTGGGAGACGAAGCAGCAGATGTCGGTCTTGCTCAAAAAGGTGCAGTATCAAGGGACTTATAGGTGATTATTCTCGGGAGGGCTGTGAAGGGAATAATAGGCAAGACTCCAGGTTTGGGTAGGTATGACTGCGCATGGGCGATTGGAACTCGGAAAGGAGGCTTTAAGGAAGGTCTCCACGAGTTTTGGTAGGATTTGGACGCATTTAGGTCAACCAAAAGAGGGAATATCCATGCATGGCAAGTGTCCAAGTCATGCTCGGAAAGGATTCCCTGCATGGGGGCCAAAACGCGACGGCCTCCTGGTCGCTACCAAGGTGGCGACGCCTCGATACGTCGCCTTCCTTACAAGGAAGGGCTTTCAAGTTATTTCTGGCGATTTTCCAGGGAATAAAAGGCCAATTTATGAACGCGACGTATCGAGGTGTCGCCTTCTGAAGGAGATCGATTCTGACTTGAAGCAAATCGTTATGAGGCAAATAGCGATAGGAAGGCTGTCGCTTTGATTATGGGAAAACGACAGGGAGGCTGTCGCCTTCAGGAACTTTTCAGCATATGACCATGCAAAGTGTCTGATCTCCTTGCACGGGCATCAGAATGACGTGCGGTTTGAAACGTCGGACTCTTAACCCAGAGAGCTATGAAATGATGATGAAGAGGATTGAATTTGACCAGGAAGAACCCACCAGGGCGATGAACTAATGAAGAGGATGTCATGATCGGAGAAAGCCAGCTTGGCGATGATGAGCCAACGTGGGGCATCATTGATGTGACAAGGAATTTGGCTCGACTTATGGGTCAGAAATGGTGTCTATAGACGTAGCAAGGTGGTTGATCCAACTCCACCACAAATGACCTAGCGTCACCCAAGGAGCAAGAGGCCACAACATCTAGAAATAGATCTAGTGGGAGCTCGATCATGGGAGCATCTCATGCATGGTAGTCGTTCATCCTTGCTGCTTGAGGCAAATGGGTGGAGGAGGAGGACGTCAATGCTCTGAGGAGGGGAGAACATGAGAGAGAAGAGGAGGGTATAGCTGCTATCTTTATTTTTTCTCTTTTTTACATTTTCTTTCTCTTTCTTTCCATGTCATATTTTATTCACATGACACTTGTCTATCTATAGGGTGTGTTTTCTGATGTGTCACTTAGTGCACACCATCAGCATGCACCAAGTATTACTCATGAGATGAAAACTTAGCATTAGATTACTAGATATCACCCTCCACATACTACCACATTTAGAAATGCACTTTCGATATTGGCTTAGTAGAATGTATTTCCCCTAGTTATAAAGCCCCACTACTTCAAGCTATTTTTTAGGATATTCAAGAAATCACATATTACATTTTAAATCTTCAGAGGAGAATAGGCCCCTTGTAAAGTGCTTTATTAAATAAACATAAGACTACGAAGGGCTACTAGCGATGTTGGGAGCATATGCTTGTGAAGGGCTAGAAATAGATGTTGGAATCATGCATGATATTACTATTTGTAATGGGGTGGTCGGCTCAAGTTGATGTGACTAAAGAAAGGTGTTCAAGCCAAGACGACCAAGCCAAGGTGACCAAGCCGAGGTCCACTTAGCCGATGTAAGACGCATGCTCCGAGCTCCCGACCTTGATGCCTAAGGACCTACAAAGTTCACCGAGGGTTTCGATGAGGAGACACTCTGACGTCCAAGTTAGTCGCTAGTCGAGAAGAATGGTCTAGCACAAGGAGCAGAATAGCATATATGTGCATGTGGAGTGTCTACCTCTTATATAACGGTAGGTCACCCATAGCAACCCCGCCAATCTCATGTCAGGTCTCCTTAATCATCGTCATGTCCTCGCTGCATCCGCCATGCCAGATCATGTAGATTGTGGCCTTAATGGCTACCGTTACCTAGCGCAAAACTCGCGGTCATTACCTCAGTGGTTAATGCCTTGGTCGTTACGCGAAACACGTTCCTGAGAATCCCGAGGGCACATCGTGCTCTAGGTCAGCTACGGCCGAGCTAGGTAAGTCCCATCCTTGGCTGAGTTGTTGTTGTCTACCCAAGGGGTGCAAAGAGGTTGGTCTAGCCAACTTGAGTCATCGACCTAGATGACACTAAGATCTTTAGTCCATCAAGACATCGGCTCTGGTACTCTAGGAGGTCGACCGAACTGAGGCTACAGTCGACCTATGGGAGCTACCCTATCATTGGCCCCCCAGGTTCACGTCGAACTGCGCTAGTGGGCCAAGGTGAAGTTGTTGTCCGAATCTCTCAGTTAACAACACGTGGCTTGTCACGTGGCTCTGCCAGCTCACATGGTCTGCCACACGTCCCGTTGACATACTGACTGCATCGGCATCATGATGGCAAAGATTCCTCGGCCCCACGTGCATGACGTCAACCGTCGCATCACCACCTCGACTTCCACATGCCATCATCACGCTCCTCGCAAGCCGCACTGATCAGAATCTAAGGCAAAGCTCGGTAGCCAATCGAGGGCCCGCCACACGGTTCAATCTGGACACTCGATGAAGACGATGAACCTTAGCTGTTGGATCTGCTCGACCCCCCGGCATTATAAATAGTGTAGTCTCCATTTGAAACGCACCTGTTATGTGCAAGAGAGATTCAGACGAGACGACCTTCCGACCTGCTGACGTGCTTCGATCTGACGTGCTTGCCTCATCGCAGGTCATCCGAGCTTCCTTCGTCTAGTCTTCCTTCCTCGCTTGTTTCCTTCAGAGGTAAGCGATGAGCACTTCTTCTCATTCATCTGGTAATTTTTCCTCCTCCAACCCTCGCTTTCGAGAGGGTTCCTCATCTGGAGGTTCTCCTTCCGAGAACCTCTCCACTCTGACGTCGTCTTGTCATCCTGATGAGACGAGGTCATCTCCTCCTGAGGCAAGTCGTTCCAAAGCTCACTCGTAGGAGCCTACCAAGGAGATCCCTGATCCAGAGGTCACTCTTAGGTCATATGTACCCAAGAAGTCTCCTTCTCACACCTCGGGGTTACGTCAGCAAGCCGACTCGGTGGCCGGTGGCCTACACGCAATGCGATATCAACGATGAGACCTTCCAATGAATGAAGAACCATCCTGATCTCGACTTCCCCGAGGGCTCCATCTTGTATTCTTCTAAGCGGTTCCGAGCTCATCACATCATGAAGCGCAGAGTCTGCATCTACTCCACGTCATTCGAGCTGGCTTTCGATATCCTTTGCATCTACTTGCTTTCCTTCTTCACCTAAAGCTAGGAGCCGCTCCTTTGTAGCTGACCCCCAACTCATGGAGGTCGTTGTCAGCTTCCTAGCCATATGCGCTCTGGCCAAAGTCCAGCCAACCAATCGCCTATTCTTTTATTGATTATTGGTAAAGCTTTCGGCGATTGGCTATATTTTGTAGCTCGGACAGGGCAACAAATCCTTGGTCGAATACCTTCCTCTGTCCACAACTGGAAGAGGAACTTCATTTTCACTTACAGCCCAACTGGATGGTCCTTCCTGACCACCTAGTCGGCAATAAACATTAAAGACAAAGCCTTCCACTCCTCTTCCTTCGTTGCATCCGAGCTCTCAGACTTTGAGTCTCTACAGGCAGTGGAGCCCCCCGATGTGTACGATCCATCTGACGAGCTGTTCAAGTTGATTGACGAGGCCAGCCGAGGTCTAAACTCTTTGTCGATGCCTCACTTTTGCCTCTGCCTTAGAATATCGAGAACTAACTTGTCCTTTCTCTTGCAACAATGGCCAACAAGGGCAAGTCGTCGGCCCCTTAGGAAACCTCCAAGGGGAAGGGTAGCACCTCCCTCCTCGAGCTGGCCACACAAGAGCTCCTATCACAAGGGAGCAAGAAGGTCGCGAGCCGACGCCCAAAGCGTGTTCGCACCGAGGAGGTAGATGTGCAGATCATCGCCCCTCTGGCCTGCACCCCCGAGATGTAGTCACAACTTCCAAAGCTGAGGGGTCGGCGCTAACTGAGGTCACCGCCTCGGGTTCCTCCCAGCCTCGACAGCCGTCATGACCAAAAGAGGAGCCCAACGCCATAGAGTGGGGTCGCCAATCCGTCTTCACTGGACTCAAGGCCTGCGCCTCGGCTCTGAAGTCCAACGAAGTCATCGAAGACTTCTACAGGGCGGTACAAGACTAGCTGGTGTTGTTCGAGATGCTTCTAATCGGTCCAAGGCCTCTCGAGTTGCCTCTGAGGCATGACTTGCCAAGGCCAAGAAGAAGCTCAAAACTAGGGAGGCCAAGCAGGCAGACAAGGCCGAGGACAACGCAACTTCTCTGGGGAGAGGGAGCAACAAGCTCATCAAGTCCCTCCAAGCCGAGAAGGAGGCTCACAAGGCTGAGCAGGAGGCCCACAAGAAGACCAAGGTTGGGGATGCTCAGCTGGTATCCGACGAGCAGAAGAAGGCCATTTCTGAATACTACGAGTCCAACGAGCTCAAGGCCGAGGTTGTCAAGCTCTACTAGCAGGGGTACGACTTCTGCCTTAAACGTGCGAGAGAGTTGTACCCTAACCTCAACCTGTACGAGCTAGAGATCACAGTCGAGGAGGGAGAGGAGGACGAGGACTTCGACATCAAGGAATCAACCGACATGTTTTGACCTCCTCCAAAGTCCTTCCGACCTTCGTTGTTGATGCTTCCACCGCCAACATAGGTACAACTTCCGAGGCTTCTGCCTCCGACGTGGGTACCACATCCACAACTGTTGAGCTCGAGGCGACGACCCCCGCAACTCTGACATTGCATTATACAACCCCTGTGCAATCCTTCTTGCTTTCTTCCCAGTCTCGGCCCTTGCTGAGGCCTCTTTTGTATATCACTGCCTTGGCCAAAAAGCTGAGGCCTTTAATACAATGGAAGTTTTTCTTTCTCGTCAATCGTAAACCTTCTTGCCAATTGTAACAATTTTTACATGTTCATATCGTCGGTGTCTTCTTGGAACTTGGGAAGTTTAGTTCCAAATCAACTCGAGACCATAGCATAGCTTACATCATTGCTAACTCGTTCTGATGTGGTCTGCTCATGCGCTGGCTTCCCCGATGTCAACGACTATTAGCTGACACGTAACAAATGTGAACTTCATAGGAGGGTGTCATAGCGACCTCTTCCAACCTCGATGACTAAAGTTTTTTGAGAAGGTATACTTGGTTATTCTTCATTGACCGATGAGGACGGGACCAGTCGAGAGTGCTAAAGCCACCTCGTCAAACTGACTCCACCGACACCTCTAACATCGAATGAGATATAACCTAACCACTCACGCATTAACTCGTATTGTCGAAATTAGGTAAGTGCCTAAGTGAACTCACTGTTGACTTCGTTGACAACTCTACAACATTAACTATGTCGGGGGTGATGCCTAAGAGACTCACCAATAGAAGGGAGATGATGTTGTAAGCGACTCGTCGTCAGCCCCAAGATGATGCTATAAAGCGACTCCTCATCTTCACAAGTGCTGAAGCGACCTTGCCTTTCATGAGTGCCAAAGCGACCTTGTCTTCTTCAGGTCGGTCATCTGGAACTATAGGTCAGCTGCACCACCTCGTAGCCTCCACGTCGAATAAGCGACCTCTTCTTTCATGTGTCAGACATCAGCACCAGTCAAGAGTGCCGAAACGACCTCGTTCGTTGATGACTCTAACGTCCGCGTCTATGACGAGTGCCAAAGCGACCTAGTCCACACTCTGTATACGTCAAATGTTGGTATCCATGTCCTTGAGGAGTGCCGAAGCGACCTCATCTAGTGGACTATTCTGACATCCATGTCCCTTGGCATCAATTGTCGGTATCCACATCTCTGACGAGTGTTGAAACAACCTCGTCGGCCATCAACCTCCAGATAGGCCACAGATGACCTCTAGGACTCGGCCCCCCACGTCAGTATTTAGGAGGACCAAGATCAATCGAAAGAGAGAGTAAGGGAAGTTATACTAACTTTTAGTAACATTTCCCACAGACGGCATCAAAATGTTACTGTTCATAATAGAGGCCAGCTCAAACCGAGGTGACCGCCGAGGTGACCAAAGCAAGGTGTCCAAGTCAAGACAACCAAGCCGAGATAAACTAAGGTCTGCTTAACTGACATAAGATGCATGCTCTGAGCTCCCGACTTTGATGATTGAAGACCTACAAAGCCCATCGAGTGGTCTCAATAAGAAGACACTCTGACATCTAAGTCAATCGCTAACAAAGAAGAATAGCCTAGCACAAAGAACAGAATAACGTACCTATACATGTGGAGTGTTTGCCTCTTATATAGGTGTAGGTTACCCATGGCAACCGTTGGACGGCCCCGCCAATCTCAGGTCAGGTTTCCTTAATCATCGCCACATCATCGCTGTAACCGCCATGCCAGATCATGCAGATCGTGACCTTAATAACTGTCGTTACCGAACGCACAACCCACAGCCATTACCACCATGGTTAATACCTCAACCGTTACATGAGTCACATTCCTGAGAATCTCGTGAACACGTCGTACTCCTGGTCAGCTACGACAAAGCTGAGTAAACCTATAATATCCTGATCATTCGGATCGTAATTTATCGGGTTTGGGGCCCAGTGTGTGGCCCATTAGTTGAGTTGGTTTGTGTACATGGGTGTTTGTTGGTGTGTGTAGCAGGGTGTTGAAAGATGCGCGGAATTATCCAATATGGTAATCTAGAAGGGGGGGTTGAATAGATTACTGGAAACTAGAAACACTATTGCCTTCTTTTCGATGGAAACACAGACTTATCAAAATTTCAAAGGAATTTAATTTGAATTCAAATTGCTGAGTCTGTGTTTGTTGTGAATAAAACATGAACAACCTATCTAGCGTGTGTAGAATCAACGTGCCTACCAATCATCTATCGTGAAAACGTGCAAACCATAGGACACGAGGATTTAAGGTGGTTCAGAGTACACAACTTGTGTATCCTACGTCCACCGTCCACACACACACGCAGAACGACTGCTTATGAGTGAGTTCAAACACTACAACACACACACACCACGTTGTCTGATGCAAACACACGATCAGAACAACACCAGACACGTAGATCAAGCACAAGAGACGCTTGACCCACTGTCACACACACAGAGTATGAAAAAGTAAAAGCAGAGAAGAGTTCAGAGTTGTAGAATCAAATCTTGAGATGGAACTCTTCAAGATGGTCGTCTAGATGAACTTCAAGCTCCGTCTTGACAGGTATCAGTTGATGGAGAAGCTTGAGAGATGGACAAACTAGCTTCAATTCTGTTCGGAAGATGGTTCATTCTTTCCCTGGATGGAAGGTTGAAGCAGAGTAGTAGGGAGAAGCTCTCTCTCTTGGTTTTTTTTTTTATTAGGGTTTGGTATGGTGGATTCTCTTGTGCGAAAATACCTCTAGATGTTCCTTATATATGGGTGTTCAAGTATGGTAAGACGTGGTAAAACGAATCACCCAAATAAGAAACGTATCCAAATCTCGGATATTGAGGTTTCTCTTCGTCTGTCGGCAGCAGCCCATGCATCTGTTGACAGGTTCTAACAGGTTTGCAAAATCCAGAACACTAGTCTTCTGGGAAACAGTTTTATGTGTGTAGCTGTTGACCGGCGATCTGGATCTGTCGACAGGTACTGTTGTCCTGAATTTTGTCTTGTCTCTATGTGCTTGGCTGTCGACAGGGCCTTGTAGATCTGTCGACAGGCACTTGTTTAACTTGAGTTTCTTGAGATTTTGCTCTGGAATTTGGTACATTGTTTTGCATACATTCACACCTACATTTAAGAGCATTGTTAGTGAGATATAATGAACATTTAAATAGTCAATTGACACATGTTCTTTCTTGATTATCATTTGGTTGAGTTTGTCATTTTCACCATGTTTCACATAGTCACATAACATCAATTTTTATTGTTCATCATAAAAAACATAACACATGTAAACCCAACATTCTCCCACTTTTTGATGATGACAAAATTTTCAATTTATGCATATTGATGTTTCTCCCCCTTTTGGCAACATCCAAAAAAACACGCCATGCACACATGAATATAAAGTGGCAAATAACTGTGAATTTCATTGATTGAGCATTCATTACACACACTTACAAAAGTTGTTCATGACATGACGAAAGGAAATGCAAAAGAAGTAGATAACATGACTGATAGACCAAACTAGGATAGCAGTGACAAAACCCTGACCAAAGTGAACAATGCACTAGATAGGGAACACCGAGACTCTCTAAACATCGTCATGCCCAGGTGGTGCAGCGGCCTGACGGAGCTCGTGAAGCTCTGTGGAGAGCCTGGTAAGCCTTAGCTGAAGCTGGACTTGGGTGTCAGCCAGTGCTTCCAAGCTGGTATCAACATGATTCAATCGAGCATTTAGGTGTTCGAACCAGTGGTCATCAGGAGCTACATTTGTGCCATTTGAGCAGAGATGAAATCTCTAAGAGAGGGCTCATAAGGCACTTGATCATCAGCAGCAACATCAGCTTCATCTCCCTGAGCATCCATTGGCTTGGACTGGGAGTCTTCATCAACATCATCTTCATTAGAGTCATCTTCATCAGTTGCCTACTCCTTACCCTTGAGTTCCCCTGTGACAACCCCATCAAGCAGCTAATAGCCCATCCGATGGGCAGCAGTGAGATCAAAGGCACTGCGGGATTTGAGGGTGACACATTCACTATCAGGAATGGTGATTCCGATGAAGCGAAGAAGTGAAGTAATTGGGCAGGCATATGGCATTGATCTCCTGGGGTTCTATAAGCATTGACGGCTTAAGCCAAGCATGAGTTCAGGTACGTTGATTTGCTCGCACTTGAGGAAGAAGAAAAAGAGAGATTTATGAACCTCAGTGATAAGTTCCCGACTGCCATGCTTTGGAGCAATCAGGGTGGTGAAGATGTGATGGATCATTCTGTTCAGTGGGGGAAAGGAGTTGGTATTCAGTTTGACAATTTTCTTAGTTGCATCATAAGGTTAGAGGGTGATGAGATGATAGTATTCAGATGCAGAAGGGTGGCTGAGAATCACATCAGCCCCAGAGTTAGGAATTTGAAGTGCAGTACTGATGAGGTTGGAGGTAAGCTTGAAAGGAGTACCTTTGACAAAGGTGTAGAGATCCCCATCCCCAGAGAGGCCAAGATTGTTGAAAAACTCTGTGACGGCAGTAGGAGAGTATCTTCATCAGCTGCCGACTTCCAAAAAGGCCTGGCCGCCGACTGTCGACAGATGAAGAGGTATCTGTCGATAGGCGCACTCATGAACTGTGCTAGATTGGTATTTTGTCAAAAAATTTTGAGCAATGAGCGTCCAAAGTGGAGATAAGGTGGAAAATAGGTATACACACATTTTAAACTATCATACCCACTAATATTAAGACAAGTCAAAATCTTCAATGGTTTAAAAATAATACTCTAGGAGTCTCAAGTTGGAACATTAAAAGGACATCATACCAAAGCTTATGAAAATAAGATAACCCCTTTGAATAAAAAAACATTGTAGAAAAACATAGTTCCTAGTGTGTGATGGTCAGATGGTTTATGAAAAGATGTCTACATACGTAGGTAACCATAAACATCAAAGAACTCGTGATTAATCAACATTTGGAGGCTTCACACTATTTCAACTTTGAATTGTTCTGAGGGAAATTCAATGGGAAAAGTGGTAATTAGGATCACTAACACCTTTTGACGTGTGGAATGCCCGTACCCCCAGTTACTCAGTGGAAGTGACCATCAGACCATTTTACAGAGATAATGAGTATGCTTTTTGACGCGAAGACAGACATTTGTGATGCCTATGTCCCCGGTTACTCAGCACAACACTGCATTGCTCTGCCTTTTTTCCGAGATTATGTTTTGGTACACATTTTTTATGGTTAGAAATAGGTAGTTGTTCTCCATTTTTTTGTTTTTTTTTAGTTTTGATTGAAAATCAAGGTTAAAGAGTATTTACGGTTAACACTCATTGCAAGACATAAAATTCAATGACCATAGGACTTATCAAGTCACTTGAGAAGAATGTTTTTGCGCAAGGGAGTTATTCAAGTGAGTTAGGTTAGACCCATTAGATTTGTCCAATGTACTCCGAATGATACAACCTAGACTCATACAAGAATAGTATGTCAAAATCATTGTGATTGAGACAATATCTTTAATATTATGTGGAGATGAAAGATTAAAACACACGTAAATACCCAAGTTGCACCTTACATCAAAGGAATGAACATGCTCATAAAGGATGTTGAGACAGAATAAGGAATTGCTTGGAAAATGTGTATCTGTCGACAGCTGGTGGGAGCCTGTTGACAGATGTACACAGCTGGAGATTTCGGGGTTCAGACAGATCATGGTTGTCGACAGCTGGTGGGAGCCTATCGACAGATGCATACAGACAGAAGATATTGAGTTTTTGGAGATCAAAAACTGTGCCTGGCTGTCGACAAATGGGTTTGAGCCTGTCGACAGAGGCACACAAGGTTCAAAATCTGGGTTCTGTGGAGGCATGGCTGTTGACAGGATGGTTTGGGGTTGTCGACAGGAGCTTTGACAAATTAGATTGAAGGCTAGGATGAGAGAAAAATTGGAACTCCATGCAAGGAAAATTTAAGTATGTGAAAATTGAAGATTTTCCCTCAAGAATTCACTCATCTGACCTAAACTTGCTCCCCCATAGTGTGTGCATGTGTAGACCCAACATTCAAGCAATTCAAATCAAATTCTTACATGGATAACAAGCATTAGCACATGAGTTCATGAGAAAGTATAGACGAACGCAGAGATCCATTTATGTGTAAAAGTAAATGGGCAAATTGAAAAGAACCCATATACCTCATTTGAAGTAAATGGCCTTTAGGTGCAACTTGACTATGGATGAGTGGCGGAGAATGTTTTCTCACGCATAATGATAGTTTCCAAACAAGCATGACTTGTTCTTCCACATTGCACAATTTGATATACACCATAGTCATTACACACAAAGAGCAGATACCCCAAAATTCGGTATGGATTTCATTGCATTTTGCACAATCCCATTTCTCTTCTCAATGTAGTGAACCTATCTTCAGACAAGGTTTTTGTGAAAATGTCAGCCAATTGCTTTTCTGTGGGTATGAAGCTAAGCTCCAAGGATTTGTTGGCTACTTCATCTCTCAAAAAGTGATGTCTAATCTCAATGTGTTTTGTCCTAGAATGTTGGACTGGGTTCTTTGAGAGGTTGATGGCACTAGTATTGTCACATAGGATAGGTGTGCATCCAATATCAATGTTGTAGTCACATAGTTGACTTTTCATCCACAACACTTGAGCCGCACAACTCCCTGCAGCAACATATTCTGCCTCTGCAGTGGAGTGCAACCGAGTGTTGCTTCTTGGATGCCCACGAAACCATGCAACCACCAAGAAATTGGTAGTACCCACTAGTGCTTTTTCTGTCAATTTTACATCCAGCATAGTCAACATCAGAATATGATATCAAATTAAAGCTACTTCCTGCTGGATACCAAAGACCTAAATCATATGTACCTGAGAGATATCAAAAGATTCGCTTGACTGCAATCAGATGGCTTTCCTTTGGACTAGATTGATATCTAGCACAAAGGCAAACACTGAATTGTATATCCAGTTTACTTGCAGTAAGGTAAAGGAGTGAGCCAATCATACCTCGGAATTGCTTTGCATCTACCATTTTACCTTTCTCACCATTTTCAAGTTTTATGCTTGTGCTCATTAGTGTTGAAGCAAGCTTGGCTTGTTCAAACTGAAAACGTTTCAAAAGCTCCTTGACATATTTTTCTTGATTGATGAAAAACCCATCTTCATGTTGTTTGACCTGCAAACCAAGAAAGAATTGAAGCTCCCCCATTAGACTCATCTCAAATTCACTGTGCATGTGTTTAGAGAACTCTTCACACAGTGATGGGTTAGTGGAGCCAAAAATGATGTCGTCCACATACACTTGAACAACAATTATGTGATTGCGAACTTTCTTAGCGAAAAGAGTTTGGTCCACTTTACCTCTTGAGTAGTTTTTACTCACCAGAAAATTGCTTAGTCTGTCGTACCAAGCTTGGGGTGCCTGTTTCAAACCATAAAGAGCTTTGTGCAATTTATAAACATAGTTAGGCTTTTCATCATCTTCAAATCCAGGTGGTTGAGAGACATAGACTTCTTCTTTGATGTAGCCATTCAAGAAAGCAGTTTTAACATCCATTTGAAAGAGTTTGAATTTATTTGAGCATGCGTATGCCAACAAGATTCTAACTGCTTCAAGTCTAGCTACAGGTGCAAAGGATTCTTCAAAGTTTACACCAAATTCTTGATTGTATCCTTTTGCTACCAGTCTAGCCTTGTTTCTCACCACTTTACCCTCTTCATTTAGCTTATTCCTAAATACCCATCTTGTGCCTATGATAGAAATTTTAGGGGTTCAGACATTATTTCTTTGAAACTAACCAAGTTCCTCATGCATAGCATCAATCCATGAATTTTCTTTTAAAGCCTCTTAAACATTTTTAGGTTCCACTTGAGA
This sequence comes from Colocasia esculenta, assembly GCA_014218235.1. Taxonomy (NCBI): domain Eukaryota; kingdom Viridiplantae; phylum Streptophyta; class Magnoliopsida; order Alismatales; family Araceae; genus Colocasia; species Colocasia esculenta. Next base: position 131,479,418 of record CM024755.1, read on the forward strand.
GATAAAGGCTAAATGATCTTGTTCAACTATATGTCTGACCTGAGACCTAGTTTGAACTTTATCATTTACATTTCCTATCACATTATCAAGTGGGTGATCTTTGGAATACCTCACATTTGTGACTGTTGAAGGACCAGGTTGATCTTGGACTTGAGGAATGTGATCATGTGGAGGTTGTTCTTAAGGAGGGTTTACTTGAGGAGTTTCACCTTGAGGTTCTTCCTCTTGTGGATCTTCATTGGATTCAACATCTTCCGTTTTGAAGAGTATTTCAAGATCATCATCATCATACCTGTGAAAATATCCACTTTTAGTTTTTGTTATTGCTGAAGAATTGCCTTTTAATTTTTCATGTTGATTCCCAAGAATCACTCCTTCATCTCCATCATCATACCTGTGTGAGTTTGAATTGTTAGTCTTTGCATGATACTCATCAAAAACAACATGTGGAGTTTCTTCCACAGTTCTGTTCTTATTATTAAACACTCTATATGCTCTAGAGTGTTCTGAGTATCCCAGAAATATACCTGGATCACTTTTGGCTTCAAATTTATCTAAATCCACTTTATCATTGTTATGAATAAACACTTTGGAGCCAAAGACCCTGAAATACCCAATGCTGGGTTTCTTACCTTTTAGCAATTCATAGGGAGTTTTCTTCATCACAGGTCTTACCATGGCTCTGTTGAGAATGTAACAGGAAGTATTCACCGCTTCTGCCCAAAAGCTCCTTGAGAGTTGGCTTTCGACCAGAAGAGTCACTACTAGAAAAAGCGGTTTTACCGACGGATATTTCCGACGGAATTTTTCCGTCGGAAAATCCGTCGGAAATATCAATTTTCGATGGATTTTCGACGGATTTCCGACGAATTTCCGACGCAATTATCGAAATTTCCGACCGATTTCCGATGGAATTCTTTTCCGTCGGTAATATTCTGACCAACTATTTCCGACGGGCCATTTCCGACAACTTTCTGATGGAAGCCGTCAGAAAATCTATTTTCCGACGGATTTCCGACGGAAAGAGGCCGTCGGAAATGCCGCATTTTCTTGTGGTGAGTGCGATCCATTTCTACCAAGGTCTTGTTCTTTCTCTCCACTATGACATTTTGTTCGGGAGTCCTTGGAGAGGAAAACAAGTGATCTAACCCATGGAACCTACAGAAATCAGAAAAAGAGTTGTTATCAAACTCTCCCCCATGATCAGTGCGGATTGAGCATATTTTATGAACATTCCCATGCTCAATCTTATTAAAGAATTCTTCAAAGACATTAAGTGCTTCATTTTTGTGAGCCAGAAATTTGACCCAAGTGAACCTAGAGAAGTCGTCTACAATGACGAAACCAAACCGTTTTCCATTAAGACTTAGAGTTCTAGTAGGCCCAAAAAGGTCTATGTGCAACAGTTCATAAGGTTTTAAAGTGATTACTGATGCTTTTGATTTGAAGGATTTCTTTGTTTGTTTTCCCTGTGCACATGCATCACAAAAATTTTCATTTTTATTAAAAGAAATGTCAGGGAGTCTACGTACCAATTTCAGCCTCATATGCAGGACATTGTAGCTCGCATGGCCAAGCCTACGATGCCACAAGGTCAACTCATCCTGTTTATTTGCAACATGACACAAATTGTCATTTTCTGGATCATCCAAATCAACTAAATAGATGTTGTTCACTCTCTTACTAGAAAACTTAAGACTTCCTGTTTCTTTATCAACAATTTGACATGAATTTGATTCGAAAACAACTTTATGACCTTTATTACACAGTTGGCTTATGCTAAGCAAATTGTGATTAAGACCATCAACTAACAACACGTTGTCTATTGAGTTAGAGGTATACTTACCGACCTTACTTGTGCCAATGATTTGGCCCTTATTGCTACCTCCAAAGATAACTTGACCTCCATCTTTCTCCACTAGTAAACAGAATTTATCTTTGTCGCTCGTCATGTGCCTCGAGCAGCCACTATCCAAGTACCATTTGTTTTGATTTTGGACTGCTAGGCATTCCTGCATAGATGGATCAGACAAGAGGTTTTGGTACCCAAATTACTTTGGGTCCCAATTTTTCATTCATGCCAAAAAGTAAATACTTTGGAGTCCAAACTTGTTTGAATTTCAGTTTATTTGGATTATTCCAACAATGTTTTTCATCATGGCCAAACTTCTTACACACATTGCATGAAGGAGATTTTCTCAAGACAGTTGTTTTATCAGTTTGTTGAACATCTATTTTCTTTTTACCCATCAATTGCCTGGATGGCTGTCCCTTGACAGCATTCTTCCAGGCCTGTCGACAGGTTTCATTGCGCTTGTCGACAAGCTGCTCATTCTTTTGAACACCTGAGGGCTTTTGTTTGGGTTGATGTTGCTTACCCTTGGCTTGATTTTTCTTGTTCTTAGAGGGAACTTGTTTGCTTGTGCTTGGGCTAGAATCAACAAAGGAAGTTATCAATGTTTCTCCTGTTGGGTTCTCATATTGGAGAATGTTGGGTTACAACAAGTGCTTAAATGTTTTTGATGATGAGCAATACTAATTGATGTTATGTGAAATGTTCACAAATGGTATGTTTGTTTTTGATGATGAACATTTCATGAACAAGACAAATTGATGTGTTATGAATGTGTGAAACATGATGAGAATGACAATTGGATGCAAATGAAACACATGTTTTATATGTTCATTATATCTCACTAATTATGTCTTTTAATGTAGGTGAGATTCCATGCAAGACAAAGCCCAAAATCCAAGTGCAAAAGAACAAGACAAGTTGCTGAAATAGTGCACCTGTCAACAGATGACAGTGCATCTGTCAACAGATGAATAGTGCATCTGATGCATCTGTCGACAGATGATTTTCGCCTGTCGACAGATACACTCAGAAATCTATTTCCAGAAAGCCCAGTCTTCCGGTTCTTGCAAACCTGTCAGCATCTGTCGACAGCAGCAAGTCGGCTGTCGACAGACGGAGTTTTGGGAAGATCTAATGGCCAGGATATGATCTATATTTTGGTGTTTCCTTTTAGCACGACTCTCTATGCTTGGACACCACTATATATGGATCATATGAGGCTATTTTCGCAGCAAGGAGCCACCATACCAAAACCCTAAGCAAAGGTCAAGATCAAGGCTTTCTTCCTGCTGCCCTGCTTCATCTCTGCCCAGAACAAAGAAGAACAACCTTCCAAGCGGAGTTGAAGCCGGTTCGTCCGTGGTTCAAGCTTCTCCATCAACTGATACCTATCAAGACGAAGCTTGGAGTCTTCTGGACGACCAACGAGAAGAGATCTACATCGGGATTTGATTCTTCATCTCTAAACTCTTCTCCTTTCACTACTTTCATATATCTGTGTGTGTGCACTGATTTGAGATCAGTACGTGGATGTTGTGGAAGTGTGGTTGTTGTTCTGATTGCGTGTTTGCATCAGACAACGTGTGTGTGGTGTGTTGGTCAGATCAAGGCTAGAGGATCTGATCTTTTGGGGACTTGATCTAGCGTGTGTGTGTGTGGTTGAGCCGGTGTGCTCGTGTGTGTGTTGTACTCAGTTCTTGAGTAGTGTGTCCTCACTGTGTGGGGGGTGGACGTAGGAGTCACGTGGTGTGATCTCCGAACCACCTAAAAAATCCCTTGTGCACTGTGGTTTGACTTGTGGTTTGCACTGTATTGCGCTAGATGCATGCATAGGGATTTCGTCTACACACTAACTGTTAGTTTGCTCACACACATTGCATCAGATCAAAGGGGTTTTAATTGAGTAGATCTTTTAATCCGAAGTAATTTTTAAATTGCTTAAGTTTCCGCTGCAAATCTATTCAACCCCCCTTCTAGCTTTGCCATAACCGAATATTCGATCCTAACAATTGGTATCAGAGCAGGTTTTCTGTTCAACGATTGTGATTTGGCATATCTGTTTATGTGTGATTAATTGCTCTGATCGGGTTTATAATTGATTCTGAACTGATCTGATTACTTTGGTTGTTGGTTTATTAATCTACAACATACTCAGAAATATGTCTGAGTTGTCGAGTATCATAAATAGACCAATGATTATTGAGTTTGATAACCATGTTGATAAAATGCAGGACTCCTTTAAGAAGACAAGCAAGATTGCAAATAAAGCCAAAGACAAATGCTTCATGGCCCTTGGCAGCTCCAGAGGTTCTCCTAGTTCAGACAAATCTGAAAGATCATATCTGTCAGAGAAGTCAAGAAACTCTCAAAGGTCAGGTAAATCCAATTTAGACCCATTTGACGCATCAATATCTAATTCTGATTCAGAAGATGATATTTCCTATGATGAGTTAATAGAATGCTATGAGCACTTGTCCAATCAACTTAAGAAGGTAAAAACTCAAAACAAGAAGCTAAAAGAAAATTGGATAAGAATGAAATGAGAATTGATAATGCTCAAGCATTTTATGAAGAAAATGAAAAATTGAAAATGGAGAATGAAAAATTGGAAAAGGAAGTCAAAAACTATGAAATCAAGTTTTCTAAGTTGAAAGAAGATCATGATCATGTAGAATCTGAAAATTCTGATTTGAAAAATCAAATGAAAAATTGATTGATCATAATGAGAATCTCAAATTTGATAATGATCAATTGAACAAACAAATCTCCAACATGGCTCATGATCACCAAATAAAAGAAAATTGCAATCAACTGTTTGAGGAGAATAATCATCTGAAAAAGAAGATTGAAGGCTTGTATCATAACAGACCATTAAATGATGAATGGAACAATGCTAAGCAAAAAATTGCTGACTTGGAAAATCAAATTGTTCAAAGTGAAATTGAAAAGAACAAAATACAAAATGGTCTGGATGTCATGAAAAGCCAACTTCTAACTTCTGAAAAAGAAATTGTTACATTGAAAGCTGAAAAGAAAAAATTGAACAAAAAGCTCCAAATAGGAAGAATCATGTTTCAATTGAAAACCAAAAGAAGAAAATGGAAAAGGAAACAAGAGTCTACAGGGTCTCTACACCTCCTCCAGAGGCCCAGAATGTTTCAAGGAAATCTCCAACTCCACATCACGCCAAGAGATACCAAAGGGTACCACCTACCCCCTCCTTCTCTCAACCCAAGGGTGATCAAAGGTACTCTAAAGGATCTCAGAGATTCCAGCAAATGCAATCACACTATGGTAAGCTCCAGGTAAATGCTCAACCCGTTTGCTACAAATGCAATAAACTTGGTCATCTTGCTAAATTCTGCTGGAAGAAAAATCAACACTCTCATAAAAATCATGATGTTGTGCATGCTTCAAGGCTCCATAATAATCCATGTGTTCATACACACAAGGATAAACATGTTCATAAAGATCAGAAATTTCATGTATCTATGAACAGGAAAACTGCACAAAACAACAGAAATCCAAAAATCAAATCACTTTGGATTTTGAAATCTTTGTTATATCCTAACATTAATGTCGTTGCAGGACCCAAGCAAGTGTGGGTCCCAAAACAAGCTTGATCAGCAAGTTGAGATGTCTTGCAGCCAAAAATTAGAAATGTATTCATGACATTGGCTGTGCAAGGCAAGAAATGATGGAGAACAAAGGTAACTTTTTTGACTATGATTGAAGACTGTTCAGGTAAAATCTCCTTATCACTTCATATTTGAACTTATGAAATTGAAATGGATTCTTACCTTTATCTGAGCAATGCAAAATGTGCCTTAATGCTACCCCACATGACAATGCCTCTTAGCAATTGGAATCATGCCATCTTGCTTGCATAACTGTGCACATGACCTCTTGGTATATCAAATGATGACATGTGGAAAAACAAGTTATGCTTGTTTGGAAACTATCATTATGCGTGAGTAAAATACTCCGCCAAGTACTAAAAGTCATGTAATACATAAGGCTAGTTGTGTGCTTAATAACGTGTGAATTGCTTGATACATTTTCTATGCATATGTTATGGGGGAGTAAGTTTGAAAATGCTCATGAATGCTCATGAAATTTGTGTGCAACTGCTTGTGATGAATGTCTAAATCATGATTGAATTGCTTGAATGTTATCTCATCACATGCACACATTATGGGGGAGTAAGTTTAAGGCTAGGTGAGTGAAATTCATAAGGGATACCCTTCATATTCAATGTGTACTTATCCCTCAATCTTATGGTTCAAATCACTCTCAATTCAAAGCCTTAAAGCTGAAGTTTCAAAGCCCTGTCGACAGCCCCAAACAGCCTGTCGACAGATATGGCCTCACAGAACCAAGAAATTGGACTCTGTGTGCTTCTGTCGACAGACAAAAATCCTTCTGTCGACAGCTTTACTCAATTCCTGATTTCCCAGAACCCCAACTACTATCTGAGTGCATCTGTCGACAGACACTCCCTTGCTGTCGACAGATACACATTTCAATCAAAATCTTCATCTTTTCTCATCCTTTCTTCATGAGTATGTTTCCATTATTGATGCAAGGGGAGAATTGGGTATAAATATTCATTATAACCTTTCATCCTCACATAGTATCAAAGACATATGATTAATCACAATGATTTTGAAATAATATTTTGTGATTGAGTCTAGGTTGTATCATCTAGAAAACATTGAACAAATCTAATGATTTTAACCTAACTCACTTGAATAACTCCCTTGTGGATGATCATGTTCCTATATGGATTGACAAGTAAGAAGGTTTTTGAACTTAATGTCTTTGCATTGGCCTTTGACCTTAATAAACCTTTTGAACTTGATTTTCCAGCCTAAAAAAAAAAAGGAGAAAAGCTGCCTATTTCTAAAGTCAAAAATTAAAAAAAAAAAAAAAAAAAACAAATATGTGAATTGGGACAAAGGCAGAGCAATGATGAGTATCACTGAGTAACCGGGGACACGGGCATCACAAATGTCTGTCTTCGCGTCAAAAAGTCCTTTCATTATCTCTGCATAATGGTATGATGGTCACTCACACTGAGTAACTGGGGGTACGGGCATCCCAAATGTCTACCTTCACGTCAAAAGGTAAAAGTGATCCTAATTACCACTTAAATTGTTCAAATGCTAGAAATAGAGTGGAGCCTCCAAGATTTAAATCAAGGGCAATAGGTTGTCTATTGTCAATTGTTCATGTAGACATTGCCTTCATTTACCAACTGAACATCACCCACTAAGGTATATGATTTTCTTCAATGGTTTTATTCAAAAGGGTTATCTCATTTTCATGTGTTTTGAACGATGTATTCTAAATGCTATAACTTGAGATTCCCGGAGTATTATCTCTTAACCATTGTAGAATTTTATGTGTCTTAATACTAGTGTTTATGACATTTTGTAGTGGGTATCAACCTATTCTCAACCTTGCAATCTCATTTGACACTCATTCCCCACTCAATTCTTTCACAATTCAGTTATGTGCACCCATTATCTTTTTGAATGTTGCCAAAAGGGGGAGAAAACATCAATTGTGCATAAATTGAAATTTTTGTCATCATCAAAAAGGGGGAGAATGTTGGGTTCTCATATTGGAGAATGTTGGGTTACAACAAGTGCTTAAATGTTTTTGATGATGAGCAATACTAATGATGTTATGTGAAATGTTCACAAATGGTATGTTTGTTTTTGATGATGAACATTTCATGAACAAGACAAAATGATGTGTTATGAATGTGTGAAACATGATGAGAATGACAATTGGATGCAAATGAAACACATGTTTTATATGTTCATTATATCTCACTAATTATGTCTTTTAATGTAGGTGAGATTCCATGCAAGACAAAGCCCAAAATCCAAGTGCAAAAGAACAAGACAAGTTGCTGAAATAGTGCACCTGTCAACAGATGACAGTGCATCTGTCAACAGATGAATAGTGCATCTGATGCATCTGTCGACAGATGATTTTCGCCTGTCGACAGATACACTCAGAAATCTATTTCCAGAAAGCCCAGTCTTCCGGTTCTTGCAAACCTGTCAGCATCTGTCGACAGCAGCAAGTCGGCTGTCGACAGACGGAGTTTTGGGAAGATCTAATGGCCAGGATATGATCTATATTTTGGTGTTTCCTTTTAGCACGACTCTCTATGCTTGGACACCACTATATATGGATCATATGAGGCTATTTTCGCAGCAAGGAGCCACCATACCAAAACCCTAAGCAAAGGTCAAGATCAAGGCTTTCTTCCTGCTGCCCTGCTTCATCTCTCTGCCCAGAACAAAGAAGAACAACCTTCCAAGCGGAGTTGAAGCCGGTTCGTCCGTGGTTCAAGCTTCTCCATCAACTGATACCTGTCAAGACGAAGCTTGGAGTCTTCTGGACGACCAACGAGAAGAGATCTACATCGGGATTTGATTCTTCATCTCTAAACTCTTCTCCTTTCACTACTTTCATATATCTGTGTGTGTGCACTGATTTGAGATCAGTACGTGGATGTTGTGGAAGTGTGGTTTGTTGTTCTGATTGCGTGTTTGCATCAGACAACGTGTGTGTGGTGTGTTGGTCAGATCAAGGCTAGAGGATCTGATCTTTTGGGGACTTGATCTAGCGTGTGTGTGTGTGGTTGAGCCGGTGTGCTCGTGTGTGTGTTGTACTCAGTTCTTGAGTAGTGTGTCCTCACTGTGTGGGGGGTGGACGTAGGAGTCACGTGGTGTGATCTCCGAACCACCTAAAAAATCCCTTGTGCACTGTGGTTTGACTTGTGGTTTGCACTGTATTGCGCTAGATGCATGCATAGGGATTTGTCTACACACTAACTGTTAGTTTGCTCACACATTGCATCAGATCAAAGGGGTTTTAATTGAGTAGATCTTTTAATCCGAAGTAATTTTAAATTGCTTAAGTTTCCGCTGCAAATCTATTCAACCCCCCCTTCTAGCTTTGCCATAACCGAATATTCGATCCTACATCTCCCATTTCTTTTGTTTCACTGGTTGATATCCAAGCCCATGCCTTGTTACATTAACATTTACACCCAAAACAACATCATGACTTGTTTCCTTTACAAATCTGTGAGATCTTTAGATTTTGTTTTAATTCCTTTCAGTTTGTTCCAACTTTTCTTTATTTCTTGATGTTCATTTGTAGGCCTTCAAGAGAATCAATTAGGCTTTGTTTTTCTTTTTCTCTCTCTTACAGCTTTCTTTCATGCAATCCATTTCCTCACTGTGAGCTTCCTCATCAATTTTCATCATTTCAATTTCTTTATTTAGGATTGCAATTTGTTCATTATTGGATGTGCTATGAACAAGTGAATTGATTTCTTTTTCAGTGCTTTGTTTTCAGACTTAAACTCACAAAATTTCTCAAAAAGCAATGTGTAAGCCTCTTCCCATTCATCTACAGTATAGTTCTCAAAGGAAGAGTTACCTCAGTGAAGTCCTCACTTCTTGCCATTAAACAGTGAACATCTTCATCTCCTGAATTTGCATGTGAGTCCTCATCTTCGTCTTCATCACTTCAAGTTGCCAGCATTGCCTTGGCCTTTTTGAAGGTAAATTTTTCTTTCAATTTCTTCTTGAGCTCTGGGCATTCTCCTCTCATATGCCCTGGTTTCTTGCACTCATAGCACACAATAATGTCAGATTTCTTGTTAGACTCAAATTTATTTGAAAAATCTTTCTTTTGAAAGGATTTGGAGTTACCTGAGCCTTTCCTTTTGTACTTAAGGAATTTCTTGAATTGTCTAGTGAGTATGGCCATTTCATCTTGCTCACTATCACGAGACGTTTCAATGTCATCACTTTCCTGTTGTACATCCTTTTGGGAACTTGAGGAATTTTTATTGGAAGCTTTTAAAGCAATAGATTTTCTTGGATTTTCTTCAATTTCTTTCCTCTTTATGTTTATTTCATAGGTCATCAATGAACCAATCAATTCATCCAATTTCATCCTTGAAAGATCTTTAGAATCCTCAATGACAGTGGCCTTAGTATTCCTTGAGGATGGAAGAGACCGAAGTATCTTCCTAACTAAGTCATTTTCTGAGTATTCTTTCTTAAGACCTTTCAGCCCGTTGATTATTAACATGAATCTTGCAAACATATCTGATATGGTTTCATCATTTTTCATTATAAACATTTCATATTCAGATACTAGCATGCTTGCTTTGGTTTCTCTTACCTCAGACGTACCTTCTTAGATGAGTTCAAGCTTGTCCCACATCTCTTTTGCTGAGGTGCATGTGGTGACTCTTGAATATTCCTTGGGATGTACAGCGCACTGCATCATGTTCAATGCGCTCCAGTTGAGAGTTCCTTTCTTGATCTAGTCTTTTGTCCACGTATCTTCATCCTCAGGCAGCACATATGCTTCTTTGCTAACGATCTTCCAAAGCTCAAAGTCTTGAGCTCTTAGAAATACTTGCATGCGATTTTTCCAGTACGGATAGTCAGTGCCATCAAAGAAGGGTGGCCTGGACATCGAGTGTCCCTCAGCTATAAACCCCTTGTTAGATTCCATGAGATTGAGAATCTTCTGATCGTAAGATCAAGCTTTAAAAGAAATAAATCGGAGAAACCTCTCTCTGATACCAATTGAAAGATGCGCGGAATTATCCAATATGGTAATCTAGAAGGGGGGTTGAATAGATTACTGGAAACTGGAAACACTATGGCCTTCTTTTCAATGGAAACACATACTTATCAAAATTTCAAAGGAATTTAATTTGAATTTGAATTGCTGAGTGTGTGTTTGTTGTGAATAAAACATGAACAACCTATCTAGCTTGTGTAGAATAAACATGCCTACCAATCATCTATCGTGAAAACGTGCAAACCATAGGACACGAGGATTTAAGGTGGTTTGGAGTACACAACTTGAGAATCCTACATCCACCGTCCACACACACACGCAGAACGACTGCTTATGAGCAAGTTCAAACACTACAACACACACACACCACGTTGTCTGATGCAAACACACGATCAGAACAACACCACATACGTAGATCAAGCACAAGAGACGCTTGACCCACTGTCACACACACAGAGTATGAAAAAGTAGAAGCAGAGAAGAGTTCAGAGTTGTAGAATCAAATCCTGAGATGGAACTCTTCAAGATGGTCGTCCAGATGAACTTCAAGATCTGTCTTGACAGGTATCAGTTGATGGAGAAGCTTGAGAGATGGACAAACCAGCTTCAATTCCGTTTGGAAGATGGTTCTTCTTTCCCTGGACGGAAGGTTGAAGCAGAGCAGTAGGGAGAAGCTCTCTCTCTTGGTTTTTTTTATTAGGGTTTGGTATGGTGGCTTCTCTTGTGCGAAAATACCTCTAGATGTTCCTTATATATAGGTGTTCAAGTATGGTAAGATGTGGTAAAACGAATCACCCAAACAAGAAACATATCCAAATCTCAGATCTTGAGGTTTCTCTTCATCTGTCGACAACAGCCTATGCATCTGTCGACAGGTTCCAAAAGGTTTGCAAAATCTAGAGCACTAGACTTCTGGGAAACAGTTTCCTTTGTGTAGCTGTCGACAGGCGATCTAGATCTGTCGACAGGTACTGTTGTCTTGAACTTTGTCTTGTCTCCTTGTGCTTGGCTGTCGACAGGGCCTTGTAGATCTGTTGACAGGCATTTGTTTAACTTGAGTTTCTTGACATTTTGCTCTGGAATTTGGTACATTTTTTTGCATACATTCACACCTAGATTTAAGAGCATTGTTAGTGAGATATAATGAACATTTAAATAGTCAATTGACACATGTTCTTTCTTGATTATCATTTGATTGAGTTTGTCATTTTCATCATGTTTCACATAGTCACATAACATCAGTTTTTATTGTTCATCATCAAAAACATAACACATGTAAACCCAACAGTGTGAGGCTGGGGGGCTAGGAAACCTTAGCCCAACAGACCTATGGCGCGCTCATTAAGAACGTGACCAACACAGGCATTGTGATCCTTAATAAATGTGACCACTGCTACGTCGCGATTCAATGCCACTTTACGTGGGCACGGCTACATGCGCGCCACGTGGTGCATGCAAGAGCGACGCGGATTAATTGTAACGGCTAGGTACGTCACGTTTTAAACGTGACGGCCTAATACGTCGTGATTTAGCCTGCACTGTGTTTTGGCTCTGGGCCTTAGCCAAACAGTGCAGGTTGCACTATTCGACTGGAGGGTGTAGACGATGTTTTTCTTCAAAACACGATCCCACAAAGAAGATGATTTAAAAATAAATAAACTATTTTAATGATGATGAAAAGAAGTGGCGAAGAGGGGTGGAAAGAAAAACAAACGTGCGTGTGTGCACAATATGGAGTGTGTGATCGCCAGACACGCGAGGGTGTCGAAGGAAATGGGCGGAAAGGAAAAGTGCGACACCAACCTTCACCGGAAGATCGCGGGAGAGTGCGTGCGGGGTCTTCTTACTCCTTCCACCGGCCGGTCGGCAAAGAATATTTAGCTCCGATTGAGGTTACCTTGCAAAAAGCACAAACAAGAAAACATGTGACAGATTGATTAGACTTTGGGTGTAGTAGAAAAGCATGAAGGGAATGAAATAAAAAGCATTAAATGGGCGTTAACACACCTCGTGGGGTGGTGTTAAACCCCTAAAAGAGTGGGAAAGGAGAAAATGTTGTGTGTGTGTGAAAATGTTGTGATGAATGAAATGCAATAAGTGAAATAAGAGAAGTAAAGTGGAGGGAAAATGGCAATGTGAAGCCACTGTTTGGAGACAATTGGAAGAAGTGGATGAAGTGGATGAAGCACCTCCCTGTCGCGCTCCAACGGAATGAGGAAGACGGACGCTTGAGACTCCGAGGATGAAGATGTGGGATGGCTTGAATTGAGGTCACTTCTCCTTAGCTTCGGAATGCGGGTCTCCGATCCGGCAGGGCTTCGTCGTGATGCGTGGGTCCCTCCCCAATCCGATAGGGCTTCACCTTAACCTTAACCCTTTTTTTTTAACCCCTCAAAACAATGGCCTCGGGGGTCCATTTATAGAAAAAATTCTTTGAATCGCGTTGGGTACAGTGGACGCCTATATGATGAATCGCGTCGACTAAAGTGTCGCTATTTAAAAGATCCGCTTTGTAACGACCCGACCTCCCGGACCCCTGCCAGGGACCCCCGAAGGTCGCGCCGCCACCCGCGGATTCGAAGACCCAGAAGGGTTAGAATTTAGTCCAGTGAGATAAGCAATGAATTCAAATAACTATAATAATAAAGTTCGTATATTAATAAAGAAATTAAGTACAACATGTCCTAAATAAAAGTACAGGTATAGAAAGAAAGCGCAGTCCTTAAGGGGCATACCCTGAGGACTTGCAAAAAGGCCACTCTCAACTCACACTACAAGAGCACTCACACTCACAACTCACACTGCTGGCAATGCACGGTGCAACAAACCGCCACCACGACCGTCCGGCAACAAACTCCTACGACAGCTAGTCCCTACCTGAAGAGAGTAGGGGGTGAGCCTCACGAACGAGGCTCAGTAGGGATTACCAGTCCCTTACCAGCCAGAGAAGCAGGAACTCCAACAAAGCGGAAGCAAAACTACTCTACAAAGTAGTAAAGCGAGAAACACCTACTGCAGAGAACTACAAAGTAGCGGAAACAAAGAAACGCCTCGACCACAACCCGGATCAGGCCAAAGACGACTCCCACAGAACCAGCGGAGTCAAACACATGCGGAAACAACTAGATCAATGCCATGACCTGCAAACAGGGTCGGGCCAGAGCAACACAATGTGGAAGCAAACCCTCAGCACACACCCGCCAAGACAAAGAAGCTCACGGAACACCGGAGCGACCACGTGAGACCAGAGTCTCACGACACAAGCACCCAACATCCCAGACCCCCACGAGGTCGGGAAGGAACAACTCGGTGTCACCATGAGAGACACTGAGCAACCGCGTGAGAAGCACCGTCTCACCACAGACACGGCCACCTCAGACCTCCACCAGGTCAAGGACCCACAAGCAGAACCACCCTGCACCTCGGACACTCCACGAGGTCAGGGGACTACAGCCACCGGTGCCACCACGAACGGCACCAAGGAACGGGTTACTGAACCCACAGTTGGGTACCTGCACAAGGCACCCCGAGAGAACCCGCAGAGCGAAAACCACTAAACACGGCCCAAGAGGCCAAACCAACAAGGCCCACAGAATAGACACGGCTAGGCTACAAACACCGTGCAGGCTAGGGCGATGAGAAACCCGAACTCGGAAACAGCGTGTGATGCAACGTCACAGCAAGACAACCAAGCCACCGCCACAGGAAACTAAGAGAGGGACACACAGTCCACCCCTCTCTCTCACCAGCCACTGACTCCTGCCTACGACCTCCCTAGGTAGAGTGAGACTAGCGAGTCACAGCAAAGAACACAACCACAAACATCGTAGTCCGGTCGAACTGCGGCCCCATGCCTGACCTCCCTACGTGGCTCTAGAACCAACGCAGAGCGAGGCAATGAGAAGGACTAGCTGGTCCGCACCAGAAGAGCGCCTCAACCACCTCGGAGACCTAGACCAGCTAAGAGAGCTCTACAAACGACTCTGCACCACTGTCCCCACTGTTTTCCCCTTTTGCTCCAAGCCCGTGACTTGAGCACGCCTGCCGCCCGGAGAACTCCCTTAACAGACGTGCGGGGCTGGGGGTCCCAGGTAACGGTAACAACCTATCTCGCAGACAAGCCCTCAAGTGCTGAGCACCGGGCGAAAGAGAACTGGCGTGGCAACCACCAACAGAAACAGCACAGCTAGCTTGTAACCAAGACAAGCCCAATGGGCACAGGCACGCACAGCACCCCTTCCGGAAACCTCCAGAAGGGCCATCTGCCAACGCCGGCACACAAGGTACGGCCCGAGAAACTGGAACACCACCAAACAGAATAGAAACTATCTCTCTTCTAATAATCGATTGACCGACAGACAATCGATTATTAGACAAACGCTAGCCTCCTAGCACCGCCGCTAGGACAAAGCTACGAAGGTGTCACCTTTGGTCACTGAATGCAGGGAGGCAACCTACCGCGTTCCCACCAGAAGGTCCTAAGGGCACACCCTACCCTGGGGCACACGCTGACACGCCAACTGTGGCAACAAAAAACACCCGAGGCAGACCAGATCTTGTCGCACCCTCCTAAGCCGTCGTGATACTATCGTGACGGTCAGGGCCACCGCGACAAGACCAAGGTCGTGTCAGGGAAGCGCACCGTGAAAACACTCTTGTAGTGATAAGAAAATAGGCCATAACAACCTTGTCACGACAAGGCAGCGTGTCGCGACAACAACCTTGTCACGACAGGCAACCGGGTCGCGACACGACCCTTATCGCGGTGGCCACCCGGGCCGCGATAAGGTCACGTCGACTAGGGCAACGCCTTCCCTGATGTCGCGATGGGCTCGGCGGTCGTGACATCAGCTGGAAGACCGACCAACGGGATCCACATCCCGTGATCGCCCACAAATGCTACTACTAGCACAACACGGAGAGGGGAGCATGGTGAAAGCAGTAAAGACATGTAATCACACACAAGGACCTCCAATTGCTCGAAATAGAAAGAGTTCTAGTAATCCCTACTGAGAACAAAGAACCAAACCCATGGAGGGCCTTCACGACACCACGGCCGACTCCTCCTTGCTCCACACGACGCACCACCGCTCTGCACGAGCCGCCGTCGCTCCGCCAAGCCCAAACCGCCGGAGGAGGAGACGCAGAACTTTTCCTCCTCGGGGAGGAGAAGGAAGGAGAAAAGCCAAAAGAGGGGGAAGGTGCGTCGGCCAAGGCTTTTAGCCTTCGGCCCCTAAGACGCGACGCGACGGGGCATTGTGTTACCAACCGTAACGCGACGGCCGCCCAGTCCGCGACCAGATCGTGCCCATCCTGGGTGCCGCGACAACCAGACATGACAGACTTCCACGCCTGCCATTCTGACAAGCGTCAGATGACCGAAAAGCATAAAGCAGTCGCGACCCGTTGACCGGGAGTGACAAGAATGCAACGCCAAAGGCGGTCGCAACATGGATGATTATCGCGATGGGCACCTCCGTCACGACAAGGTCAGTCATCCCACACACAACAGAAAATCGGAAAGCTCGAGATGTTACAATACATCCAACAAAAAAATTAATTTCGTCCTCGAAATCAAGGGCGAAACCCAGTCGGGAGAAAACAACAGGTGCAAAGGACCACTAAGTCGCATCGTGACTTCCTGGTGGTCACCACCACGACCCTGCCACAAGGAAGTGCCTAACCAGACATTCGACAGCTCACCAAGCGCACACCAACTAGCACAGAGCACACAAACAGATGTCGACACCTCCACAGCACGGTGTGCACCAAGCCGACCAGAAAACACTGAAACCACCAGCCGGAAACCACGCGACTAAGCCCTCAACAGACCATGCCGCTGAGACCAACCAGTCAGTAACTCACTCTACTACCAACAATAAGACAGAGGTCCCAGCTACTGACGACAACTGAGGAAAACACCAAGAGGTCATCCTTAAGACTCCTCTAAATGGCTACACACAACTAGCAGCAGCTAGCACCTATGGCAAGGCCAAACGAGAGTTTCTTAATGGTGACCCAAAACCAAGTGGAAAACACACAGGTGGAGAAAACCATGGCAAGCTAGGCAGTGTCCGCCGGCACCACTAGATCTCACCTAGATCGTCCTCATGGTCCGACGAGGACACACAACGACTGTGGAGCCACAGAAAGTTAAAACACCCACTCCATAGGCACACGCACAAAGGCAAAGCCAAAGAAGACGTCTGATGTTGGCAAGGCCAAGCATCCCAAGACATCGACAAACCGCACGAAAATCGAAACAACAGTAGAGGTCGAGGACAACACATTGACCTCAAAGGGACCCAAACCAAAACAGGGTACCCCAACCGAGCACCCTCGCTCCTAAGCGAGAGGGCAAAACTCGAACACAAGCCGAAACCAACACATGGCATACCACCGATAGGGCTACCTAGACAAGGCAAAGCAGCCACCCCACAGTGGTAACGGTACAGCCACAAGGCACGACCAGCACAAAGTGTCCCAAAGGCAGAAAGCTCAACGCCTCGAACATCGAACAAACTCACGAAACGACACACGAAGCTCAAGCGGCACAGCACACGGTGCTAACACAAGCACCAGGAGCCACCCAAGGTACAATACAGTGCACCCAGACTCCAGACGGAACAAAACAAACCACCTAACCATGAGCACATGGTGCCACCACAAGCACCAAAACCAGGCAAGGTGCAACATAGTTGCACCACAGGCCGAAACAACACAAGCTAAAAGGGAGGAATCTCCACAGGAGACCTGCCAAAAGCCACACGCAAGGAGCCGCAAGCCAAAAAGGGCAGGACAGGTCACACCGGCCCTGATCCCTTGAGGCACAACGACACGAAACATCGAGACAGAACAACGCTCAAGGTGCAGTACACAACTGCACCAACGGCCTGAAACGACTCAAGGCCAACCGAAAGGGACTCTCCACCAGAGACCCGCACAGGCAAAACACGTGGAGAACCAGCAGCTTCAAGAGCGCAACAATCACGTTGGCTCTTAGAAGCACAACACACAAGGCACCGCTCCCACCACGCAGGCGGAGAGGGCCACACACCAAACAGCGACAAGTACCTCCAAGCATAGCTGAGGCACAAGCAAAACACACACCGAGCAATGCTTGCTCAAGCAAGCCAAACAGAAGAACACCCAGTGCCGCCTCACACTAAACACAGGGCACGCTGCCCTACATCGTCCAGTCAGGAGACAAGGAAACAGCACAGCAAGAATCAGGACAATAGGTCACCACAACCTATCGCACCACAAAGAAACCACGCGCACGAGGGGAGCAACCAACTCAACCTCAAGGCAGCACAAGGGGAGGGACCTTCGCCACAAAGGTTTCCACGGTGCGTAACATGGCATCAAATGCCATGTGAAAGCACCACCACCCTGAGCAACCAACGGAAAGCAAGGGAGGAGAACTCTCACAAGAAGTCTATTCCACACGCAAGGGGAAACCACTAAATGAGATTGGCACTTCCACAGAAGTACAACCAGCCAGACACCCATGGCACTCACCAGACTACCATCTGGCGGAGCCCACAGGGTGCGAGAAATAAAGCAAACCTCCCGACCATGGGGACACACGAAGTCCCACCAGCACGGCCGAGGACACACAAACGAACAGAAAGACAACCTGGCCAGCACAACGGCCAGACACACGGTCAAGGCACCACACCTTGGCCGACAGCACCCAGGTAGACTGTAACATGGACAGTCCAACCGGCAACGGCGGCAGCTCATCTCCACAAAGAGAGAGCAGCGACAAACAAAAAAAAAAAACAACACAAGGTAGCTTGGGGAGGACCTCCACCCAAAGCGCCAAGAGCCGTTCTGGGAACCATCACCAGAACGCAGCCCAAACAAACGGCCAACAGAAAGAACACAGCAGACAGCGGAAGCAACACAAACTGGTTCTGGGAGAACCACCAACGCGCCGTTCTGGGAAAACCCACCAGAACGCAACGGCCAACACAACAGCTGCATACCTCAATCCTGAGGTAGCACAACATCCGGTAGAAACAAGCCCGGAGCAGTCCTGAGAGTGAACCTCACCAGGACAACAACCAACAGTTCTGGAAAACCGCACCAGAACACAGGGCAACCAAGCGTTGCACCCCAACCTTGAGGGCAACGCAATGGCAACCAACCAGACAACAGAGACCTCAAACCAAGGAGGCAACATAGCGGAAGACTTCAACGAGCACAGAAGCAGTCCCAGAGGGAGAGGAACTCTCACTAGGACAACAACAAACAGTTTTGGGAAACACCACCAAAACACAGTAGCCAAGCGATGCACCTCAACTAGAGGGCATCGCCGTAACAACCAGAAGCGAGCACAACAAAGTTCTGGGGAAAACCTCACCACCACCAGAACCAACAGAGAAGATCTCCGGGAGCACCTCACTAGAGTTCACAACCAGTCAGCACCAGGCTGACAACAACCACAAACAGGTGTCGCAACGCTCAACCAGTGGTGCAACACGGCACGCAAAGCATCTACTTAGCTCGAGCAACGACGTCGACTGAGCAGAGCACAGCGCCCAATGGCACACAGGCACTCAAGGCCAAACACACAGCCAACAACACACACCCCAACAACAAGGGGACATCCGACAAGGACACATCCCAACAAGAAGGGGACATCCAACAAGGACACACCCCAATAGCCAGGGGACAGCCAACAAGGCAAGGACACCTTCTACCGGTTCCGCAGACCACAACCTTGCACCGGTGAAGGCCACACCACACGTAGGCTCTCTCAGCCTTCACGACACACCCACACGGACGCGTAGGCCAAGGACGAACCCAACCGCAGCACGAGCGAACCAGCAACCACGCTCGAAGCATACACACCCAGCAACAACAGCAAAACTCTTCTGTAGCTCACACTCGGACCCAACTGGAAAGCTAACCACCTGCAACAAAGACCAAATGCTCACCTAAAAGCAACTATACACGGACGGGCCAACAGCGTACTAGTACCTTTCTTTGGGACCGCCATAGTTATTAACCCATTACAAATCTCGTTGGACCCATGAGCTCTGATACCACTGTAACGACCCGATCTCCCGGACCCCCGCCAGGGATCCCCGAAGGTCGCGTCGCCACCCATGGATCCGAAGACCCAGAAGGGTTAGACTTTAGTCCAGTGATATAAGCAATGAATTCAAATAACTATAATAATAAAGTTCATACATTAATATAGAAATTAAGTACAACATGTCCCAAAAAAAGCACAGGTACAGAAAGAACGCACAGTCCTTAAGGGGCATACCTCGAGGACTTGCAAAAAGGCCACTCTCAACTCACGCTACAAGAGCACTCACGCTCACAACTCACACTGCAAGCAATGCACAGCGCAATAAACCACCACCACGATAGTCCGGCAACGAACTCCTGCGATAGCGAGTCCCTACTGAAGAGAGTAGGGGGGTGAGCCTCGCGAACAAGGCTCAATAGGGATTACCAGTCCCTTACCAGCCAGAGCAGTAGGAACTCCAACAAAGCGGAAGCAAAACTACTCTACAAAGCAGTAAAGCGAGAAACACCTACTGCAGATAACTACAAAGCAGCGGAAACAGAGAAATGCCTCGACCACAACCAGAGTCAGGCCAAAGACGACTCTTGCTGAACCAACGGAGTCAAACACATGCAGAAGGAACTAGAGCAACGCCACGACCTGCAACCAGGGTCGGGCCAGAGCAACACAATGCAGAAGCAAACCCTCGGCACACACCCGCCGAGACAAAGAAGCTCACGGAACCCCAGAGCGACCACGTGAGACCAGAGTCTCACGACACAAGCACCCAACCCAGACCTCCATGAGGTCGGGAAGGAACAACCAGGTGTCACCACGAGAGACACCGAGCAACCACGTGAGAAGCACCGTCTCACCACAGACACGGCCACCTCAGACCTCCACCAGGTCGAGGGCCCACAAGTAGAACCACCCTGCACCTCGGACACTCCACGAGGTCAGGGGACTACACCTACCGGTGCCACCACGAACGGCACCAAGGAACAGGTTACTGAACCCACAGTTGGGTGCTTGCACAAGGCACCCCGAGAGAACCTGTAAAGCGGAAACCACTAAACACGGCCCAAGAGGCCAAACCAACCAAGCCCACGGAATAGACACGGTTAGGCTACAACCATCGTGCAAGCTAGGGCGATGAGAAACCCAAACTCGGAAACAACGTGTGAAGCAGCGTCACAGTAAGACAACCAAGCCACCGCCATAGGCAACTAAGAGAGGGACACACAGTCCACCCCTCTCGCTCACCAGCCGCTGACTCCTGCCTACGACCTCCCTAGGTAGAGTGAGGCTAGCGAGTCACAGCAAAGAACACAACCACAAACACCGCAGTCCGGCGGAACTGCGGCCCCACGCCTGACCTCCCTACGTGGCTCCAGAACTAACGCAGAGCGAGGCAATGAGAAGGACTAGCTGGTCCGCACCGAAAGAGCACCTCAACCACCTCAGAGACCCAGACCAGCTAAAAGAGCTCTACAAATGACTCTATGCCACTGTCCCCACCGTTTTCCCTTCTGCTCCAAGTCCGCGACTTGAGCACGACCGCCGCCCGGAGAACTCCCTCAACAGACACGCGAGGCTGGGGGGCCCAGGTAACGGTAACAACCTATCTCACAGATAAGCCCTCAAGTGCCAAGCACCGGGTGAAAGAGAACTGGTGTGGCAACCACCAACAGAAACAGCACAGCTGGCTTGTAACCAAGGCAAGCCCAGCAGGCACAGGCATGCACGACACTCCTTCCGGAAACCTCCAAAAGGGCCGTCGGCCAACACCGGCACACAAGGCAAGGCCCGAGAAACCGGAACACCACCAAACAGAACAGAAACCATCGCTCTTCTAATAATCTATTGACCTATAGACAATCGATTATTAGACAGATGCGAGCCTCCTAGCACCGCCGCTAGGACACGACCACAAAGGTGTCACCTTCGGTCATTGAACGCAGGGAGTCAACCTGCCGCGTTCCCACCAGAAGTTCCTAAGGGCACACCCTGCCCTGAGGCACACACCGACACGCCAACCTTGAACACGGAAAACACCCGAGGCGGACCAGGTCTTGTCGCACCCTCCTAAGCCGTCGCGATACCATCACACGGTCAGGGCCACCGTGACAAGACCCAGGTCACGTTGGGGAAGCGCGCCACGATAACACTCTTGTCATGACAGGAAAACAGGTCGCGACAACCTTGTCGCGACAAGGCAGCGCGTTGCGACAACAACCTTGTCGCGACGGGCAACCGGGTCGCGACACGACCCTTATCGCGACAGCCACCCGGGCCGCGATAAGGTCACGTCCGACCGGGGCGACGCCTTCTCTAATGTAGAGACGTGCTTAGCGGTCGCGACATCAGCTGGAAGGCCGACCGACGGGATCCACATCCTGTGATCGCCCACAAACACTACTACTAGCACAACACGGGGAGGAGAGCATGGTGAAAGCAGTAAAGACATGCAATCACACACAAGGACCTCCAATTGCTCGAAATAGAAAGAGTTCTAGAAATCCCTACCGAGAACGAAGAACCAAACCCATGGAGGGCCTTCACGATGCCACGGCCGACTCCTCCTCGCTCCACACGATGCGCCACCGCTCCGCACGAGCCGCCGCCGCTCCCCCAAGCCAAACCGCCGGAGGAGGAGAGAGGCGGACTTCTCCTCCTCGGGGAGGAGAAGGAAGGAGAAAATACAAAAGAGGGGGAAGGGGCTCCGGCCAAGGCTTTTAGCCTTCGGCCCCTAAGACGCGACGGGACGGGGCGTTGTGTTACCAACAGTAATGCGACGGCCGCCCAGACCGCGACCAAATCGCGCCCATCCTGGGTGCCGCGACAACCATACATGACAGTCTGCCACGCCTGCCATTCTAACAGGCATCAGATGACTGAAAAGCATAAATCAGTCATGACCCATTGACCGGGCGCGACAAGAACGCGACGCCAAAGGCGGTCGCAACAGGGATGACTGTCGCGACGGGCACCTCCGTCGTGACAAGGCCAGTCACCCCACACACAATGGAAATCCGGAAAGCCCGAGATGTTACACACTTGATTTGCCAATCATAGCCTATAGCTAGGATTGAGAATCGCATCTGGTATAATCGCCACATTTTCCAACTAAATTGATCTTGATTTGACAGATGGTCTTGAAATGCGGCGACTTAAGTGGACGCGATTCCATTTCGTCATGATTTGAGACATGGGGGCTCTTAAATGCGTTTGAAACATGGCGTCTTAAGTGGACGCGATTCTATTTGCCATGATTCAAGACATTGGGGCTCTTAAATGCCGTGACTTTAGGGGCATGGCTTAGGTTTAGGTTCTGAATCGTGGCGGCTTGGTCGGACGCGAATCAAAATAGAGTAGGTTACAGAAAAGCAAGTGTGACGCACGTCGGCTTTACCTGCCGCGTATTATGCACCCAAAAGGGCATCCACTGTACCGGATGCGAATCATTTAAGTTCAACAGACCCCATTAGACCCGTTTAGAAAAATTCCTAAAAATCCTAGAAAAATCCAGAAAAATAGGAAAATCACTCAAGAGGTTAATTGAAGAGAGCCATTTTGAGGCATTGCGTTGTAACATGAAATTTGCTTGATATGATGTCAAAATGGCGTGTCTACAGTTGCCTCACCTTGGCGTCTACTTTGCAAGGAAATGGAGCGAAATGGAGTGAAATGAAAGTAATGGAATGGAGTGAGGTGAAGTGGAATGACTAAAAAGTAGACGCCAAGGTGTGATGAGACACGTCCCGACAACATATGACGAGAGCTGTTCTTCAATTCAAAGCGAAGCGGCTTTCAGAAAACCTTAGGAGAAAACTCAAAGTCTGGACGAAAAGAGAAGGAGTGTGCACGTGGGCACGGAAGGGAGAAAGATCAACTTCCAGTGTTGGGGAAGTACCTAAGGACACAATCTGTTAGGTTGCACCATCGAGGGCATTTGCCACTGCCTCTGGTGGATCTTAGGGAGTTTAGATGAATTGAAATAGGAATCCAAAACAAATGAGTTTCTCGAAAGATGATCTCCAAACAACAACACAATGAACTGAGTACTTGACTTGGAGTGGAATATTTCATGTTAATTGGATTTGAGGAACAAGTGGCTCTCTTCAGTTAAAAACGAGAGTGATTATCCGGAATTACAATCAAAATCTTACATGATGCATGTTGGGCTAAAAGAAAAAGATTAAAACAAAAGAAAATATAAGATAATCAAGGATAATATTGCTACGGTGTCGAAGTCAAGATATCGATGGAACCATCATCCTTCCTCAACGCAACGGCCTGTCCTTAAGTCATAAGAATCCTCTGGAATCATCATTATTTTTTTGGCGGAGGAGGGGAACTCAAATTCCAGATTCATCAGAGCCTCAAGGTCCCTGATATGCTCTTATAAGGTATACCATATAGAAGAATGCAATATATACAATACTAGAAAGGGATTACCGAAAATGATCATGAATTGCACGGCGAGCAATGGGTCCAAATCCTGCGCTCAAAGATTCATCAGCATTGACAAGCAACATATAATACAGAAAAATGTGAAATTGAAGTTGCTTGAAAAATGTGGTGGGAATACTAGATGCCTTTCACTGACCTGAATCGTGTCGACTTTTCCAGACGCACTTAATCTTTACCTGCCGCAATAAAAGTTGGACATGGCTCCTTTAATCGCGTCCACTGCACTGAACGCGATTTAGGCCCTTCATCTGAGACTTGATTTCCTGCCCTGTTTTTGTCCTCTCCTCCTTTGTTGCATGAATCCGGGCTTGGGAGGCTATAAAACACCCCTTTCATGCTCCCTTCATGTTCTTTTCATGCTCTCTCCTCCCCCAAGTTTAAGGATCAAGCATTGAAGCAAGGAAGAAGCTTTGGAGAAGAAGGAGCTTGGAGCAATGGAGCATGGTGATGCTCCCCAATCCAAGAGGTCAAGAGAGGAAGGATTTCAAAGGTTGAGTCAAGTAGAGGGACACATCTGCAAGTTGGTTCACGCTAAATTGGTATGTAGATTTTGATTTTAAGCATTGATTCGATGTGTTCCTCAAGTGTTCTTGACGTTCTTTATGTTCTTGGCGTGTTCTTTCTCCCTTCTTTAAAAAAAAAATTTTCTTTCCTTCTTCCTCTTCCTCTTCCTCTTCCAATGATATGGCCAATCCATGCTCAACCCCCCCCCCCATGACCCATGTGCCATATACCCATCCCCATGCACCATGTCCAAATATCCCATGCACAGGACTATCCACTTTTCCTGGGTAACTGATGCTACATGCGCCTTCCATGGCTCTAGAAACTGACTGCTTCCATCACCCTGGACATGACCAACATCCTTAACAAGTGGGGGATCAACAACCTCACTGTCCATGCCAAAAGATACAATGAAATCCACCTTGACTGGGCGGCTCTGGGGGCATTAGTTGAACTTTGGCATCCTCAAACCCACACCTTCCTCTTCAAGACCTTTGAAGCCACTATCCTATTGGAAGAGGTTGAGATTTCGTTAGGTTTGAAGTGAATGAAACGAGGCGAAGAAGATGAGATGGCGATCATGCCGAGGTGCTACACGAGCAAGGCAGTGCTGGAGAGCTTCATGGATGCACGAGCGGCCCAAGATATCCAAACTGGAAAAGGTATCAACTTGCAAACATTGGCGGCTTGGACCATGAAAGAATTACCCAAGTCAAAAGATAATGAAAGGCTAGAGCAAGTGATGAGGGGATTTGCCATCTGCGTGGCAGGCGCACTTCTCTTCCCTTCAATCGATAATGTGCTGGAGGAGGATCAATTGGGTGCAGTGCGCGGCATTTGGGAAGGTGAAAGACTGGGACCAGCAGTGCTAGCTTTCCTTTACAGTGGACTGATGGCGGCGAGCTTGGGTAGGCCTCCTTACGGTTCTATGCTCTTACTCACTTGTTGGAATGACCTACACTTTAAGTTTGATTTGAGCAATGAGGTTCTTAGCTCGTCTAGGATTTTCTCCAAAAGTCTGCTCAAGCACT
This sequence comes from Colocasia esculenta, assembly GCA_014218235.1. Lineage (NCBI taxonomy): Eukaryota > Viridiplantae > Streptophyta > Magnoliopsida > Alismatales > Araceae > Colocasia > Colocasia esculenta. The sequence goes on from CM024755.1 coordinate 131,504,937, forward strand.
TGGATAACATAGTTGGCCTGGAAGGGCACATGGCTAACCGAGTGCCATAACTCAAACGCGGGCAGATTGGCACGATTACCTCCGAAGCGTGCCCAGGGATGCGTTTACTTGTACTCCGTCGCCACTTCTCACCAGGGACTTGCGGACATGGCTAGCACCCGGTGTGGACTTGCGGTTGATCTAAGTGTCCGAGTTCGTGCTTTACAATCCACACCGCTGCCTCTCTCAACTCGGGCTTCCACGGCGCAACTTTGAAGGGCCGTCTCACCTCTCGCCAATCAAAAGGTGGGACATCGGGACCAACAATGACGGCGAGGAGGTGGACACCATAAAGGCACTATGGAAGGTCTGCTCCTACGAAGGCTGGTCCCGAATGTGGAAGAAGTTGAGGATGACTAAATAGCTTATGTAAGGGAACTCGGAAAAATCTGGCCCAAGGTGGCTGTTTGTAAATGCCGGGATTGATTCCTCAATAAGAATTAAATCATGTCCTTTAAATGGCCAAATTACACCCTTATGCATGATTGTAACATCCAAACACTTTGATTTTTCTCCTCAAAAATAGTGCTCGGGTGGCCATTTTGAAATGTGTCCACTACAGGCGCCGCGAATACCTTCTTGCTACGCATCCAACATGGTCAACGCCTTTCACTTTAATCGCGTCCACTGGCCCCGACGCCTTTCTATTGTACTTCAAATATTTGAAAATCGCGCACCTTAAAGTCAGCATCGGGGCAATGATGATGCTCTGAATCGCATCGGCTAGGCCGGACGCATTTAAAGTTGGCGGTTCATATTCGCGTCCTCTGTACTAGACGCGATTTCCAATCACGCCGGAGGCTACAAAACACCCAAGGGCACCTCCTTCTCTCCCTTTTGCCTCTCAATCTCTCTCACCCCTCTCACTCTCTCTTTCTCTCGACTCTCTCTTCCTCCCTCTCTCTATTCTCTCTCTAGACTCTCTCTCACTCTCACTAGCCCGATGACAAAGAGGATGGCAGCGAAGCGGCAGCGGGGTGAGAGTTCATCGGCGATGGAGGAGACAGCGACGCTGGTGATGATAGACACGCTGGGGACAGACGCCAGTGCCATGGTGGCCGAGCTTCTAGCCGCCCCTGGAGAGCTCGCCATCGTGATGGAGGAGGAGCCGGCACCGGTGACGGGAGAAGGTGAAGCGGCAGCGATGGAGGAGGAAGAGGGAGTGGCGGATGATAGGGATTAAGAGGCGAGGAGATGGAGGTGAGGCCACCTCGATCAGGAGGCACCTCCATGACCGGATTCGATAAGTATCGAGACCCTACCTTTTGTGGTTTTGAGATGAGAGGAAGAGGGGAAGCATCATCGGCGCTGGAAGGGAAGAAGGATGAATCGCGTCGACTCCAATCGACGCGGTTCATGAAGTTGAATTGCGGTGGCGTTTCGGCTTTGAAATGTGGCCAACACAACGGACGGTTTTCAAAAATTGAACCACGGCCACTGTGTTGGACGCGATTCAAAAAGCTGCCCGAGGAAGGGAAATTGGGCCTGATTTTGCACAGTTTTGATCCTTTCAACTTGTACTGACTTATGTATGCTTTGTGCAGGGGATTATGAAGCCGACGACCCAATGGCCTCTTGTGTTGGCAGCATATCAGGGGCTCCCGGACTTCCAGAGGGAGTGAGTCCGGGGGATGGGGTTTGGGTCGATCTTGGAGATCGAGTCCTTCTATGTTGATAGCCCCCTGATATAGGAACTTAGAGAGATGTGGGACCGTGCCAGCAGGGCATTTCTTTTCCCTTGGGGGAACATGGTGCCCAGCCTGGAGGATGTGACATGGATCACGGGGTTGAGAGTGGATGGAGAGGCGGTGACAGGGGTCACATACGCCGATTACACTAAGTTCACATAGGATTTCCTAGACCTGGAGCCCAAGGGTGATGAGCTCGGCGACCGGAGGATGGTCGACCGAGTGGAGCTATTGGAGAGCTTGGGCCTCCGAGGGGTCAGGCAGAGGGGGGAGGGGATGCTGCAGGAGTTTGTGCAGCGGGCAGCGGGTCTGGCCTGAGTGGTGTACGGCCAGGACCCTGATGATGAGGAGAGGGTGGACAAGGATTTGAGGCGTTTCTTAGTATTTTTCTTGGGGAAGATGTTGCTGACCACGAAGGGAGATGGCATCCATTGCCTCTTTCTGGAGATCCTGGAGGACCTGGAGAGGGTCGTTCAGTACGCATGGGGTGCAGCCTTCTTGGCACACACTTTTGCAGACCTCTCCAGCGGCACGGGGAGGGAGACGACGGTGGGCAGTTTTGCACCCTTTCTTCAGGTACGACTCTTGTCTTTACATCTTTCAAATCCTGCACTTTAAAATTATTAGTTGGACTAATTAGTGTGTGCATGCTTGCAAGTGTGGTCGTACTACTACATTGCCTTAGGGAGGGCGACCGAGGTGCGTGCTGGCGCCCTGCCCCTCGCACGGAGGTGGCTTACAGCCGTGACGTCAGCTACCTTCTCCCTCCAGCTCGACCCACTACATCAAGACATCCGGGATTTCCCGGCACTCCTGGTACGTGCTTACTTTTATTTCATGCATTTGATATAAATTATTATATGTGACTAACCCATGCATGTGTGTAGGTTGTGTGGCAGCCCTACGTGGGCATGGGTGATGATAGTCAGCCATGGGTGGAAAGAGGCCGACCTCGGTTCGAGCATGACCATTGGGTTCACTGCCTGAACGAGATCGAGCCACTTCGCCTATGGCTGGCCACCCGCACCCTGGGGTTGCACCAGGAGTGGCATGATAAGACGGAGCCCAGAGGGATTGGAAGGAGTATGCGAGGAAAGGGCGAAGTGGGTGGACTGGCGTCTCTACTTCCCCGACCAGTACGTTGACTGGCAGCAAAGTGGTCAGCTAGTGGAGTCAAACGCACCTGACAGCCTCGTGTACCTCCAGCGCTTCTAGGAGGAGTACGGAGGCAGGGATTTCATGAGGCTGGCGAGGGTATGCACTTCTAGCCTTGAACCTATTCAATATGCTTTACATGATGATCTAATAAATGTGTGCATATGCAGGATGCTCGGGATGGACTCATTGACACTTTGCGTGCCCAGCTGGCGGGCATGGAGGTGTAGTTGGCTGAGGCGCGGGAGGCACTAGATGCACTGGTAAGTTTAGAAAAATCATACCTTTGCTTTATTTTATCTTACCATGTGCTAACTGGTTTCTGATTTGTGCAGCGTGCCGCTCAGACGATGGTGGAGCGTACCGATGCGGGAGGTGCCTCCACTAGCCGGAGTGTACCCGACCTGGAGATGACTTCACTCTGGGAGCAGCTGGCGGCAACGGTCGCCAGGGCGGAGGAGACAGAGTGCGACCTCATTGTACGGGTAAGTAAGCTGATTAAATATATATGTGTGAATTGAACTGTTTCATACTTACCTGTGATTGTTGCTTGCAGTCGGACGAGCTCCAGAGCACGCTCTTATGGGAGACGCGCACCAGTGCTGCGATGACCGAGTTGTCACAGCAGTTGGCTGAGCTACGGACTCAGGTCTCACAGCAGGACTCGGACCTGCCCCGTGAGGCATTGGAGCTGTGAGTGACGCTCTCCCTGGAGCGCAGGGACCACGAGCAGGAGCGTGCCCAGTGGGAGGCGGAGCATGAGCATTCGCATAGTTGCTGGAAGTAGGAGCGCGGCCACTGGGACCAGGAGCGGGAGCGGCTGACGCAGCAGGTCGTAGATGCACGTACGAGCTTGGGCATCTCCAAGCGCTTACTGAGGGAGGCAAAGGACCGGTACCGGCGTGGATGCGAGCGCGCCGTGCGGGAGGGGCGAGCCAGCGCCTACTTTAGGAGCTACTTGGTGACTTCCTCACAGTATCAGAGGAACATCCAGGAGGAGCGCGCCACCCAGGGCTCCATCGGTTCTCACGCCTTCATGAGGCTCCTGCCTCGCGTTCGGCTGTAGACCCCGGTGAGGCTGAGACCAGTCGTCATCACTAACAAGCAGAGCGTGGTGGCGAGAGTTAGGCCACCTGTCATGACTTGTACTTTTGCTTTTCCTTGATGATGATGTTGTGTGCCCGGTTGGGCACTTTATGATGTACTTGGGCTGGCCCCCCTTTTGGCCGCATATATATATATATATATATATATATATATATATATATATATATATATTATATATATATGTTTTTTCTGCTTTCTTCCTTTCTCGTGCCTGAAATTCACTTGAACAAACAAGTTAAATGTCCATTCTAGCTCAGCCCCCTGCCCATTAGGCGGATTAGGCTTCGTGATCTTGTCAAGGGGCTGAGCTTTTATTAATAAGGCAAAAGTAAAAGAACTCCATAATAAAAGAATGCAACATGCAAGCAAGCATATGCTAATAGGCAATTAAACATGAGCATGCGTTTGATGCATTCAAGCATGATGGAGTGTGACGATTTTTTTTTGGATTTTGAAGTATTTGATTTTTTGTGGCTTTCGAAAATATTTGATTTTTTTTGTTTTGAAATATGTGATTTTTTTTTTTGAAATATGTGATTTTTTGTTTCAAAATATTCTTTTTTGTAGATTTTGAAATATTCTTATTTTGTTTTGGGTTTTAGGGTATTCTATTTTTTTTATTTTGAAATGAGGGCCGCAACCCAGCATGGTCCCTTCTAAAAAAGATGCGCGGAACGAAGGGGATCTGCTCTAATTGGAAAAATCTGGTGCTTGGATCCTTCAATTACTCAGCCATCATTAAGAGTTCATTAACAAGTCTTGGGTGTGCTAGACAAAGGTTGGACGTGCTTAAGTGGTGCCTTCACCTGAGGTGGCTTTCGGCGACGTCCTCTTCAGTTGATCGTTGCCTTGCCTTGACCCTAAGGCATACCCGTGGGGGAGGAGGGAAGAAAGTATTGAGGAACTCTGCCAACAGCTTAGACGACCGGGGATACACTCATTCCTCTACCCTACACTCAGTGGGGTTCAGTCTTTTTGGCTTGCGGGGTTTTTAGCACGCTTACGACCAGGTCCATTTGGATCTCTGCGGGGACTTTGCCACTCTTGACGTGCTTTTTATGCATTTGATTTGCCAGGTTTTTGGCTCTTTTGATTTAGATTTGACATTGATTTTCTTTTCTTTTCCCCCTTGTTATGCCTTGACCTACACCCGTTTGAGCTTTGGGTAGATTCAAAGGTCGATCCCTCAGGTTTCCCTATCTTTTGGCGGACCGAGTGGAAAAGAGGCAGGTAATGCCCTAGACTCTTGATTTGGCATTGATCTTCCTTAGATTTTGTGCCTCTGGCTTTCCAGGGGTGGGCATGTAAGTGTGTGGGTGTCGACACCTCTAGCTAACCCACAAAGAATCAGAAATGAATTAACAATGATGACCTTTCATTTTAGGGTCTGTATACCATATTAATCCAAACACTTATCTAAGGGTAGTACTTTTTGAGATAAAGCCCATTCCAAGGGTGAGAGAGCTCCTACCTTCCACGTTGACTAGCCTGTACGCGTTGCCTGGATATGCTTCCTTAACTACGTACGGCCCTTCCTAGTTTGGTTGGAGTTTAGAACAGGGACCACCAGGTTTTACAAAGATTCTTTTCACTACCATCTCACCGACCTTGAACTTTCTCTCAATTACTTTCTTTTGGTGAAAACGAGTGAGCCTATTTTGATATGCTCTTGTGTGTTCTGCGGCGACCAGACGATTCTCACCTAGAAGTTTTAGTTGTGCTAGGAGCGATTCACGCCGCTCGTCGATTGACAAGTCCTTGTCAAGCTGGATCCTTAATGAGGGAATGAGAATCTCACATGGTACTACAGCCTCCTAAGTGAGGGCGAACGGTGTCTGCCCCATGGGAGTACAGATTGAAGTGCGGTAGGTCCACAGAGCTTCTACAAGCTTTTCTTGCCAGTCCGAGAATTTGTTAGCCTCACAGGTTTTCTTAACAATTTTGATTAGAGTTTTGTTCATGGCCTCTGCTTGGCCATTGCCTTGTGGATAATATGGTGATGAATGATGCAATGCAATTTTATACCTGTTGCAGAGGTCACACAGCTCTTGAGAGATAAACGGTGGCCCATTGTCGGTGATGATGGTACTCGGGATGCCAAATCTGGTGATGATGTTCCTCATGATGTACTTGCAGACGATTGTTGCCTTGATCTTCGCATATGCTTCGGCTTCCGCCCACTTGGTAAAGTACTCCGTTGCAGTGAGGATGTAAGATTTGGCTTTGTTCTGGGAGCTAGGATCACCAAGGGGACCAATGATGTCGAAAGCCCACATAGCGAAGGGCCATGGGGAGGATATTGGGTGGAGTGTCGAGGATGGAGAATGAATTTTGTCGGCGTGCAGTTGGCACTTGGCACACCGATGAACGAAGATAGAACAGTCCTCCTCTAGAGTAGGCCAATAAAAGCCATGCCTAAGGATCTTCTTAGCAAGCATTTGGCTATTCACATGGCCACCACGCACACCCGAATGTGCCTCCTCAACAACCTTCAAGACTTCATCATCGTCTAGGCACCTGAGCAAAACTCCACTGAGTCCCCTTCTGTAGAGTGTATTCCTAACCAGGGTGTACTTCTGGGACAATCTCCTTATGGCTTTCTTTTCATCACTTGTGGCTTCCTCAGGGTACGATTGATTCTTGCAATACTTAGCGATCTCATAGACCATGGCTTCTCCTCATCTTCCAACTCCTCTTCTAGCTTCAATAACATAATCTCAGTTTTACCCTTCTTTTCCAACTTCTTCAACATCTCCTCCTTGATCCAGAGAAAGATGGGGTCCTGAACAGCAGGGGTATTACGGCGTGCAATTTGAATGCTGTCAAAATCCCCGGGATAGCACATATTGAGAGTTGAAGCGATGGTAGCAATAGCATCGGCTAGAAGATTCTGATGACGAGGGATATGGACAAATACAAGTTTGGAGAATAGCTTGGCATAAGCTGAGGCAAGTTCTTGATATGGCTTGAGCTTAGGATCACAGGTGTGGTATTTGGTGAGCACTTGGCGCAAGACCAGTTGACTATCACCTAAATCCATAGATGGGTGACACCGTAGAAATGGGCATATTCAAGGCCCGCCAACAAAGCTTCATATTCGGCGATGTTGTCGGTGGCAGGAAAATCCAGTTTGTAAGCCCGTGGGAAGGCGACACCCTCAAGTGATAGTAGAGCAATCCCGATACCCTATCCTTGAGAATTCAGAGCTCCATCAAAATACAACGTCCACATAGGATCGGATTGGCTGAGGGACATTAATTCTTCATCTGGAAACTCTGAACGAACAGGATCAAACTGAGGAATAGGGTGGTGAGCAAGATGCTCTGCTATGGCATAGCCTTTAATGGATTTCTGTTGAATGTAGGTGATTTCAAACTAGGAGAGGAAGCTTTGCCAACAGGCTAGCCTATCAGTTACAATGGATTTTTCAAGGAGGAACTTGATAGGATTCATGCGGGCTATGAGATGGACTTCATGAGCAAGAAAGTAGTGCTTCAGTTTCTGCACTACCCATACGAGCGTGGCACATGTCTTCTCCATTGCGGTGTACCTTTGCTCGCAAGGATTTAGAAGTTTAGACAGGTAGTATGTTGTCCTCTCCTTGCCTTCTTCATCCACTTGTGCAAGGACAGCTCCTACCAAGTCCTCCATGACAGATACATAAAGAATTAGTGGTTTGCCTGGAGTCGGCGGCCTCAGAACAGGGGGACTAGCTAGATACTCATTTAGTCCGTCAAAAGCCGCCTGACACTTCTCATCCCAATTAAATTCGACTCCCGGCTTGGTGAGGTCGTAGATAGGTCTACACCTCTGCGAATGTTGGGAGACGAACCGGCGAATAAACTGTAACCTCCCGATTAATCCTCGAACTTCCTTCAAGTTCTTGGGAGGGGGCATCTCTCTTATCGCCTTTTCCTTATTGGGATCTATTTCTATACCCCTCTTGCTCACAATGAACCCTAAAAGCTTACCCTATGAAACACCAAACACACACTTCATGGGGTTCATCTTCAATTGGTATTCCCTGGACCTTTGTAGGACCTTAGTCAGAACCCCAGGATGCTCAACCATTGTCTTCGACTTCACCACCAGGTCGTCTACATACACCTCAATGAAAATATGGATCATGTCATGAAAGATAGCCATCATAGCTCTTTGGTAAGTAGCTCCAGCATTCTTAAGACCAACGGCATGACTACATAACAGTAAGGCCCCCACGGTGTAGTAAACAAGGTTTTCTCTTGGTCTTCCTCAGCCAACTTGATCTAATTGTACCCTGAGAAGCCATCCATAAAGGAGAGGGTTTCATACCCAGCCGTGTTATCTATGAGCACGTCGAGGTGAGGCAATGGGAATTCATCTTTAGGACACGCACGGTTGAAGTCTTGGAAATCAATACAAATTCTGACTCTTCCGTCCTTTTTCATAACCGGGACAATGTTTGCCACCCAATTCGGATATAGCACGACTCTAATGAACCTGGATTTGTGGAGCTTATCGACCTCATCTTTCATTTTCAAAGCCATCTGGGGTGGAAACGCCTCAACCGCTGCTTAATGGCAATGGACCTCGGCTTAAGTGTAAATCGGTGTTCAACAAGCGCAGTGTCCAAGCCAGACATATCCTCATAGCTCCATGCGAACGTGTCCTTGTACTCCCTGAGAACCTCAATGATTGCCTCCTCTTCAGCCGGTGATAAATTACTGCTTATGAGGACAGTCTTAGGGTCTTCCTCGGTTCCTAGGTTGACTTCTTTGGTGGCTTCTTCTACTGCAACTGACGGTTCATCAAACCTCTTCAACCCACTCGCCATCGCGTCAGCCTCGTCCTCAAATTCTTCATCACCTTCCTCAATTAGGTCGTCATCATCCATGATCTCATAGTCTCTGAACCCATCATCAATCAAGCACACTGACTGTTCATATTCCATTTTCGGTAACTGCAAAGGCTCCTCTACGAATTCAGGGATTGCTAATCATGCCTTGCATCTACGGGCTAGATCAGCGAGGAAACGGTGTGGAACTATCCTACCCTTGGACTTCTTTTCAGAGACTACCCCTAGCTTATTACTAACTTGCCTAGACTCGAACCACAACTACCTGAATTTACAGCAGAAGTAGTAAAGGTAGAATCTCACGTGGGGGAAGATGAAGGAGGATTTAAAGCAGTAGAAGAACTTCACCGTGTGGGGGAAGGAGAAGGAGGAGGAAAAATAGTAAAAATCCCCTACGTGGAGGGGAGTGGAGGTCCCTGTGTGGAGGGACGCAGAAGGTCAGTCACGGGACCGAAGAGAGGTGGCCCGCCGGTCGGGGGGCACTCGGAGGCGAGGAAGGAGGTTTCCTCGATGGAGATGACGGGGTCAGCCATTGTGGGGCCCCCTCGGTGCTCAGCACACACAGAGGGAGAGGGCGAGGTGAGATCGCCAATCTAGATAGCTGGGAGACAAGTGTGGGCTTGAGAGTAGAGGGGTCCGAGCAGGGAAGTCAGAGAGTGAATTTCTGCTCAGAAGAATGAAGAGAAATCCCCAAGTGGGGAGTCGGTGCCCGAAGAATGCTCAGGGAAACGAAGGAGGGCCAGACGATGGCCCGCAGCAGAGAGGGTGCAATACTTGGAGAGAAAAGGAAGGTGAGTGCATTGCTTAGAGAGAAGGAGGGAGTAGGCGCGTTGCCTAGAGAGCATGGGAGAACGAGTGCATTGCCTGAAGAAAAGAGGGGAGTAGGTGTGTTGCCTGGTGAGGAAGGGAGGTCGAGTGTGTTGCTTGAAAAAGAAAGGGGAGCCGGTGCATGGCCTGGAAGGGAAAGGGGATCGAGCACGTTGCTCGAAGGGGAGAAAGAAGTAGGCACGTTGCCTGGAGAGGGAGGAAAATCGAGCGCTTGCTCGGAGAGGAAAGGGGGATGAGCGCGTTGCTCGGAGAAAGAGAGAGAGTGGGCACGTTTCCCAGAGAAGAAAGGGGAATGAGCACGTTGCTCGGTTGGAGAGGGAGGTTGGGCGCGTTGCCCAGAGAAGAGAGGGGAGTAGGGGCGTTGCCTGGAGAAAGAGGGAGAGTGGGCGCATTGCCCGAAGAGGAAACCAAAGTGGGTGTGGTGCCCAGAGGGGAAAGAGAAGTGGGCGCAATGCCCAGAGAAGAGAGGGGAGTTGGCGTGTTGCTTGGAGAAAGGGAGAGAGTCGGTGCGTTGCCCAGAGAGGAAACTAAAGCAGGCGTGATGCCCAGAGGGGGAACTGAAGTGGGCGCGATGCCCAGAGATGAAATTGAAGTGGGCACGGTGCCCAAAGGGGAAAGAGAAGTGGGTGCAACACCTAGAGAGGAAAGGGAAGCGGGCGCGGTGCCCGAAAAGACAAGGCCCCCCTGAGCCTGGTTGTTGTGGGAGCTTCTTGTGTGCTCTACTCCGCCTCGACTGCCTGTTGCCCATTGGTGACTATTGCTAGCTGCTCAGCCTCTGCTGGTGTGAAAAGCTGGTCCAAAGTGATGGCAATGTCACTCATATCGAACCACTTGCTCCATTCTGACTCAGATTCACCCCTCTTGTTGTGCTTTGGTGGCCTGGAGTTGTCTACAGCTCGATATGTGGCCGGGGATGGGTGGTGAACAGGTCCAATAGTGATTGTGGATGTCTGCTCACTCCCTGGCTGCAGTGGACCTTTCTTGAAATGCTCATACAGGTCCATGTGAGAGGCTGCCTTGGTTGTTGCTTTGCCCTGCTTGGCCTGTATCCCAATCCTGCCTTGGGTCTCCTTTTACAATCTTTCACGGCCTCTGTCCTTCCCTGTAGCTGTGCCCCCAGCCCCTTGCCTGGCTGGTACCCCCATTTGCAGCATGATGTGCCAACCCTTCTTAGTGATGATCTTGCTTCTCCCAGCAGCATTAATAGATGACCTGATCGGGCCTGGGTACATGCTGGGTGCCTCTAGCACTGACATCAGTGGCTGATTTCTTGGCCAGATGGAAGGGACTGAATTATCAGTCATGGCGTCCACTTCCACAATTGTAGGCTTATTGGCAACCTTGACAACTCGCCCCTTGTAAGGAAACTTGAGGCATTGATGAACAGTAGATATAACGTTGCCAAGTGCCTGAATGAAAGGCCTACCCAAAATCATGCGGAAACTCGGGTCCATGTCCAAGATGTGAAAGTCCATTTTAGTAATGGATGGACCCAGCCCTATTCTCAAAGTAACGACCCCTTTTGGTGGCCTACTGGTGTTATCGTAAGCCGTGACAGTGATAGCAGAGGGTCAGATTGACTGTAACGCTACTCTGCAGAAATCTAATGTGTCAGAGGACACAACATTAATTGATGCCCTGGAGTCCACTAAGCATCGAGACACGCGGATCCCATTAATGTTGACTGTCAAGCATAGGGCGTACCGTTGAGACTCGGATGGTGCTAACTCATCTTCATGAAATTCGATGGTCGGGTGTGAGCTCTTGGAAGTCAGACAGCACTAATCTGATTTACTGGCAGATCTTCATTGACCATGACCTTTTGTAGATACTGCATGAGGGATTCCTGGTGCACCACTAACCTCTTGATCAGTTCTAGAATGGATATCCTGGCCGGAGTCTTGTCCAAGTGCTTTAGCAGATCATATTGAGTCCCTGGGATGGACTCCTCTTGCTGGGCTTCTTCTTCCTGGGGCACTGATATCCGTTCATGATGTTGGGGAAAGATTCTATTGAAGATGCGCCCACTCCAGAGTACCATCATTTCTTCTTAGCTATCTTCCCCTGTCGATGCCACAGCCGGTAGAACGGAAGGTGGAAGGGAGGTAGAAGGTTGAGGAGTGAATATTTGGTGTGGCAATTGGATACTCGCCGCACTCAGGGGTGGAGTGGAGATGCGGAAAAGGGGGCTTGGTGATTGGGGGTAATAAGGGGGGTGGTTGATGGCATGTGGAGGAGAGGTGGGTTAGATGATGGTGGTTGTGGGGCAGTGGTGGTAGGAGATGGGCGGTTTAGTTGTGGTGGTATGGTGGAGGGATTGCGTAGGAAGGGGGCTTGTGTGTTGGGAGGTGGTGGTGTTGTGGTGATGGTGGGTTAGCGGATGAGTGGGGGGTTAGATTGTTGGCTGGATGGTGTGAGACGATGGGTAGGGATGCATAGAAAGGAGGGTAGTGGGTTGGCAGGGGTAGGTGTATGGATAAAGGGGGGTAAGGTGAAAGAGGATTGGGAGGTGGATGCGGCGGATATTTCCATCGGCCGGCTGGGTGTTCTTTCACTGATGGGAGACGCCGTGAAGGCGTTCACTCGTGGATTTGGAGCCTGATGCTCCGGGAGGGGGTTCTGGATGATGCCCATGTTGGGCTACTACTGGGGTGCCTATGGTGGTTGTTGTTGTTGTTGGTCCTACCTGGGTGGCCCCCTTGCCTTCATCTTGGCAATATATTTCCTCATCTCCTCCCATTCTATGCCTCCATTGTCACTTAGGTTGTAGATGTAATCCTTGAAATGGAAGCACGCCTCTAAAGTATGGCCCGGTCCCCGATGAAATGCACAATACTGGGAGGTATCAACATTGGAACACCATTGTAGCCTTTCCCTCGGCAGGGTGAGCGCGTCGACGGCCATGATGGCATTGAAGATGTCCGGTAGGGTTTCCGGCAATGGGGGATAGTAGGTTCTCCTTGGGCCAGGGGGACGTCGAGGCTACTAGGGCTCATAGGTGCCTGGAGGAGGGACCTAGTTGTATTGGGGAGGTGCAGGAGCAGGCTGTTGTTGTTGGTACTGGGGAGGGGCAGGTTGCCGGTACTGGGGCTGCTGAGGCTGGCGATACTGGGGCTGTTGAGATTGCTGATAAAATTGGTTGGTGGGAGGCTGTTGGTAGCGGGGTTGCTGAGGCTACTAATATTGTCGAGGTTGTTGGGGTTGCTTGGGTGGTGCCTTGAACATTGGAGGGTTGTTCAGTTTGGGGGCCGGTTGCTAGGGCTGTTGGGCCCTGGTATTGGTGTTGTTGTTGGGGCAGTAGGTGGAAGGACTAGGATTGCCCATAGCACTCACCTGCTCATTTTGTATGACCCCCTCGGTCGTGGGATCGCCAGTAGGGGGAGCACCACTACCTTTCTTGAAGGTCCGGACCTTCGGCTCGAACATGGCCATGATCAGAGAGTCCTTCAGCTAGGTCTGAATGTATCAGGCTCTCTCATATAGTTCCTCCATTGTGGTCAATTTGTTCATAGCCAAAAATGCCTAAATTGCGGCGTAGCATTCGCCATGATCATCTTCACTTGCTTTGGCTTAGACAACGGATCCCTCAGTCTTTCAGCCAATGCTCTCCATCCATCGGCATCGGCATAATGCAGGAAATCCTCATCGGCCTTCATCCTCTCAACCATTAGATCAGTAATGGATAAGGCTAGACCAACCCTACCTCGGTACCTCTGCAGAAATTTCTTCTAAACCGCCTCGAAGTCATCAGCGTCTGTAGGCTCTAGAGAATAGAACCACTCGAGGGCGGGTCCGTCCAAAGATCGGCGGAAAAGGAAAGCAAGGGCACGGTTATCATTTTGCCAGAATGAGGATTCGTACATGAATTCTTTAATGTGTACGAATGGGTTGCCGGTGTCATTGTAACGGCGGTAGACCAGCAATTCGGAGGGAGGGAGATGGAAGACTCGCATAGAAAGGATAGCCAGCTCAAATGAGTCCTTGGGCGCGGACACCCTTTTCAAATCTAGCTCCAATCGACTTACCTTTGCCAGGAGGGCTTGGGTAAGTTGGTCAGGAGATGGTTTGGGAGGTACCCCAGAAGAAAGGTGGTGGGGGACATTTACTTGGGTAGAATAGTGAAGGGGAGGGGTGCCGGTGGGCGCGGAAGCATGGGCCGGGGCCCGAGGAAGGTAAGTGGGCCTTGCCACATTGGGGCCCGGCTAGACATGAGAAGGCCCTCCAACGGGGCTGTGGGGGCGAGAGTGGATAACAGAATTAGCCTGCGAGGGGGCAGGAGAGGCTCGGACCGTCGAGTCACGAGCAGGTTGAGTGTGAAAACCCGCATTTGCGTGGAGAGCTTGAATTGGATCGGGGACAGATTTCTCCTTGAGGGCAGCCTGGACCTCTTGAAGCTGAGAAGCGTGGAGGCTTTGAAGGATGTCCACAAGTTGGGACAGATCAATCGGGGTGGAGGCATTTGCAGTGTCATGCCTCGGTGAGATGTGAGGGGCCTGAGCATCATCGCATTGACATGCGAGGTAGCAGGACCAGCATAAGGTGTATTAGGAAGGCGTGGAAAGGGTTCCAAGGAGTCATACATATCCTTATGGGTGTCATCATGGTAGGCCATATCTTCGTATTCGGCCATTAGAAGAGATCGGCCTGCACGAAGCCGCATAAATTCACACAAACAAATGTGATATAACAAGCAACTAGCAAACAACTACTCAAACAAGTTTGAGAGAAGAAGTTAATGGCTTTTAAATCACACAATTGGAGATGCTTACGTCCACTTAATTGTTCAATAAACTTCAATGTGGATTTTAAGTGAAGTATGTCACTCCAAGTGGGTGTGGGCCTAAGTGGGTAAGATGAGAACTTCGGGCCCACTAAGCAACTCCCTCTCACGCAATGGGTGATCTAGCTTGGGTCTCCGGGGTGGTACAACCTGCTCGGTCCGCCGTGAGGGAATACACGGGGTATGGAGACTTATGAAGATCCCGATGAGGATTCTCTAGCCCAATGAGACGGAATGCCCAATGGGGAGATAGCCCTCACCGAGAGAGGTGTGCGGATCCTAGGAACAGGAGGGAAGGAGGTCCCTCAGCCGAAGTATGCCCTGCAAGAGATGCACAATGCAAGAGGGGACAAAAATTGAGCCTTCTATGACAGACTGAATCGCGTCCAGTACAGTGGACGCGCTTCAGTTTAATCGCGTACGTTCAGTTGGCCGTGGATCTGACATCTCACAGAAGCTGTAAGCACCGTGGTGACGCCCTCCGGACTCTATCATAGAACTGCGTCGGATATGTCCGCCGTACAACAACCCAGAAAAATGCATCCTCTGTACCCGACGCATAACAGAGCAGTGATCGAAGGCAAAAAAAATCATAGCAGTAATCAAAGGAGCATGCTTTCACCCAACCACATGGAGATGAAGTAAGACAAATAAGGATGCTTTCTTCGAATAAAGGCAATTAAATGGGGGAGGGAACAAGATGATGATGATGATTTTTTTTAATCAAATTCTATGCAAGAAATGTAGAGAAAATAACACAACTACAACTTGATAATGGCGATGGGAAATCTCAAATAACACCGTGTGGGGTGCGAGAGGAGGGGGTGTACCGCGTGGGGTACGAAGGGAGGGATGTTGGGTTGAGTGTGTTTTGGAATTTTCTAAAGTTGTATTCTAATGATGACCAATGAACATCACTCATAATTTGATTTTGATATGACATTTTGTACATTTTGTACATATTAAAATGATGACTAATTGAACATGTTATACATTTTCTACATATCACAACAATGCTTAAACAACATGTTTTTGATGTTTAATATCTCACATTTATTGATAATATCTTGTATTAATGGTTTACAATTTATATTTTTAAGTTTACACAAATTTGTCACAGTGGTGTCGGCACAGTCCACATGTGTGTCGACACTAGTTCACTGTCCCAGAAGCCTGTTCTGAAGCAGTAGCCAGTGGTGTCGACACAGTCTGCCTGTGTGTCGACACAGTCTGCCAGTGGTGTCGACACAGTCCACCTGTGTGTTGACACTAGTTCACTATCCCAGAAGCCTGTTCTACAGCAGTTGCCAGTGGTGTCGACACAGTCTTCCTGTGTGTCGACACACTTCGACTAAAGTTCAAAAACATGAATTTCTCTAGACACGTGGCCACTTGGGGATCAAGGGAATCTGCCTAGGTTTTTGTGCCCACACACTCCAAGGGTCCACATGGACTTATAGGGCTATAAATACCCCCAATCCTTGCCCCCCTAAGGGTGTGCTGCTCTTGCAATTCCCAGAGAAACTTTTTTGCGGCAAAAAGGGATCTCTCCAGTTCTTGCTCATATCCAGAAGCTGTGATCCTTGTTTTCAAGAGAAAGTACAAGGGAGTGAAGGCCAATCTCTGGAGAGGGCTTTGAAGTGCTGAGCAAGGGAGCAGATCCAGCAGAAGCACAGCAATTGAAGAGGAATTTCTGGCGATTCAAAAGCTATTGAAGCAGAGCATCGCCAATTGACAGGGAGCATCTTCAAGCCTCTTCAATTCAACCTTCTGCAAGAAATCTTCATCGAAGAACACTCATTCTACATCCATTTCTCTCACTTCTGAGTTTGTTCTTCCTTATTTCGTCTATGAGATTTCTGCATGAAATTCTGCACAAATTTCTGTGCACGAATCTGTCTTAAATCAGATCATTACTAGAGGATCTGATTTTTGTTGTCTTTGATCTAGATTTTGTATTGTGATCCGTCGAGCTCTGGTTTGTGAGTCGTCGTACTCACTGTGTGGTTTGAGCCGTCGTGCTCAATTTGGAGTCGTCGTGCTCCGGTTGTTGTTTGAGCCATCGTGCTCAGTTTGTGAGTCGTTGAACTCAAGGTTGTGTGTTGAGCCGTCGTGCTCAAGGGTGTTTGGAGTCGTTGTGCTCCAGTGTGAGTTGTACTCTTTTGAGTAGTGGAGCCTCACTGTGTGAGGGGTGGACGTAGGAATCATTGGTGTGATTTCCGAACCACCTAAAAAATTCTTTGTGCAATGGTTTGATCTACTTGTTTGCGCTAGATGCTTGCATAGGATTTTGCTTTCACACTAAATGTTTAATTGCTTTACACATCATCTACACACACCCACACTTCAGATTAGTAAATTGTTTATTTGAATTGATCTCTGATTCGAAGTAATTTTGAATTGCTTAAGCTTCCGCATTAATTGGTGATTAGATCTATTCAACCCCCCCTTCTAGATCTGATTCATCCACCTATTCGATCCTACAATTGGTATCAGAGCGGGTTAATATCTGTTTCTGATCTGATTTGATTGCCTCTGTTTGATCTCTGTGTTGCTTGCTTGAGTTGTTTGCTTGCTCTTTCATTATCTTTTATTGTGATTGATGGATTCTCGAGGATTTTTAGCTAAGGGCCATTCCATTAATAGACCACCATTCTTTAATGGGTCTGATTACTCTTATTGGAAAAATCACATGCAAGTTTTCTTAGAACTCAAAATTATGAAATCTGGAGGATAGTTGAAGTGGGTCCTTATGAAAATCAGGGAGATGAGGAGAATTGGACTAGAGAGCAAATTATGAAAGCTACTCTTAATTACAGTGCCATGAAATGCTTCAATGTGTTGTCCACCCTAAGAATATTCAAGAATATCCATGTGTAAATTTGCTAAAGAAATGTGGGATAAACTTGAATTAATGTATGAAGGAACATCTCAAGTTAGGGAAACCAAAGCGAACATACTTGTTTCTGATTTTGAATTGTTTATGATGAAATCTAACGAATCAATTTCTAAAATGTTTGCTAGGTTTATGATAATTATCAATGGACTGAAGGCACTAGGTAAGGAATAAACTGATACTGATCTGGTAAGAAAAATCTTACGCTCTCTATCATCTGTTTGGCACACAAAGGCTACAGTGATTGAAGATTCTAAGGATTTATCAAAAATTTCTTTGGATGAAATCATAGGATCTTTAATGACTTATGAAATAAATCTAAAAAGAAGTGAAGAACATATGCTTAAAGCTAAACCAGTAGCACTTAAAGCTTCATCAAGCAACAAAGAGAAAAGTCAAGAAAAATCAAGTTCTAAAGAGTCTGAGTCTAATGAGGATGAACTTGCCCTCATGACTAGGCAATTCAGAAATTTTTAAATCAAGAAGAGGAAAATTCAATGGAAAGAAAAAAAAATATTCTTCTAGTAAAAGGAATGCTTCTTCTTCAAATTTAATGCTAGCAGAAATCAAAAAACTGATAAAGATATTGTTTGCTACAGGTGCAACAAGACAGGACACATGAATGGTGAGTGTCCTGAGATCAAAAAAGACAAATACAAGAAGAACAATAAATTGAAGAAGCCAAAATCCATGATAGCAACTTGGTCGGATGAAGACCAAAGTGAAGATGAAGAAGGGAACTCCTCAAGTTCTGTGAATGAGGAGTTATGCTTTATGGCAAAAGGCAGTGATGGAAAGGTAAGTTCTTCTTTTGAACAATATTCCATTGAAGATTGGCAAGATGCATATGCTGAGTTGATTGAAAAATATTCTAAAATAAGAAAAGAAAACAAATATCTAAAAAAAAATTGAAAATGTCAAGCATGATACTTCCTTAAATAGAAGAATATCTGAACTTGAAAATGAAATAACTAAACTCAATGAAGAAAAGGAAGATCTTTTGAATGACATTAATGAATTTAAAATTGCATCTTAAAAGGCCAACAATGATTTTGAAAAACTTTCTGAAAGAATAGAATTGCAACAAAAAGAAAAGCAACAAGTCATTGATGAAGTTCAGAAACTCAAGAAGTTGTTGGATGAAAAGGAACAAGTGATAAAAAATTTCACAAATGGAAAGGAAAACCTTGATGCATTATTAGGACTAAAAAGATGCTACAAAACATGGACTAGGATTCACCACAGAAAAATCTTTGAAAATAAAATCTGGTGAAAAGAAGAAAAACCTTCAAAAATTCCTTTGATAAATTTGTCAAAAGCACTAGTCCAGAAAACAAAATAAAAAAGTGTCAAAGAACACATCTGAAATACCCAAAAATCAGAACAAAAAGAATGTTTCTAACCAAAAGAAATAAAACAGGTCGACACACATTGCTGATAGGTCGACACCAGTCAACCACAAGTTGAAAAGTGTGGCTGCTGAGTCGACACCAGTCCAACACAGGTCGACCTGTCCAATTCTGAAAAACAACAACCAGTTGAACAGAAATTCAAATAAAAATCTAAAAAATTGTAAAAACACAAAAACAAACTTTCATGATGGTTATTGGATATCCAGGACATCATGTCAATCTAATTGGATCAATTCTTGGAATCACTAGTATCATAATCCTTATTGGTACCATTCACAATCTTTTTATCCAAAGGTTCCAAGATATCAACAGAATTCTTGGTTTGGATTTCCATACATGAACAAACATGCCAAAATGCATAATTTCCCTGCTCATGAAAGGAATAATACTGGTGTTTTCATTCCAAATCTGAATGTTAAAATGCCCAAAAGGGAAATCATTTCTGAAACAAAACAAAAACCAAAAACAACTCAAATATGGATCAGAAAAGACTTATTATTTTTATTCAAACAAACTGATGGTCCCAACAATTTTTGGGTACCAAAATCTTTTCTTTTCTAATGTGATTTATGCAGGAAAGTCGTGCACCCAACTCCAATGTGTGGTCCTTGACAGTGGGTGTTCACGACACATGACTGGAGACAGAACAATGTTTTCATTTCTGATTAAAAGGTAGGAGGATCTGTTACTTTTGGAGGTAAAATAAAGGGAAAATCATTGGATCTAGAAAGGTCGGTAAATCCTCCTCAACTCAATTGAAAATGTTTTGTTAGTTGATGGTTTGAATTATAATCTTTTGAGTATAAGCCAATTGTGTGACAAAGGTCACAAGGTTGTTTTGAATCTGATTTTT
This sequence comes from Colocasia esculenta, assembly GCA_014218235.1. Lineage (NCBI taxonomy): Eukaryota > Viridiplantae > Streptophyta > Magnoliopsida > Alismatales > Araceae > Colocasia > Colocasia esculenta. The sequence goes on from CM024755.1 coordinate 131,524,529, forward strand.
TCAAAATAATTAATTCTTCAACTGAAAAAATAAATTTCTTTGGTAAAAGAGAAAATAATGTCTACATGATCAATCTTGATAAAACTTTGCTGAAAACATTTGTTTGGTGGCAAATAAAAATGAAATTGCATGGACAAGGCACAAAAGACTTGGTCATGCAAGTTTCAAAACAATAAATAAACTCTTAGGTTAAATCTGGTTAAAGGACTTCCTGAATCTTTTCCAATGTTGAAGATCAACTTTGTGGGATATGTGCTCAAGGAAAACAAACCAGAAAATCTTTTAAAATTTTCAATGATGTACTCACTTCTAAGCCACTAGAATTACTTCATATTGACCTTTTTGGGCCAACAAGAATTCTTAGTCTTAGTGGTAAAAGATATGATTTGTCATCATTGATGATTTTACTAGATACACTTGGGTCATCTTTCTATCTCACAAAAGTGATGCTTATTTAGAATTCAGGAATTTCTGCACCACTGCCTTAATGGGTTTTTCATATAAAATCAAATCCATTTTGACTGATCATTGGAGAGAATTTGAGAACACAAGCTTTTTTTGATTTATGTGCTAACTCAACATTTTCACAGATTCTCTTCTCCAAGAACTCCAGAACAAAATGGAGTTGTGGAAAGGAAGAATAGAACTCTGGTGGAAATGGCTAGATCTATGCTCTTGGAAAGTAAATTGCCCAAATCCTTCTGGGCTGAAGCTTTGAACACGCAAATCACATCTTGAACTAGAGCATTGGTAAGACCAAAAATCAGAAAAAAACCCTTATGAACTTTTGAAAAACAAAAGCCAACTCTGTCTTATTTTAAAATCTTTGGTTGCAAGTATTTTGTACATAACAACAATAAAGAAAATCTTGATAAATTGATGCGAAAGTTTTGAAGCCATTTTTCTTGGTTATTTCAGAATTTCTAGAGCTTTGGAGTTTACATTCTCAAGAATAAAAACTGTGAGAATCTTGCATGTAGTTTTTGAGGAAAACTCTGAAGGGTTGCGGAATTCCAATATGGTAATCTAGAAGGGGGGTTGAATAGATTACTGCCTCTTAAAAACTATTATCACGTTCTTTTTCTTAAAGCATAGATTATCAAGACAGTATCAAGATCTAAACTATGTGTAGATGATGTAGAAACCTATCTAGTGTGTGAATATGCAACGTGTCTATCAAACATCTATCGTAGAAATGATCAAACCACGAGACACGCAGATTTACGTGGTTCGGAGTACACAACAGTGTATCCTACGTCCACGGCACACACACACACACAGAGTAAACTGCTTATGAGCGAGTTCAGTGACTACAACTCACACACACACGTGTTTTCTGATGTGCACCCACGATCAGAACAACACACACACGTGATCTCAAGCACAAGAGACGCTTGAATCACACAAACACACCACAGTTGATGAGAATTATGAAACAGGAAGAGTTCAGAGCGTAGGAGTAAATCCTAATGTGGAACTCTTCTGAGAACGCCTGGATGGAGTTCAAACTTCGACTTGAGTGCTCTGGACTGATGGAGAAGGTTGAATCCACGACGATCTATCTTCAGTACTGCAGGATCAACTGATCTTTCGGTCTCTGCACTGCAGACTTGAAGCAGAGCAGCAGCAACTTCTTTTCTCTTGGACTTGGCTTTAGGGTTTTTGGTTGTGGCTGCTTCTGTACGAGATTCTCTTCAAAAGGATGCTTATATAGTTGTGTTTCATGTGGAGAGTCGTGGGACTTGAAAACACAATCTTGGATATGAAGGAAGGTTTCCGTATTTGAAGATCCTCTGCATCTGTCGACAGGTTCTGAGTATCTGTCGACAGATTGCAACAGATTTGCAACAGACAGACTTCAGGTTGCTCTGTCTGTGGCATCTGTCGACAGGCGATATCCATCTGTCGACAGGCAGAGACAGTTTTGCCAAAACACAGAACTCTGGTATTTCTGTCTGCGACATCTGTCGACAGGTCTCTGAGAATCTGTCGACAGGTGCTCTCAGTACTCTTCAGTCTGATCACAACTGCGGCATCTGTCGACATATGCCTTTGGGTCTGTCGACAGGTACATGTATACTCTGTGATTGTGATCATTTTCTCATGATTTGAGAAGGCTTGGTTATATGCATTTGTACCTGCATGATAAAACATGTATAGTTAGGTATAATGTAGACATAGATACCAAATATTGTATCATCTTAATTGACATGTATGAAACCTCAATTCAACTCATTCATCATTAAAACATTGTTTGACTTTCATTTATCACTTAGAGTGTGAATTCACTTAGTTTCCAGAATATGAACCCAACATTCTCCCCCTTTTTGATGATGACAAAATTATTCAATTAATGCTCATGAACTTGAGGTTTCTTCTCCCCCTTTTGACAACATCAAAAGTAAAGACAACACTCACATATGTAGATTTGCACAGAACATGTGATTTCATTCATTGGAAAGGGAAGCATTCACATGACAAAAGTGTGACTGGAGTAACATGAAGTGAAAATACATAAAGAAAAGAAATATCAAAAGACAGAAACAACATTGCTCAGACTGAAGTGAAAGTACAGGACATGACCCACTCCTATACATCTAGTATATCTAAGCAGCATCATCTTCAGGAGCTTGAGGAGGGGCATGACGCTCAGTTGCAAGTCTATCAATGCGTGTGTCCAAGTATCCATTCTTTCATGCAGCCTCTCAAAACCCTGTGTCATTTGGACTTGTAGCTGGGCTAACAAATCCCTAATGGAGGCTGAGCAGCTTCACCAATACCAGCATCTCCCGGAGCATCTAGTGGCTCTGACTGGGAGTCTTCATCACCTTCTTCAGCATCTTCTTCATCATCAACTTGATCGTCAGCCCAATGAAATCTTCATCCTCGGCAGCAGCAGGTGCCTTGCCCTTAAGTTCCCGGGTGACGACCCCATCCACTAGCTTGTAGCATGCGTGAGGCGGCAGTGATATCAAATGCTGTTGCGGGAGTTGAGTGAGACACACTCACTGTCTGGAATGGAATGCCAATAACTTCAAAAGAGAAGTAATTTGGCAAGCAAAGGGCATGGATCTCCTGGGTTGGTAGAAACACTTGGTGATCAAGTTAAACATCAGGAGAGGAAGATTTATTGGTTCACAATGAAGGAAGAAGGTAAACAGTGATTTGTGAATATTGGTGACGAGTTCACGACTGCCATGCTTTGGCGCAATGCAAGTGGTGAATATTGGTGAATCATGCGGTTGAGTGGAGGGAAGGTGTTGGCATTGAGCTTAGCAATCTCCTTTGTTGTATCATAAGGTTGAAGAGTAAGAAGGGGATAGTAGACAGAGGCGTCTGGATGATGAGCAAGAATATCCGCCCCGGTGTTCGGAATCTGGAGGGCAGTGCTAAGAAGGTTAGCAGTGATTTGAAAGGGAGTGCCCTTCACAGAGGTGTAGAACCCTTGAGCAGAGGTGGAGAGATTGTTGAAGAACTCAGTTACGGCAGTGGGGGAGTATGCCGTATGAGCGTAGAGAAAGACTGTCCAACCCTGGGTATCAACAGGGGTTGGAGGTTGGGAAAGAGATCGGCCAAGGAGTGGAAATCCACAAAACGTGGAGGAACAAACTTTGTGAATGTACCGTGAACCCGTTTGAGATTGAGACGGGGAGTACGACCAACTCTGGAAGGCGATCATCCCGGTGTTTGGTCCGACGTTCATCGTGAGCCCTGGATCCTTCGCCGGGCGAGGAGGAGGCGGGACGACGACGTGAGGCCAACTTCTTCGCCTTGGGTGCCATGGAAAAGACGAGGCACGGATGGAGAAAAGGGAAGAAGTGCTGGAGACAGTGGGAAGAAGAAAGAAGGGAGATGGAGGTAGGGTTTCCCGTCCAGAAAGGGGAGAGGATGTATGTGAGAGAGGGAAGGGATGGCTGGGGTGGTGTTGGATGTGGAAAGGGCCGGAGATGCCTATATAAAGGAGGAGGGGGAAGTTTAAAGGCAATGGCCCACCAAGTCTGCCCCAAACGGCGTGTCCGTTGAGCTTCCCAACAGGACAGCCGGCGTCTGTCGACAGACATATTTGTATCTGTCGACAGATGCTTGCAGAATATGACTTTGTTGGATTTTTGTAAGGAATTTGAAGTGGACCTCTTGAGCAGTGTTTTTTAACAGATTACCTAAGGTGAATAGATGACGAATACATATATAAGAACCTATCATATACATGAAGATGTAAAGCCACTTCAAATATCTTAATGGTTCAAACATAATACTGAATTAGCCTGAAGCTGAAGCATGAAGAAAACACTTACGGGTATCCAAAAAGAAACACTTTTACTCTTCTTTTTATTATTAGAGTATAGGACAACACATTCTTCAGTGGAGGTGCAAATGATCAAGGAGGGAAATATCTACATGCCAAGACATTCAAAAACATCAATTACTCATGGGAATTATCACTCAGTGGAGGCTTCACACTATTGCATTATTGTCCTCATTTGCCCTTCATTTATGCAATGGAAAGAAATGGTAATCAAGATAACGTCTCGCCTTTGAACATGAGGGTAGACATTATTCGTGCCCGTACCCCCAGTTACTCAGTGAAAGTGTCCATCATACCGTTGTACAGAGTTGACGAATTAGCCTTTTGACGCGAGGGCAAACATTTGTGATGCCCACTCCCCGGTTACTCAGCAAGAACTCATCATTGCTCTGCATTTTTCAAATTATGTAGTTTTAATCTAATGGAATAAAATTGTTTAGGTAGCTTTTCTCCAAGTATTGTGTAATAACCCAAGTTTAATATAGCGATTGATTATCTAGCAATTGTAAACATTAAGCTCAATGATCATAATACCTTAAAAAAAGAATCATATTTGCCTATAAGTAAATAATGAAGAAGAGTTAGGTGTTAAGTTTTTGAAAATGGTGAAATGTTTCCAGAATGATTGAACCTAGACTTAACTTGAGTATTATGTAAAAATCACAAGATTGTTGAAAATTGCTTTAATATCTTATGCACATGATGTGATCAAATATGTTATTAACATCAGATAAACACCTTAGACATTTTAAAGAAACCTGCTCAAAGAGGTTTGGATTGAATAGGCTTGGAATGCCAGGTAGAAGTGTGTCTGTCGACAGCTAAGGGAGCTTGTCGACAGGTACACTCAGACAGAGAAATGGGTGTTCAGCTAGTGTGTACTGATATCTGGACAAATCTGTGATAGTCTGTCGACAAGCCAGGGTGAGTCTGTCGACAGCTACACACAGACAGAGTGAAGGGTGTGCGGGGAGGACAAAACCTGTGAGATCTGTCGACAGATGCATGGTTGACTGTCGACAGATGCACACAGAGTTCAGAACCTGGTCTGTGGATGCCTATCTGTCGACAGGAAGAGAAGGAGCTGTCGACAGATCATTGTTGAAGGCCAGTCTAGAGAAAGAAGGGAATATGAAAAGATCATTATGTGAAGGAGTTAATGAACAGCAAGAAGAAATGTTTCCTTCACAATAAACCCAACTTTTGAACTAGCTCCCCCATAATGTGTGCTCATGAAAAGACACAAAGTTGATCAATGCAATTCAATCCAAGCAAGATTAGCACACATGTATTCAGCAAAACATTCATGGAATTGAGACTGTTTTTGGTATTATCTAATTATGATTTTTTTTGTTTTTTTTTTTTTTTTTTGTGTTAGAGTAGTTTGGCTAATGAAATGAGACTTACCCCTTTATCCAACATGGATGTCCCTTCATGGGCTCCAACTACGGGTACTTGGCGGAGAATGTTTTCTCACGCATAATGAAGGTTTCCAAACAAGCCGAACTTGTTTTTCCACAAATCACCATTTGATATACCCCATAGTTGTTGCTTACGAAGGACATTCATCAAGGACTGGGGATATTTGTCACTGAATTTTACATAGGCCTAATTCTCTTCTAAGAGATGTGAACCTATCCTCTGCCAATGGTTTTGTAAAGATATCAGCTAGTTGTTGTTCTGTGGTATGAAGCTAATTTCCAAATTTCTATTGCAACCTCATCTCTCAAGAAGTGATGACGAATTTCTATATTTTGTCCTAGAGTGTTGAATGGGATTCTTGGATAGATTGATTGCACTAGTGTTGTCACATAGGATTGGTGCATCCAAGGTCAATGTCGTAGTCACACAACTGACTTTTTATCCACAACACCTGTGTTGCACAACTCCCTGCAGCAACATATTCTGCCTCTGCAGTGGAGAGTGCAACCGAATGTTGCTTCTTGGATGCCCACGAAACCATGCAACCACCAAGCATCTGACAATAGCCACTAGTGCTCTTCCTGTCAATTTTACATCCAGCATAGTCAGCATCAGAATATGAGATTAAGTTAAAGCTACTCCCTGCCGGATACCAAAGACCCATGTCATGTGTACCTGAGAGATACCTGAATATTCTCTTAACTGCAATTTGGTGGCTTTCCTTTGGACTAGATTGATATCTAGCACAGAGGCAAACACTGAATTGTATGTCAGGTCTACTTGCAGTAAGATAGAGGAGTGAGCCAATCATACCTCGGAAATGTTTAGCATCTACCGGTTTACCTTTCTCATCACTTTCTAGCTTAATGCTTGTGCTCATCGGTGTTGAGGCAGGTTTTGCAGTTTCAAACTGAAATCTCTTGAGAAGCTCTTTAACGTATTTTTCTTGGTTTATGAAGAAGCCATCTTCCATTTGCTTGACCTGCAGACCAAGAAAAAATTGAAGCTCCCCCATTAAGCTCATCTCAAATTCACTGTGCATATGATGTGAGAATTCTTCACAAAGTGATGGGTTAGTAGAGCCAAAGATTATGTCGTCCACATACACTTGAACAACAATGATGTGTGTGCGAACTTTCTTTGTAAAGAGAGTTTGGTCTACTTTACCTCGTGAGTAGTTTTTGCTTACCAGAAATTGGCTTAGCCTGTCGTACCAAGCTCGGGGTGCCTGTTTCAAACCATAGAGAGCCTTGTGCAATTTGTATACATGGTTTGGTTTGTCATGAAGTCAAAGCCAGGTGGTTGAGAGACATAAACTTCCTCTTTGATGTAGCCATTTAAGAAAGCAGTTTTAACATCCATTTGATATAGTTGAACTTGTTTGAGCATGCATAAGCTAACAAGATTCTGACTGCTTCTAGTCTAGCTACAGGTGCAAAAGATTCTTCAAAATCCACACCAAATTCCTGATTATACCCCTTTGCAACCAGTCTAGCCTTGTTTCTCACCACCTTTCCCTCTTCATTTAGTTTATTCCTAAAGACCCATCGTGTTCCAATTACAGAAATTTCGGGGGTTTTAGGAACTAAGCTCCAGACATTGTTTCTTTGAAATTGACCTAGCTCCTCATGCATAGCATCAATCCATGAATTTTCGTTTAAGGCTTCTTCAACATTTTTAGGCTCCACTTGAGAGACAAAGGCTAAATGATCCTGTTCAACTATTTGATGAACTTGAGACCTAGTTTGAACTGAATCATTTATGTTACCTATGACATTCTCAAGTGGATGAGCTTTAGAGTACCTCACACTTGTGATTGTTGAAGGACCGGGTTGATCTTGCACTTCAGAAGTCTGTTCGGAGGAGGGGTGGCTGGAGGACTTCCATGTTGTGGATCTTGTGCAGGTACTTCATCTTCATTTCTGAACAGAAATCCGTCATCTTCATCATTGTACCTGCGTAGATAGCCATTGATTATTGTTGGAACTGACTTAGGATTGTGTTTGTTTTCTTTGCAGTTCTTCATGTGTTGTATCTTCAGTGTCATCTTGAAACCTGTAAGGATTAGGACTGTTAGATTTGGTTTGAGATTCATCAAATACAACATGTGGAGTTTCTTCCACTTTTCTGGTTTTAAGATTAAACACTCTATAAGCTCTAGAGTGTTCTGAGTATCCAAGAAAAATACCTTTGTCGCTTTTGGCTTCAAATTTGTCCAGATCAATTTTATCATTGTTATGTATGAACACCTTTGAACCAAAACTCTGAAGTGTCCAAGGGATGGTTTCTTACCTTTCAGAAGCTCATAGGAGTTTTCTTGAATACCGGTCTTACCATGGCTCGATTGAGAATGTAGCATGACGTGTTTACTGCTTCTGCCCAAAAGGTTCTGGAGAGTTGATTTTCGATCAGAAGCGTACGAGCCATCTCCACCAAGGTTCTTTTTTCCTCTCCACAACCCCGTTTTGTTCTGGAGTCTTGGGGGGAGAACAAGTGTTCTATTCCTTGGTTCCTGCAGAAATCAGTGAAGGAGTGGTTGTCAAATTCTCCCCGTGATCAGTGCGAATGGAGCATATCTTGTGGACATTTCCATGCTCAATTTTATTGAAGAAGTCTTCAAAAAATTCAGTGCATCATTCTTATGAGCCAGAAATTTCACCCAAGTGAACCTTGAAAAGTCATCTACAATGACAAAACCATACCGTTTGCCAGTGAGACTCAGTGTTCTAGTAGGTCCAAATAGGTCCATGTGCAACAGTTCATATGCTTTGGAAGTACTTACCGGTGCTTTCGATTTGAAGGATTTTCGGGTCTGTTTTCCCTGTGCACATGCATCACAGAAATTTTCATTTTTTCTTGAATGGAATTTCAGGAAGTCCACTTACAAGTTTGAGCCTCATTATCTTGTTCAAAACATTGTAACTCGCATGTCCAAGCCTACGATGCCACAATGTAAGCTCATCCTGTTTATTTGCTACAAGACATAAATCATTATTTTCTGGATCATCCAAATCAACCATGTAGATGTTATTCATTTTTTTTCCAGAAAATTTGAGACTTCCTGTTTCCTTATCAAGGATTTGACATGAATCTGATTCAAAAACAATTTTATGGCCTTTATCACACAATTGACTTATGCTAAGCAATTGTGATGAAGACCATCAACTAATAGTACATTATCTATTGAGTTGGAGGCAAACTTACCAACCTTACCTGAGCCAATGATCTGGCCTTTGTTGTTACCTCCAAAGACAACGTGACCTCCGTCTTTTTCCACGAGCAAACTGAATTTTTCTTTATCGCCCGTCATATGCCTCGAGCAGCCACTATCCAGGTACCATTTGTTTTGATTGTGTGCTGCTAGGCATTCCTGCACATGTGGATCAGACAAGAGGTTTTGGTACCCAAATTACTTTGGGTGCCGTTTCATCATTCATGCCAAACAGTAAATGCTTTGGAATCCAGATTGTTTAAATTTCTGTTTTAGTGGATTGTTCCAGCATTGTTTTTCATTGTGCCCAATCTTTTTACAGATCTTACATGATGATGGCTTATGAACAACAGTGGATTTTGGATTCTTAGTTGCATGCATAGGCATCTTACCCTTTGTTGCCTAGTGAGCTTAGCATTAGGAACTTGCTGTTTTGCCTTGGGACATCCCTGTTTGGGGGTGGTAGCAAACTCCTTAAGCTTAGTTGGAACAAATTTGGTAGCCTTAGGTTCCTGGTTTTTGCCCTTGGTTTGATTTTTCCTTTTCCTTGAGGGATTTTGATTGCTAGAACTTGGGATAGGATCAGTGAAATTAGTCAGCAGATTTTTCCTGTTTCCTTTGGCTTGGGATTTTGAAACCCAATCCCATGTCTAGCAACAAACACATTGGATCCTAAGATTGCATCTAGATTCTGTTTGCTCTTGACAAAACTAGATAGATCCTTTGTTTTGCCTTTCAATTCCTTTCAGCTTTTTCCAATTTCTCTTTTAGATCAGTATGCTCATTGTTTAGAGTTTCAAGGAGGTTCATTAGATCATCTTTCTCTTTTTGAGCTTCTTGAAGCTTAATTTTCATGCTATCCATCTCTTCACTGTGTGTTTGTTCATCTATTTTCATCATGTCAATTACCTTATTCAGAGATTCAATTTCATCATTATTATCAGTTTCATGAATAAGGAAATTAACTTTCTTCTTGAGTGCTTTATTTTCTGATTTGAATTGACGGAATTTTTCAAAAAGGACAGTGTATGCTTCTTCCATTCAGCAGTAGAAAAGACTCAAAGGAAGAATTTACCTCAGAGGAGTCATCACTCCTTGCCATAAGACAGTGAATCTCGTCATCTCCTGAGGTAGCTTGACTTTTTTCATCATCGTCTTCATCACTCCATGTAGCCAGCATTGCTTTGGCTTTCTTGAAGACGAACTTGTCCTTTTCAGTTTCTTCTTGAGCTCGGGGCACTCTCCTCTCATGTGTCCCTGCTTCTTGCACTCATAGCACACAACATCAGATTTTTTATTGGACGAATCAAACCTGTTGGTGCCTTTTTGGAAAGGTTTGGAGTTTCCTGAACCTCTTCTCTTGAATTTTAAAAACTTCTTAAACTGTCTAGTGAGCATGGCCATTTCATCATTCTCACTATCAGTAGAGGTTTCAGACTCAGACCCTTCCTGTTGGGCATTCTTTTTGGAATCTGAAGATACTTTATTTGAGGCCTTCAAGGCAATTGACTTCCTTGGATTCTCTTCAGTTTCTTTTCTTTTTACATTTAGTTCATAAGTCATGAGAGATCCAATCAATTCATCCACTTTCATTGTTGAAAGATTCTTGGAATCCTCGATGACAGTGACTTTGGTGTTCCATGAGGATGGAAGAGACCGAAGTATCTTCCTCACCAAATCACTTTCTGAGTATTCCTTCTTAGACCTTTCAATCCATTTATAAGTACCATGAATCTAGCAAACATGTCAGAAATTGTCTCATCACGGTTCATCTTAAACATTTCATATTCTGAGACTAACATGCTTACCTTGGATTCTCTCACCTCAGACGTACCTTCATATATCAACTCGAGCTTGTCCCACATCTCCTTAGCTGAGGTGCATGTGGAGACTCTCGAGTATTCCTTTGGGTGGACCGCGCACTGCATCATGTTGAGGGCGCTCCAGTTGAGTGTCCCTTTTGCAATCTGGTCCTTGGTCCATGTATCTTCGTCTTGAGGCAATCCATATGGTCCTGTTCTGACTATCTTCCACAATTCATAGTTTTGTGCTCGTAGAAACACTGCATGCGGTTTTTCCAATATGGATAGTCAGTGCCATCAAAGAAGGGTGGCCTGGTCACAGAGTGTCCCTCGGCCATATACCCCTGGTAGATTCCATTTGATCGTGAATCTCCTGATCGTTAGATCAAATAGATAAAGCAATAAATCGGAGAAACCCACGCTCTGATACCAATTGAAGGGTTGCGGAATTCCCAATATGGTAATCTAGAAGGGGGGTTGAATAGATTACTGCCTCTTAAAAACTATTATCACGTTCTTTTTCTTAAAGCATAGATTATCAAGACAGTATCAAGATCAACTATGTGTAGATGATGTAGAAACCTATCTAGTGTGTGAATATGCAACGTGTCTATCAAACATCTATCGTAGAAATGATCAAACCACGAGACACGCAGATTTACGTGGTTCGGAGTACACAACAGTGTATCCTACGTCCACGGCACACACACACACACAGAGTAAACTGCTTATGAGCGAGTTCAGTGACTACAACTCACACACACACGTGTTTTCTGATGTGCACCCACGATCAGAACAACACACACACGTGATCTCAAGCACAAGAGACGCTTGAATCACACAAACACACACACAGTTGATGAGATTATGAAACAGGAAGAGTTCAGAGCGTAGGAGTAAATCCTAATGTGGAACTCTTCTGAGAACGCCTGGATGGAGTTCAAACTTCGACTTGAGTGCTCTGGACTGATGGAGAAGGTTGAATCCACGACGATCTATCTTCAGTACTGCAGGATCAACTGATCTTTCGGTCTCTGCACTGCAGACTTGAAGCAGAGCAGCAGCAACTTCTTTTCTCTTGGACTTGGCTTTAGGGTTTTTGGTTGTGGCTGCTTCTGTACGAGATTCTCTTCAAAAGGATGCTTATATAGTTGTGTTTTCATGTGGAGAGTCGTGGGACTTGAAAACACAATCTTGGATATGAAGGAAGGTTTCCGTATTTGAAGATCCTCTGCATCTGTCGACAGGTTCTGAGTATCTGTCGACAGATTGCAACAGATTTGCAACAGACAGACTTCAGGTTGCTCTGGTCTGTGGCATCTGTCGACAGGCGATATCCATCTGTCGACAGGCAGAGACAGTTTTGCCAAAACACAGAACTCTGGTATTTCTGTCTGCGACATCTGTCGACAGGTCTCTGAGAATCTGTCGACAGGTGCTCTCAGTACTCTTCAGTCTGATCACAACTGCGGCATCTGTCGACATATGCCTTTGGGTCTGTCGACAGGTACATGTATACTCTGTGATTGTGATCATTTCTCATGATTTGAGAAGGCTTGGTTATATGCATTTGTACCTGCATGATAAAACATGTATAGTTAGGTATAATGTAGACATAGATAACCAAATATTGTATCATCTTAATTGACATGTATGAAACCTCAATTCAACTCATTCATCATTAAAAACATTGTTTGACTTTCATTTATCACTTAGAGTGTGAATTCACTTAGTTTCCAGAATATGAACCCAACAAACTCATATCAAAACATTGAGACTCTACATCTTGCAGGGTTCCTCAAAATAATGCGCAGGATGAATTAGTTGCCGATCTTCACCAATGTGAGAGGATGAAGATCTATTTGAAATCTGGACAATCAATCACTCCACAACTGGTTCAGGTAATATTGTTCCAGAACTGAATGTATCCAAGAGGTAATCCTGAAAACAGATTTTTAGAGATCACCAATTGAGAATGTTGTTGGTAGTGCATGATAGAGTTAGAACTAGATCATCTTTTCTGAATGCAATAAATGAAGACCCACTAGCACTAATTTCCAAATTGAACCCAAGTCAATGATGAAGCTCTAAAAGTGAGGATTGGATCAATGCAATGCATGATGAACTTCATCAATTTGACAGAAATCAAGTGTGGGAATTAGTACCTAGACCTAGTGACCAATCTGTTATTGGTACTAGATGGGTGTTCAGAAATAAATGAATGAAAATGGACGGTTGTTAGGAAATAAAGCTAGACTAGTGCCAAGGGGTACAATCAGGAGTTTGGAATTGATTTGAAGAATCATATGCCCTGTAGCTAGACTAGAAGCTGTGAGATATTTCTTGCTTTGCATCATCCCTGAAATTAAAGTTTATCAAATGATGATGTGAAAAGTGCTTTCTTGAATGGATACATCAAAGAAAATTTTTGTAGAACAACCTCCCGGATTTGAAAATAAAAATATCTTGATCATGTTTTCAAACTCAATAAGGCTCTTTATGGTCTTAAGCAAGCTCCAAGAGCTTGGTATGACCGTTTGAGCTCATTTTTGTTGAATAAAGGTTACAAAGAGGTAATGTAGACCAAACCATTGTTACAAGAATTGTCAATAATCAAATCATTGTTGTTCAAATCTATGTTGATGACATAATTTTTGGGTCTACAAATAAAGAATGTGTACTGAATTTGCTGATCACATGAAAACTGAATTGAAATGAGTTTGATGGGAGACTTACAATTCTTTTTGGGATTGCAGGTACATCAAACCAGTGAAGGGATTTTATAAGTCAAACAAAGTATGTGAAAGAACTTCTGAAAAGGTTTGACTTTCAGCACCTCAAGCATTCAAGCACACCAATGGCAATAAATGTAAGGTTAGAGGAAGATTCACTTGGTAAGTCAGTAGATCCAAAGACCTACAGAGGTATGATTGGTTCTCTACTTTACCTCACAACCTCTAGACCAGACATACATTTAGTGGTGCATGTGTGCTCGATTTCAAGCCAATCCTAAAGAAAGTCACATGTTAGCTGTCAAAAGAATTTTTAATATCTTGTTGGAACATGTGAACTTGGAATTTGGTATCCTGCTGGTTGCAAGTTAGATTTAATTGCTTACTGTGATGCTGATTATGCTGGTTGTAAGCTTGATAGAAAAAGTACTAGTGGCTTGTGTTATATCTAGGTGGATGCTTAATTTCTGGGCTTCCAAAAAGCAACATTCAGTAGCTCTATCCACTGCAGAGGCTGAATATGTTGCGGCTGGTTGTGTGGCACTCAAGTTCTTTGGGTGAAACATCAGCTCCTAGACTATAATCACAAATTGGGTTGTATTCCTATTTTGTGTGATAACACAAGTGCTATTAATTTGTCTAAAAACCCAATTCAGCATTCACGAACAAAGCATATTGAAATAAGGCACCATTTTCTAAGGGATGAGGTCGCTAAGAAATCTTTTGAACTTCACTTCATTGAAACTGAAAAACAAATTGCAGATATTTTCACTAAGCCTCTTCCAGAAAACAAATTCTCATCTTTAAGAAGAGAGGTGGTTTGTGCAAATTTCCACATTCTTTATATCTTCTATCTTTTTTGCAAATAAAAGTCTTCATGTTCTTGCAAATAAATTCCTCACTCTCACATTGCATTGGCATTCTGGTATATCAAATGGTGATTTGAAGAAAGACAAGTCAGGCTTGTCTGGACACTTTCACTATGCGTGAGTATATGTCTCCGCCAAGTATCAAGAGTCTTGTATGCAATTGTTGAGGGGAGTCTTTGTCCTTCAATAAAACATTCTTGTTCATTCTATTTTCACTTCATTCCATTCCTATTCTTCAATAATCTATGTCACCTTGTGAGGGGAGATACATGAAAGGGGGAGTCATTGTCACATTCCTTGACCTTACTTGTCTATCTTGAACCCCAAACTCATCAGAATGTTTGAGTCATTGTGCTATTTTCTTATGAGAGAATTAAGACATTGAAACTAAACTCATTTTGCATTTAGTTTAATTTCAAAGATTCATTATCATTTCAAGGTAAGCAATCTTAATACTGAATGTTTTTAAAATGACTTGCAAAACACTTGTAGGCACATGAGTGGCTTTACTATTTAACATGTGCATGTTTAAGCTTCATTTTACCACATGTTAAGAATAATTTTTCTAAATTCATAGTCATGACTTTTCTGGTCAAAGCAAACATATTCCTGCAAAACATCAAAAGAAAATGATCAACAATCTGGAAAGATACAAACAGAGCAATGCAATTCTTGAACCACTGAGTAACCGGGCCATTTCACCTAAAAAGTGATTTGTTTTGCGACAAAAAGTGGAAATCAAAATTTTCAACTCTGTATAAGATAATGAAAGTTAAACCACTGAGTAATCAGGAGGTCTTGCATCTGATCAATGTGATCTCTTACACTGAAAAGTGAGATTAACTAATTTATTCTGTATTCTTTCCCAGCTAAAATGAAAGAAAATAACAAGACAGGATAGAAAAGCTTAAGACTTTAATAAAGTTCATGTTACTGAGTTTAGACCTATTATTCTACATTGTGTTTACAATTAAAGCTCCTAGCATCCTGTTAAATACTTTTGCTCACTCATATAGGCATTTACTTCACATTTGCATCATTATTTAACTACATTCAGATCATTATTATTGTGCTAGTCTTTGTGTTGAGTGTGTCTTTGTGATTAAACTTTATTGCACAATACAAAAACACAATAATTTCTCTCATATGTACATATCACTTTG